>CM050163.1:471005716-471390716 GCA_027410445.1 Discoglossus pictus | reverse complement strand
TAGAGTGTATGTGTCTGTTTGCATCTTAGATATCTTTCTGCAGCCCCATCTTTCATCTAGACCCTCCATATTCAACCTCTGGTCTATGTGCGGCCCATAACAACTTGTCATGGTAAATTATTTGGCTGCCTTATCCGAGGAATCCAAGAGCAGATTTCAAGATTTAAGAAATGTTAAGAATTGTCTGTTGCTTGTAGAAAATCCCTGGGACTTAAAAACAACAGCTATTACAAAATTACATGCACTTGAATATGATTATTCAAAGCTATTTAACAAATTAATTGCGTTCATCAAAAATGATATGAATCTGGAAGTATTTTTTTTGTATTTCTTTTGTTTGAAAAGAGGGAGGGTAAGGAGTATGCAGAGTTTTGGTAATGGGTGCCTGACACATAGAAATACAAGACTGTAAAAAATGTGCTCCAGTTGTTTGCATCAACGTATCTTGGCAAATCATCCTATTCTAAAATGAAATATGCAAAGAACATATATATAAATCAGCTTACTGATTCTCATCTTGATGACGTATTTAGAGTAGCATGTAGCAAACCTGATTTGAATAAAAAAGAAAAAACGTCAAAAGTTTGTCTCGACATCAAATATCACACTCTTTTTTAAAAATAAATACTTGGTTACATTTAGGTTTTAGTTTTTTTTGTAATTGTTATATTGTGATGTATAGCTTACTATGTTGCGGCCTGTGTAATTTTGCCAACATATGTATGTGGCGTAATATGTTTTGGCTTGCGTAATGTTGTAAGTATATGTATGTGGCGTAATATGTTTTGGCCTGCGTAATGTTGTAAGTATATGTATGTGGCGTAATATGTTTTGGCCTGCGTAATGTTGTAAGTATATGTATGTGACGTAATATGTTTTGGCCCGCGTAATGTTGTAAGTATATGTATGTGACGTAATATGTTTTGGCCCGCGTAATGTTGTAAGTATGTGTATGTGACGTAATATGTTTTGGCCCGCGTAATGTTGTAAGTATATGTATGTGGCGTAATATGTTTTGGCCCGCGTAATGTTGTAAGTATATGTATGTGGCGTAATATGTTTTGGCCTGCGTAATGTTGTAAGTATATGTATGTGACGTAATATGTTTTGGCCTGCGTAATGTTGTAAGTATATGTATGTGACGTAATATGTTTTGGCCTGCGTAATGTTGTAAGTATATGTATGTGGCGTAATATGTTTTGGCCTGCGTAATGTTGTAAGTATATGTATGTGACGTAATATGTTTTGGCCCGCGTAATGTTGTAAGTATATGTATGTGACGTAATATGTTTTGGCCCGCGTAATGTTGTAAGTATATGTATGTGGCGTAATATGTTTTGGCCCGCGTAATGTTGTAAGTATATGTATGTGGCGTAATATGTTTTGGCCCGCGTAATGTTGTAAGTATATGTATGTGGCGTAATATGTTTTGGCCTGCGTAATGTTGTAAGTATATGTATGTGGGGTAATATGTTTTGGCCCGCGTAATGTTGTAAGTATATGTATGTGGCGTAATATGTTTTGGCCCGCGTAATGTTGTAAGTATATGTATGTGGCGTAATATGTTTTGGCCTGCGTAATGTTGTAAGTATATGTATGTGACGTAATATGTTTTGGCCTGCGTAATGTTGTAAGTATATGTATGTGACGTAATATGTTTTGGCCTGCGTAATGTTGTAAGTATATGTATGTGGCGTAATATGTTTTGGCCTGCGTAATGTTGTAAGTATATGTATGTGACGTAATATGTTTTGGCCCGCGTAATGTTGTAAGTATATGTATGTGACGTAATATGTTTTGGCCCGCGTAATGTTGTAAGTATATGTATGTGGCGTAATATGTTTTGGCCCGCGTAATGTTGTAAGTATATGTATGTGGCGTAATATGTTTTGGCCCGCGTAATGTTGTAAGTATATGTATGTGGCGTAATATGTTTTGGCCTGCGTAATGTTGTAAGTATATGTATGTGGCGTAATATGTTTTGGCCTGCGTAATGTTGTAAGTATATGTATGTGACGTAATATGTTTTGGCCTGCGTAATGTTGTAAGTATATGTATGTGACGTAATATGTTTTGGCCCGCGTAATGTTGTAAGTATATGTATGTGGCGTAATATGTTTTGGCCTGCGTAATGTTGTAAGTATATGTATGTGGCGTAATATGTTTTGGCCCGCGTAATGTTGCAAATATATTTATGTGGCCTGAGGAAAAACAAGGTTGATCTAGACTGTAGCCATTCATATCATGTACCTGTGTATTAGTATTAAAGCAGTCTACTCCTAGATTTCTCTGCAGTCTTCCTTTCTGCCTCTAGAGACTACGTTCTTGCCTTTTTGATAAAGCACATAACCAATTAGCAGTCAAAAAGTATAAAATACAAAATGAAATGGCAGTACTCAGTACAGAATGTTGTAACTAAACAGGAAAGGTTTTTTTTTTTATTTAAACTTCCAAAAACGTGTTTGTCAGAGTTAGTTCTGCTATAGCAATACAGGTCTTAAACTGTTCTGTAGGATGCATTGGCACAAATAGATATAGAAATAGTATAGATTTTGTACTTTTAGGAGGAGACTGGGTATTTTTTGTTTGTGTTGTGACAGAAATGAGCAGTATGCTATGTTTAAGTCTTAAATCCCAGAAGTGTGGGTGCTCCCTGGCAAGGTGTGTGTTGTGTAGATACCATGTCCTGGTGTAATGGGGAGATAAGCAAGAAATGATGGCAAGAAAGACCATCTGTATTTGGCAAGTTGTTGTTGTGGAAGGTGCTAGATCCTGGAAGGCATGGCAGAATACAAGGAAATGTTATATGTATCTTATCTTGTGTATATAATGGAGACAACATTATCTTTATTTACTGGTGGTTGTTAAGGAAGAAAATAGTGTTATGCTTTTTTTTCTCAATTATTAGAAATTAGTTGATAATGATCTACCTGTGGTTCTGGACACTTTTGACCCGGGGACAGGCTTGTTACCTCCCAGTGCTCCTGGGCTGACTGGTTAAATTCCAATACTTTTGGGGAACATCTTTGAGATCCCAAATATTTCTGACAGAGTTTTTCTTAACACATAGAGTATGTAAGCTGCACATATGTTACTCAATAACCTTTTGATAACTGTGACTAATAATTGTGATAAATGTAAAGTGTTAGGTTCTTCTCTAGCCTCTTTGTCACTGAGGCTCAGCAGATATGGTCTTATGGACTGGCTCTGATTTTAGGACCTTCTATTGAGAACCTTATATATGCTTATATATTAAATGAAAGTACTGAAAGCTTAGTTAGCTTCTTATAAATTTAATTAGTATGATATATCTTTATAAATGTAGTCACATCAAGACCTCGAATATATCCCTAACGCTCTTTTTTTGTATTTTTCTCCTCGTTTTATCAATTTTTACCCAGTCCAGACTGTTTCAGAAGAGCCATGTCATTATAGGCTTGTAATAGTCCTAGCTAGTAGATAATGTGATAATGGCCATTTTGCTTGAAGGGCTTCATAATAATGTAACCTGACAACAGACAAAAGAAATGATGATCGCTAGCCCTGCCTGCCAGGCACTTATACTTATCATGTCGTCTTGCACTGCTGGGGCCTCGGATATCTCTTAGATTTTTTTGTATTGTATTTTTTTTTCCTTTTAAATAGCCATGTAATCTGATGAAATACAGTTGACCTACACATGGATACTAGGGCAGCTGTTCTGTTTTTGGATATATAGTAATTTAAAATTGTCATGCTCGGTTATGTAGAAATGTCTGCAGGTGAGACCTTTGTTTCCTCTAGAAGAGTAGTTGAGTAATAGAAGATTATTTCTTTCTGTAAGAATATGTTTTTTGTGTATTAATCTATTTTGTAAAGCGTATGCTCAAGGTGCCTGCTGGTCATTCCAGGATTCACTTTTTCATTGCAAAATCTCTGCTAATTTACATACTGGCATTAAAGGACTCGAGCTGGACTTTGAGGACTATAGTGCTAGAAATGCAATGGGGCTGTGGGGGCTAATTGTGGCATTTTAAAGTTTAAAATACATATTTAAACATGCTTGATGAAAAATATTTAATACACTAGCGAATTGCCCCTCAAAAAATGACGGCAATGAAATTGTAAATGAGCTAATGCTGTTTGGTGTATAATAATAAAATAAATAATATATTAATAAAGTAATATACTTGACCTATTTTGAAGTAATATATGCAGGAAGCATTGTGTTGAAGAGCTGGCAATCTGTTTTGATGTTGCTGCAGCATTAGTGGTGTGGAGCTGCTGTGTAAGCGTGATTAATGTATGTAGTGTAATAGTGTGCGTGCGCGAGACAAAACCGGTTGCATAGCTCTGTACTTCCGCGTTGTATAAGTTATTGTTCTAAAATGGCGGCTAATGTGTGGTATGCGTCTGTAGCGGAATATCCGTAGCTGTTTTGTTGTGTTTTGCGTGTTTCTGGTGGTGTTTTGCGGGTTTAGAGTCCTGTAGCCTCGTTTTCGTTTTGTTCGGCGGCCATTTTTTCTCTCGCTTAGAGAATTTTTTAGTGTCTTAACTCTTTTATTTTGAGTTAAGTTCCTGTAAGTAAGCTTTTTATGTATTTGTTGTGTGTATTTGTTATATTTTTCATGTTTTTATGTGCACGTGTTGTGGCCGATTTTTGCGAGGTCATAATTGGTCATAATGTGTCTCGTACTTTTTTGCGAGAGCCGCAGTTGCTGGCAAGGGGCGCCTTTGGCGAGCCCGCAAGCGCAAGCAACGGCTCGCATGCTCACAACTATATATGTGATAGGCTGTTTTATAGGAGCTTGGAATGATGCCCTTCATAGAGATACTTTTCAGAAGTACAAATCTTCCTCTCTCCCAACTTATACTTTTGTGCATTCTCTGTGTATATATGTATGAATATGTGTATGGTCCCGGGTTCCCAGAGTGCAGTGTAATAAATGCATTTCTCAGAATTCTGGGCATGAATCAAGTTTTTTTTAACTGTTTTAGACACAAATGTACTATTTATTTATTGTACGGTGGAGGATTCTATAGATTTTTTGGCCACCATAAATTAAATGATTGTTGCGGAAAACTGCTTCCTCAAAAAATCTACTACACAAGCTAAGGAACCTGCCGCACTCTGATTCGAGCAGGGGTGTCCAAACTCGCTCCTGGAGGGCTGCCCTTACGCCTGGATTTGAGGATTTTCTTTCTGTGTACAGGTGAGTCAAACGGGATGACTGAAGAAGCAATAGTCTCACCTGCTTGCAGCGAGTATATCCACAAATCCAGGACTGGGTGCAGTCCTCCAGGACCAAATTTGGACACCCCTGCATTAGAGGCAGTAACCTTGAAATGGTTCTGTCTGTTGGTAGGATTCCTAGCTTGTGTATAATCCAACATTAGCTTTGCCTGAGGCTGTGTAATACAGCGGGCATATGCTTAAAGGAAGCCATGTTTAAAATGGTTATGAACTGCAAGAGCGAAGCCTTTCTGAGCACATTTGCATGTCCCTGCCCAGGTTCCCAGAATGCAGTGTAATAACTGTATGTCTCTGAATTCTGAGCAGGAAAACTTTTTAGAAATTCAAATGAGGACACAAATGTAAACTATATATATTGCATTCACTGTATGTCTCTGCAATTCAATGTTACCTGGAAGCAGACAGGCATGAGTGACTGAGCCAGGGCAGTGTTGGGGTTACATTCCCCGGGGTCAGCACCAAACCATCCAGCGAATATAACTGTGTGTAAGTGAAGAGTGAAAGCTGCTGCTGCTAGAACAGCCCTCACAGAGAAATATACTTAGCAGAGCATCAAATGTGCCGCTAATCTAGGCCTATTTTAATAGTAACTCTCAAGCAACCAGAAACTATATTTATCCGGCATCTACCAATCCCTGTGGGTGCCGGATAACTAAGTCTACTGTAGTTATTTTCGTATCTCTGATAAAAATGTTTTAATAATTGTCAACATGAGCATTATTATTTTCTTATATCTACCACATTTGTTATTATTATTATTAGTAGTAGTATTATTATTTTTATTTATAACACACCAACATATTCCTACAAACTATACCTATAGCGCTGCACAGGGGTTGAGTACATGGCAAAAACAAAATGAACACCTTATAAAGAATGGAGGGCCCTGTTTTTGAGTTTGGAATCAAATGTACATAGTGCTTGTTTCCAAGGCACGAACACAAGATGGTAAACTCACAAATTTGTAATCTAAGGGTTATATATTTTACTGAAGGGTTTCCTGTTCTAGATTTCGTAGCTCCTATTAAAATGGTCTTAAGTTCACAATGATTTCAGACAGAATGGCAAAAATGAAATAATCCTTTTGATGACATTTAAATATCAATAAAAGAAGTATAATTGCATCATACACTATAAGCCTTAAACATACTTTCATAATTATGAATAGTAAAAAAAACCAAGATATACATATATTCCACTAGCACAAGAAGCTTCCAATGTGCATCATGTCGTTACATGGTCATTGACATGTGAAACAAAATTGCTTTATTTTGAAGTTATCCTTACTTTCTTGAATATGCAGCTCTTTTGTCCTGCAGGCCTTGGACAACTTCATCCAGGGCTGGTCAATTCCCCCATGTACAGATCCTGTTGATAATCATTTAGGGCCTCATTCTATTATCGGCCGTAAATCGGCCGTAAGGCTGCGATTCCTTGCGAGGGTTCAGTTAACTCGCGATTCTATTATACGGCCCCGCAAGGATCTCCTTTTACGGCCGGCCGCATATCTTGGAACCGGCCGTAATCTGTGAAATATAAAAACTGAAAAATAAATTCAAGCCTGCACTGTACAGCTCTGTAAATGCTAGGGATCATATTGGGGGACATGAGGATTAAAAGGAACCCACTCTCAAGCTTGCACATCTGCCCAAACCCGAGTTCAAATTAACTGTTTATTTGCCGGCTGCGGCGGGGGTGTGTCTGAGGTGCTCCAAGCACTCTGGACTTTTTACATGTATATTTCACGGATGTTAAAAATTAAATATTTTACGGATTTGAGTACAGGATAATTATGTGCTATTTTTTCTAACACCTAAAATCCCTTTATAGTATTCTCAAAGTGCAGGATGGCTTTATTTGAGCTATTTTATGTGCTTAATTGGTGCTAGCGAGACCTTTTTCCTGCAAGTAACTGCGGCTCGTTTTTAGCCTTGCAGAGAGGTTTCCCGGAGCAATTGAATTGCAAATCTCTTGCGGCCGTTTTAGATCAAAGGCTTTCCTCCGGCGCGATCGGCCGCAAGAGATAGCAAGGCACCGGCCGCAAGCCTGCCGGAATCCCCGGCCGTAAGGGAATAGAATAGCCGAATAGCTTGCGGCCGGTCCTTGAGGCCCCGCAACGGCTGCGGCCGCTAATAGAATGAGGCCCTTATTAAGCGCGTGTTTGTTGAATGAGTGAAGAAGAATCAGCCCCAAATCACTTGCTTTTAAATAAAGTAAACTACATTTTACTCCATTTATTCCTTGATGAAGCATATTTTTTTTTCTTTTATAGAACTTGTTGGGAGTTCAGATTCATAAATTGTAAAACCCTGAGGTAGATCCAAAATCTAATCCTTAACCTATTGGAGGCTAGATACCCAATTCCAAAGCAATTATACTTGGTGAGACAGACCTGTTTGTTTTGTCAGTTTGGTAGATACTAGTAGTATTTCATGTTTATTCCCATTTGAGAGTGCTTATATAAAAACCATCATGCTTGTTTACTCAAATGTAACATCATACTAACTCATTTTATTTTATTAGTACCTAACTACTATTTATTTGATTGCTGTCCGGGATAAAATACAGTTGAAGTGGTGTATGTAGTGGAGTTAAGTTATTATTTTATGCTCATGATAAAGATAATTTCTGCAGCACATAAGCATGTTATAATGGAGTAAAATAACGGAGTATTTTATTACCAATTGTAATATGTAGTCGTACTGTAGTTGTTAAACAAGACACGAACCTTTTAAACGTATAGCTTTCTCCCAAGCATAATGAAAGCCCTGTTATTCTTGTTAAATAAAGGTATCGATTATGTTTTCATTTCCCTCTTCTTGCCACCAGTGCATTGCCATGTTGACCAGTTTTCCTTCTTCACAGTGTGAAGTGGGTTGGCAGGAAGCTGTAAATATTATGGCCTGCAAAGTCCTGTTGGTCCAAATGATAAGTTTTGCAGCTTCTAGGACAGGAGCCAGCAGCACATGACCATTTGGATTAATAAGCCTCCTCTGGCCATGCTGTATGCAATGTGGAGATTCACAGCTTGCTGCCCACCTGTCTCACGCAGTGACATGCTATCTTTATTATCACATTGTTTTGTGTTGGAGAATTGGTGGTTTGGTTTTGGTCTGATTTTTCCACAACACTTCCTTTTATTAAATCATTCTAAATGTTCAGAAAAGCAATTTGACACCATTATGAATACACGAAAATAACAACAAAGGCAATTATGTGTTAGTTAACTTATTTTGCTCATTGTGCCAAATGTACGGTGGAATTTACTACTAGATGGGTATATAATTTACTGGTCAAAACAAGCCTCAATGTTCTATTTATTAATATATACTTGTATTCTCCTTTTTAAGGTGCCTTGTTGAAACTATTCCTCAACAAGGGTTCTGTTTGTAATTAAGTATTTTATTTTACTCAAAAAACAGAGTAGATATATACTACAACCTTGAAGGCATAGGAAAGTGAAGAAAATGCATACCTTTTATGAATTTATCTCCCTACACAAATTCATTCTTTATTCATGGAGGATGCAATACCCCTAACATCCATCTCTAAAGCACAGTGTTGTTTCTATTTTATGTGTTTTTATATGTAATGATACATTTTTTAATATTTTTAATTTATCCCTTTTTCTGGTTTCTTTTCCACCAGGATAAAAAAGAAAGAGTATCAAAATTTGATACATTACGTCACTCTATAGCAGGAATCATAAGATCACCAAAATCTATGCTGGGCTCTTCATCAGTAAGTGCATATTTTATTCTTTGTTTATATTTACTTTTTATTTATTATTTGCACAACTGTAATTTCAAAAACTATTGTCACCTGGTCCACCCTCTCAATTTTTGTTGCCTGACTCCCTCACTTTATCTCCTCCAATGTACCTTTGCTCATTCTTGGAGATTTCAGCATCGCCACGAACAAACACACCTCCCCAACAGCCGCAAATCTTCTTTCACTCACCTCATCTCTTGTCTCTCATAATGTATCTCCCCCCAAGACTTTTCTTCAACAAGACACAGTCCATTCTATCTATCTAAAAATAGCCTATTGTACTCTTAAATAGTTCTCCACTTTCTTTATACCTCCATTAAAGGGATATGTACGTTTCCTGGATTATGAATGCATCTGATAGAGGAGAACTAATAGTATATAAAAAAATGTTTGCATGAAAAAATACCAAAATAAACATTTAAACACTTTCTGACAGTTTTAAATTAAGGTTATAACCCCCTCCAATTTGTTTTGGCCAATCTGGTTAGAGGAAAGATTTGAGACATAGCACTGTGTTAGTTGCTATGGCAACATCACACAGCATAGTCGGGAAACAGGGATGAGTCATATCCCAGCAGTGACTGGGAGTCAGACTACAACTACTTAATTAATAACTAATCTGATCTGCATATTGCAGATAAGAGGAGATCTTAAAAGGTTGAAATTGATGGACTGAAAGTCTCTTTTTCAACCTCAATTACTATGTAACTATGAAACACTGCTCTACTATTGGCTGAGCAGATAATTAGTGGGTTAATATTGCTCCCGGGACGCTGCATGCTGATTGGGTGAGGTTCAGGAAGTTGTGTAGGCACCCCCTGGGGGTGTCAACATAATCATTAGAGGGATTTTTAGATATTAATAAAAATAAAATATTTTATGAGATGTGCTGCATACATATAGGCTGCTTTTTGCCTATAGAGTGCAGAAATATTTGAATCCAGCAAACTTAGATATCCCTTTAACAATTAACAGTGATTGAACCATGTTCCTTTGGGCAAAATAAAAATGGTTAAAGCACTTTGGGGCCCTTTTAAAGACTCTGGGGCCAGATGTGAAGTCCTTCAGCCCACAGGTTCCATGTGATAAAAGTAAGTTTTGTTTCCCTCTAAAAAGGCTTTTATGCTGTTGGCTTAGATTGCTGTTAATGTGGTTTATATAAGTACTAACTATGATGTTTTAAACTAGTAGTCCTTCAAGTTCATTATTTATTATCAGCCTTATTAAATTGTGATTCAGCAAATTTAAACAGGCTCTATATAAGCACATAGCATATTTTTTTTACAGAATTTTTTAGTTCGTGATCTTTCTATCCAAAAGCAAGATCTTCACTAACTAAAAACTTCTGTAAATAAAATATGCTATGTGCTTAAATAGAGCCCTTTTAAATTTGCCGAATCACAATTTAAAAAGGCTGTAAATTTGTATATTTTTATTACTACTCATAATAACAATTATTTCAAATGTAACCATACAAATCCTAAACTAAAAGGACCACTGTAGTTTAGGAAAATGTCACTTATTTTTTGTTCTGTAATGTTCAGTTGAAACTATTGGACCTTTTGTAAAATTGTTGGCACAGTGTGATAAAGTCCAAAATATTTAATATTGCTTGTAGCTCTAATTATAATGTTAACATCCATGTTTATATCATGAATGTGGCTTTCAGGAATTGATTATTAGTGATTTTGATGCTGAGATTTCCTGGCAATTGTGTTTGCATTCTCGTGTATGTTATGCAAATAAACCAGTGGTAATGACTTAAGGTTATGCAAGAGAAATTGCTCTGAGGACGTTAATAAGTGGACTGAATTTAGATTTTATTTTATTTCTCTGTTTCTTCCACACCATCTAGAGAGTTGTTTTATGTTGTTCAAAAGAATAAAAAATCCCTTTTTGTAGCCAAAATGAAACCCGTGGGCTGTTTTCAGCTGTACTGAATGAGGTGCACAGTGTGAAGCCAGTAATTAGCAGTACAGCAGTGGAACAAAAACTGATAAGAAAAGTTATAGTACGATGTTGACTGTTATTCTCTTCCAAGGTACGATGTAGAACTGCAACAGCTAGAGATCTGTAAATAAGGTAACAGTGTTAACTCCTTCTGTGACAAAGATATGCAGTCTGTCTCCAGCCACAGAAGGTTTTACATTATCTAAACTGTCCCTTGCTTCATTTTTAAAAGGTATTGCTTAGTTTGGAGCCTGTAGAATACAGTACTTGTTCATTGGAGTTGTTGGTGTTGACTGTGGCTCATCGGCACAACATAAAAACTCAACATTGCCATATTGAAGATGGCTTAATAGTTAAATTATTGTTACCTTTCCTTTTTGAACATACATTTTGGAAAATCATGTGGAAAATGTGTTTATGTTTTAGAAATTGATCACGAATTGTCTTAGATTTTGTCCTTTTTATTTTAGCCTTGAAGCTGCCCTACAAGAATCTGCATAAACAATAAAAATAGGCTGCAGTTTGTAGCTGTTATACATGGCATTCTAGATTTACACTGTTTTTAAAAGCAGTGTGTGTTGGTGCAGTCAGGTGTGCGTTAATAAATGCGTTAGTCAATTTATGAAAGGCATTGATTTAGAACCAATGCTTTAAAAAGTATCTCTAAAAGTTAAAGAAATGTCATTAAATGAACTAGATTTATATTGAAAAAGTATGTGAACTAGTTATAAAATGAGTTGCCTCATAAGTATCTGTTGGGAATTGAACCCAGGACCTTTAGTATCGCAGACTGTAGCCTTCGCTACTGTGCCATCTGCTTTGCTACTACTCCAGCTGCTAGAGTAGTTAGTGACTGAGCCACTGCTTCATTCAAAGCTTCTACTCCTGATTCTATTTAATATTCATTGTGTTCCACATGGTACAGAGCTCATTACTCATTTGGGCAAAGGCAACACCTTGAAATAGCCTGACTTGCATTAATCATATCTCCATAAATTCAGCATAATAAAAATAAAAAAATAAACCTCTATTCTAATGCTGCAGAGCTCAAATGAGACCATGTGGTCCTTTAATGATTATTTACATTAATATTTTGTATAAACACATTTCTGTTATATAAGCTGCAGATCTCTTCTTTCCCTGATTGAAGTATTGTGGCTGAAGTGGATCCTCCATGGGTAGAGGGTTTTCTAAACTTTCTTCCACAACTGCAGTATGATAGTGGGTAGTGACTAGAAAGTATGTTTGTACATCGCTAGCAGCTCTGGTTACATTGTTCACTGCTGCCAGTGTGTTTCTGCGAGTGGTTTTCAATTTGGAATTTTCCAATGGATAGGTCGCCACAATACTTCATTTAGGGGTTATATAGATCCAGAGCTTATATAGTTGGGGGTGGGGGGGGGGTCATTAAAAAGTATTAAGCAATTGTTTAAATGCACAGTAAAAGTTTAACCAAGTTTTTTTTTTTTTTTTCCTTCTCCAGCCGTAACTAACCATTCTTTCCAGACCCATTTATTAGACCACTTTAACTTATCCTAATGTTGTGTATTTCTGATGATGTGCTGCCATGTACAAGTTTACTATTCAATTATATCCTTTCCATCTATATCATCATATGCTATAAGATAATAAGGTAACATGCTTTTTTTTTCAACATTATTATTTTATTTTGGTTTCTCTTCTTCCAGTTGTTTGATGTAATCTCAGCCAGTGAAAAGCCTCTGTCGGATCAGGACTGGTATCATGGTGCAATACCAAGAGTGGAAGCACAAGAACTGTTAAAACAGCAAGGCGACTTCTTGGTGCGGGAAAGCCATGGGAAACCCGGTGAATATGTCCTTTCTGTGTTTTCAGATACACAACGGAGGCACTTTATCATTCAGTTTGCTGATGTACGTCTGTGACTACTTTTATTTCCTTAATTTAAATGCTTTTGTTTAAGATTTACTTAAATGGTAGTATATTCTATGTAAGATTTGCTTCTCTCAAGCTGGATTACATTTTATGTATGTTATACTGTTTTTTAAATTACTGTATGGTTTAGATGCCTATAATTTAGTGTGTGTATTGACAATCACAGGACTCAGTGAGTCCCAATACTAAAATTGTACTTGTTTTATTGCTTTTTTAGTTATTACATAATCCAATATTTTTCTCCATATAAAACTCACTTGAAGAAACATCAAACTACATTCTAATCTACCCAAAATTATTTTAATTTAGATATTAAAGATGTATGTTCACCTCTGAGAACGTACTAACCCCAGATATTGTATGCACACTGTTTGTGTATTGATAAGATTATATACATAATGTCAATTGAATGACCACTGTAAGTGTGTGGACGTTTTATTATGTTGGGGAAAAATACAAATAACCATACATTATTTAGTGTGTGTGTGTATGTATATGTAAAACATCATTATAAAAAGCATACATTTTCCCCTCATCTGGAATGTTCTTCTTCTTCTTTTTCTGAACACTTATTAGTGGCAGGGTGGGTAAAATTATAGGTGGTTTTATAGTAAGCAGTAGTAATGGCAGTTTGATGTTGAGTGTTATCACCATACTTTTGATGAAATATACATTAAGCTTAGAGCATGTTTAACTCTATGCTAGCAAAGACCCAAATTAGTGCATTGAAAGATCAAATATTCTGGAGAGAACAAATTCATTTTATTAGAAGGACCAATCACTTTTTACCAGTACAATACATTACAATATATTAATAAGGGGGTTGTGCCATTAACTTCTGAAGAATCAGTCAGTGTGAAAATATATTTGTCCTCTCCAGTGCAAAGCAATGACCAATATAATACGTAAAAGGCCACTGAAGGCAGTTTTTCTTTGTTACATCTGAAAGAGGGCATTTATTGATGCTGGACAGTGTGTTTATTTTCCTAAAATGAAGTGCTGAATATACTGCTTTGAATGTATAACTGTCTTTAGGAGTTTGTCCCTGTCAGCCATTGTGCAGCAATATACCTGTATGAGTCATAAGTGTCTGCCAATAAGATTGAGAGTCATACGTACTCATACGTAGTTTCCAATACGTTTAAACAAGTTTTACTAAATATTTTTTTCAAAAAATAGAACCTTTTAAACGTTTCGAAAATATGCTTTTTAAACTGCATGATAGAAAAATATGTGTTTTCTGTTCTTTTTATAGTTGAAAGAATTCAGTTAAACAGAATCCAAAATGGCAGAGACCGTAAAATAAAGCTCCCAGTTGTTCTGCTGCTCGGCTCTGCACTGTGATTATCTAGGTGTACCAGGGCTGGTAGATCTGCACTCTGATCACATAGGTATACTAGGGCTGGTAGGTCTGAACACATAGGTGTACTAGGGCTGGGCGGTCTGAACACATAGGTATACTAGGGCTGGTAGGTCTGAACACATAGGTGTACTAGGGCTGGTAGGTCTGAACACATAGGTGTACTAGGGCTGGTAGGTCTGAACACATAGGTGTACTAGGGCTGGTAGGTCTGAACACATAGGTGTACTAGGGCTGGTAGGTCTGAACACCATAGGTGTACTAGGGTTGGTAGGTCTGAACACCATAGGTGTACTAGGGCTGGTAGGTCTGAACACCATAGGTGTACTAGGGTTGGTAGGTCTGAACACCATAGGTGTACTAGGGTTGGTAGGTCTGAACACCATAGGTGTACTAGGGCTGGTAGGTCTGAACACCATAGGTGTACTAGGGTTGGTAGGTCTGAACACCATAGGTGTACTAGGGCTGGTAGGTCTGAACACCATAGGTGTACTAGGGCTGGTAGGTCTGAACACCATAGGTGTACTAGGGCTGGTAGGTCTGAACACCATAGGTGTACTAGGGCCGGTAGGTCTGAACACCATAGGTGTACTAGGGTTGGTAGGTCTGAACACCATAGGTGTACTAGGGCTGGTAGGTCTGAACACCATAGGTGTACTAGGGCTGGTAGGTCTGAACACCATAGGTGTACTAGGGCTGCTAGGTCTGAACACCATAGGTGTACTAGGGCTGCTAGGTCTGAACACCATAGGTGTACTAGGGCTGCTAGGTCTGAACACCATAGGTGTACTAGGGCTGCTAGGTCTGAACACCATAGGTGTACTAGGGCCGGTAGGTCTGAACACCATAGGTGTACTAGGGTTGGTAGGTCTGAACACCATAGGTGTACTAGGGTTGGTAGGTCTGAACACCATAGGTGTACTAGGGCTGGTAGGTCTGAACACCATAGGTGTACTAGGGCTGGTAGGTCTGAACACCATAGGTGTACTAGGGTTGGTAGGTCTGAACACATAGGTGTACTAGGGCTGCTAGGTCTGAACACCATAGGTGTACTAGGGCCGGTAGGTCTGAACACCATAGGTGTACTAGGGCCGGTAGGTCTGAACACCATAGGTGTACTAGGGTTGGTAGGTCTGAACACCATAGGTGTACTAGGGTTGGTAGGTCTGAACACCATAGGTGTACTAGGGCTGGTAGGTCTGAACACCATAGGTGTACTAGGGCTGGTAGGTCTGAACACCATAGGTGTACTAGGGTTGGTAGGTCTGAACACATAGGTGTACTAGGGCTGCTAGGTCTGAACACCATAGGTGTACTAGGGCCGGTAGGTCTGAACACCATAGGTGTACTAGGGCCGGTAGGTCTGCACTCTGATCTGTTAAATACAATATGATTGGATAAAATAGCTGATAATGAAATATACTTGTGAATCGCTAAGCAATGCAGATCCACAGGCTTTATTGGTCATCCATATGTTTTATATAGTTATAAAACATTGTTAACTTTTGTAGTAGTGTTTTTTTTTTGTTGTACTTTTATGGAAAAGTGTATTTTAGTCCAAAAATATTGTATCATTAATATTAAGTTTGATATAATTTATTGGCTCCTAGAAGTATTAGGAGAACGCAGTGAAGTTCTTGCAGATAAAAGTTTTAATGTGTCTCGGGTGAGTTACGACTTTTTAAGTTAGTTGAGAATATTAATATGGAATGTCTCTGAAGTTAAGAGAGAATGCAAATCATGTCTATAGTCTGTCTTATGAATCTTCAGTTATGAGTTTGCTGGCAATTCAATATTTAATCATGATTTCTTTATTTTATAATTCAGTACTTGGAGGTTAAATCTAAATTATATGAATCCTGTTTGCCAAGCTTTATGGCTTCTTGTCGTTTGAGAAAATGAAAGCTTTCTCTGTTTGTAATGTAAATTAGGTGAATTGAATATTAACAAAATGACTGAAGATGAAAGTTCAATTTAAAAGCTTGTAAATTCAGTGTGTTCAAATTATCCAGGTATCTGTTCAGATTTACAGTTTATCTTGTGATGCTAAAATAAACTAAATGTTAACAGCAAAGACTAGACTGATACCTGCAAAGTCAAACGCCATTTAAAGGTTTTAATTTTTTAAATGTACTTTTCGCACATGATATAAGATGGCTATTGTATAATATTGGCAACCATGATGGCTTTACTTATGTAGTTAAAGACCATTTGAAGTTTTATATTTATAGTATGTTGTTGTGAAGAATATGATTTGATAATGGGCAAAACGTGTTTACAGTATTTTATAAATACTATACATTTTATAAATATTTTATTGCAGCTTGTAATATTTTCATTTTGCGTTATTGGCAGCAGGCGTTTGATGAAAAACTATAAATTTCACATGGTTATAGAACAAAATTGGATAATAGAACAGGTTATACTTTAATCTATAAGCCCCCTTTGTGGTGAAGGGGGTTGTGTACCTTAGTGAAGCTGTGAGCTATACCATGTAGGGTCAACCACAATGGCATAGTAAAGAGGTCAGACAAATTGCAGTCAACTGGAGAAAGAACTTGCAATCCACTCCAGTATGTTTGCCATGAAAACCTTATGGATAAGACCCAAAATGTGCCTGGTGTGCTGTGGTCCATAGTGTCGGACACAGCTGAATAACTAAACAAACAAATCTACCAGTCCAAAATAGACTCCCCAGTGACACAAATCATCTAAATTAATGATTTTCTTTAAAATTGCTTTTATGGATGCCTACATAGTAAGTAATATTGTTTATTACATATTTCACAATGGTCATTTTTGCTTGTAAAAGAGTGTTTTTTTTTTGTCTGTTTTTAACGTGTCTCTACGAACGCTTGGACAAAATGAAACGGATAAAAGGCAAATGTTTTAGATATTTATGACAAATTAAAAATTTAATTATTTTCCTTTGTTTTATATGTGTTGCTTAAAAGTGAGGTAGCCTTGAAATACTGCATTATAATTACACTACTATCAATATTGGCTTCTATTCAAGGTTTGCTTCCACCTGACAAGAAACATAACCAGATAATAAAAGTTTAATGGAGTAGCCCAACTTTGCATGTCGTAACAAGTAAACTGAAGGCTGTAACTTTCTATAATGATATTTCCCATTATGTATTATAGTTATTCTGAAGAGGTTTCATATATTTTTGCTAAGATGTTTTTATAACTGAATGTCACATATCTACTAATGGGTTGCAAATGTCTATGTAGATGTTTATATTTCATTAAATGACTTGAGTCTAACAACACTTGCACCTAGGCCTTGTGTTATCCTGTGGAGGCCGACTCTTCCATGGAGTTCACTGGTCAAATTAACTCACAGGTAGTGCTACTGAAAGCTTTGGCAACTATATATGCTAAAAACATTGTGTACATAGAAGCTTTCTGTCAATCAGTGCCTCCTCCTACCTCAGAAAGTTGATTACAAGAAACCAAAATGGTTGTTCCCGCAGCAGCTTGCATATAAAGGATAATATATTAGAGGCTGTATTTTATTTTCCCATCTGAAAATGTTGCATATTTTCAAGTGTTCTTTAAAGTAGAATATTTTAAATATTTGGTTACAGTGGTTCTTTATATGGCTAGATTTGGTTTTAAACATTATACAAATAGTTTCCACATTACAAAGTCAGGTTCTTCAATATAGAACGCCATAAGCTTACTTTCTAATTATGTGACTTTATTTAGTAGCCTGTAAATCACCATTGACGAACTAAAATCAAATTCACTTGAATACAAGAAAGGGAAGATACTTGCATTAAGACAGGATTTCCTCAAACTGTGTCCATTGGACCCACAAATATTATATAAAGCCTTGTTGTGTTTGGGCATGTTGAAGAATAAGATGTTTTACTTGCTTTTAAGACCATGTGTTTGCACGGCTAGTTGAAGACGCTTTCCTCCCATAGCTTTTTCTTACTAGAATACAAAGTATTGATTTCTTGTAATACAACAATGTTGATGTTTCCTGTCGTTTGACCAGAAGAGCATTTTCTTGTAAACCTCCCTACTATCTATAACACCCTCTGCCTTAAAGGAACAATCAGACTTCTCTGTAAAGGTCTGGTGAGCATAGACTTTTTAAATTCTATATCCTGCAAATCTATTTATTTTCTTATTTATTTAAAGGGATTTTTAGCCTTTTTCTTTGTTTTACCAAGGTGAATTTAATTTTCAATGTAATTGTAATAAAATGCATGAAGCTACAGCTGTGAAACATGGCGCCCTACATAAGACAGAACTAGTAAAAAGGCAAGGTTCTGGAAGCAGAGAATCTGTTACTTTGGGATCTTATTAGACGTGAGGTGTAAACTTTATATGACTATTGCATTGAACAAGATAAATATATGGAAACATAGTCCTTATAAAAGCAAGCCTACTTTTTATTTATTTATTTATTTATTTATTTATTTATAACTTTGCTTTATTTTAGTGATACCTCTTGCAGTACAAAAATTATATTTTTCTCTATTTACACAAATTGTGTCTCATCCATAGCATTTAGGTATTTTCTAGCATTAGTTTCTTTCTTTTGCCAATAAATTACAAGCTTGCTTATGGTTTACAGCATTGAAGAGGTTCAAATTGGAACATTATCTCTATGCCTTTAATTTCTAACATAAACCTCACCTTTTTTTTTTTTTTCAAAAAATGTATTTTAATGCAAGTATTAAAAGCCATAGCGGATTAAAATTATAGCCAAGTCTTAGAGACCTGCTCTTGAACTCGCCTGTCATCACAGTGTTTATACATTATTATGATTACTTGAGGAACTAAATGGCTGACAATAGAACCATTTGTTGTTTTGGCTGGGATGTTTTAGTACTGGAGACATTTTTGTTCATGGATGACTTCCTCATTTATTGAATCTACTAATTGAAACTGCACCTCTAAATGAGTTTGTTTGTGTAGCTTTACGCCATGTAAGTTCAGCGATGATATACGTTATGTTACTCACAGGTGATGAGGTATGTTCTTTGCTCGCCTAATTGAATTGAATTTACAATACATATTCAATAAGTGTCCCAGCTGGCAATTTTCTACAATCGTGCAACGGTACGTCATTAAAGGGACACAGAGGCAACACATTTTCTATCATGGACCTAAAAGGACGTTGAATGCATTTTTGACATGTATTTCAAAGAGCATGTTTAAAACGTGAAAAATATTTTAATTGCTATTAACTATTATTAATTTTCCATGAATCTAACAGGAAATGCATAGAGCCTACTGCAGTGCATTGGTTCCCAATCCTCCTTTCTATACCCACCAGACAGGCCATGATTTAGATTCACTGTGAATACATAGGTGAAGCAATTTAAGGCTCCTGATGAATACCAGCCTGTCTGGCGGGTCTTGAGGAGGGGTTTATGAACCACTGACATGATTTCTACAACTATATCACTTCTCATTGGCTGCCTGAGGCAAGCACCTAGACCACTTAAAAGTCAGTTTAATGTACTCTGCTCACTTTCTTAATAAAACAGCACCACACAGTGAGGCATTTAAAAATACCCTATTTTAAATACATTCAAAGAAAAATGTTAATCTCACTTCAGTAGAGTAGGTATTAAACATTACAGCAGTTTTTTTTTCTCCTATGCAAGTGCTGCATGGGTTATGCACTGTTTTAAATCACAGTGAAACATTATTTTGGAACAAAGTTAGTATTTCCATCTGATTAATTCAAATTCGCATGCGTCAGGGCCATACATCAGGCAGTGAACCAAAAAAAGCTAAAAAAAATGTTTTTGTTCCAAAAGTAGTTCGTACGAGGATTTCAAAATATTTTTATCCTTGCAGCACAAATGTTTAAAAAGCATCATAGCAAATTTTGACTGTAGTGATTGTTTAAATACATTTGTAAAACTTTTTTGTTCTTTCCTGGAGTAATTAACATGTATTTGTATGCTTTTTTTATGACCCAGAATCAGTACAGATTTGAGGGAACCGGCTTTCCAACTATTCCCCAGCTAATAGAACATCATTACACAACCAAACAAGTGATAACGAAGAAGTCTGGTGTTGTTCTGCTGAATCCGGTAGTAAAGGTATGTTCCCTATATACTGTATATCAAAATACTGCCTGGGATAAGTCTTTGTGTGCAGTCTCTACAAATTGTAATAGCTGTGATACTCTTCTGTTTAATACAATAGTAGTTACAGATTTGTCCGTTTTTAAGAACTGCAGTTTTAAAATAATGTTCTTTTTTAATTTAATAACGGATTAGCAATTAAATCAGTACTTAAATAAAAAAAATCAAATAGCTTTTAAAACGTACATTTTGTAGTTCTCTCCACTCCTGTTGAGTGTCCAAGTATGCTGTCCTGATAGGACTCTTTGCAAGAGCAGGAGGCAGACAGGCAGGCAACTGGTTTTATAAAAAATTGGGGATAGCCTCCTATATAGATCTGCCCCCACCCCTTGGCATGAGGTAAGAGTTAGGAGAGAAGCAGCTTTGCTAGCGTCAGCAACACCAACGTTGACGTTTAAGTTTTAGAAGCTACATTGAAAATGTTTTCTTCAAGTTCTGTTCTGGTTTATTAAATATATAAACATATAGAGTCCTTACTTTGTGGCCCCTTTATTGGCCTTTTAAAAATCTTGAACCTTATAAGAGTTTTAACAGGTTTGTTTCTTGGAGTTGTTTATATATTTACTGACTGTACCGCTTCGGTCATCTAACACTTCTTTATTATATGATAAATTCACGTATAATGTGATTCTATGGAATGTGTTGATTACCTTGTTTGTTCAGTGTTAGTTCAATGTTAGTGAATCCAGCATAATAAAAATATGGTTTACAAATTGGTCCTATAAAGAGATTTCTAAACCGTTAGGTAGGGCTTTAAAAAAAAATTAAACCTTAAGTGTGCATTTAAACAAATAATATCTTTTTTTTTTTTAAGTAACTCCCCCGGCTACATACGTTAGGGTTCTCTCCACTCCCTCACTGATATTTTGGGAGTGAAGTGGTGCTGCACAGGGGAAAACTGCTAAATTAAAAAACACTATCTAAAACATACATGTGTATAAGGGAGAAGTGCAAACTGAGCTTCTAGCCATGTACACATGTTCTCCTCTCTCCCTCGCCTCTCTCTCTTTCACTCTTTTTCTCTTTCATTCTTTTTCTCTTTCATTCTTTTTCTCTTTCATTCTTTTTCTCTTTCATTCTTTTTCTCTTTCACTCTTTTTCTCTCTCACTCTTTTTCTCTCTCATTCTTTTTCTCTCTCATTCTTTTTCTCTCTCTTTCTTTTTCTCTCTCTTTCTTTTTCTCTCTCTTTCTTTTTCTCTCTCTTTCTTTTTCTCTCTCTTTCTTTTTCTCTCTCTTTCTCTTTCTTTTTCTCTCTCTTTCTTTTTCTCTCTCTTTCTTTTTCTCTCTCTTTCTTTTTCTCTCTCTTTCTCTTTCTTTTTCTCTTTCTTTTTCTCTCATACTTTTTCTCTCTCTTTCTCTTCTTCTATCTTTCTCTCGCATTCTATCTTGTTCTTTCTTTCTCTTTTTTTCTTGCTCTTTCTCTCGCTCTCTCTTTATTTCTCTCTATCTTTTTTTTCTTTCTCTTTCGATCTCACTCTTTCGATTCCGCTTTTTTGATCTCGCTTTCTTAGTCTCCCTCTCTCTCTTTCTGTCTTTCTCTCTCATTCTCGCTATCTTTATTTCTCTCTATCTTTTTCTCTTTCTTTCTCTCTTCCGATCTCGCTCTTTCTCTTTCGATCTCGCTCTTTCTCTCTTTCGATCTCGCTCTTTCGATCTCGCTCTTTCTCTCTTTTGATCATGCTCTTTCTCTCTTTTGATCTCGCTCTTTCTCTCTTTTGATCTCGCTCTTTCTCTCTTTTGATCTAGCTCTTTCTCTCTTTTGATCTAGCTCTTTCTCTCTTTTGATCTTGCTCTTTCTCTCTTTTGATCTCGCTCTTTGTCTCTTTTGATCTCGCTCTTTGTCTCTTTTGATCTCGCTCTTTCTCTCTTGTGATCTCGCTCGTTCTCTCTTGTGATCTCGCTCTTTCTCTCTTGTGATCTCGCTCTTTCTCTCTTGTGATCTCGCTCTTTCTCTCTTTTGATTTTGCTCTTTCTCTGTCTTTGTCTCTCTCACTCTTGCGCGCTCTCAATGCACAGTAAAAGTTTAATAAAGATATTTTTTGGCAAGCGTCAAAGTAGCCCTTTAGATGCAGAGACTTACCACTCAATACGATTCTCTGCTATATTTGCAAAGGTACGGTGAACCACTTATATATTTTCTAAAGTGTTTGTGGAAATTGATATAGCTGAGATTAGGTGAAAGCACAACTAAGCTTATTAGCAGATCTTTACAGAACCCATTACATTAAAACCCTCCCCACCCTCATAACACAGAATGAGTGGGATATAAATTTGGTTTTGTACTGTTGCAAATCCACGTTTAAAAACTAGCACATTAGTTCTTTTTTGTTGTGTTGTCGTCTTGTCTTTTAGACAATAACTGATAAATGGCTTTATAATTGCTTTGAATTCTACAGAATGATCATTACATTAAGAGCTTAGGAAGAAAAGCAATAAAATGCATTAGCGGGAATGTATTTTTCCATATTTCGCCTTGCCTTCTAGAAACAACAAATGCAATAATGGAATCCAATTTTAAAGTTCTATTTAGATTTTGATGAGTATGAAAAATGATAGCCTGTGCAGGTATATCACTGTGTAGCTGTTTGTTGTAATTTCATAGACCACCAGTACATATTATACATATAGAATATACACCACTATTCTGATGAATGCAAAACTCACTGACTGCATCAAGTTGGAACAGGTGCTGTGATGAAATTGGAACTTTAAAATATGGTCTATGAGAATTTCCTAAAATCTCACAACTATGTGATGAAACATGTTCAATATTAGAAACTGGATTCCCTATAGAAAACAGAAGAGACATTATTAGGATTACATATATCAAATATATTAACCTCCATGTCAGTATTTAGAATGTTAAAGTGTTAAATCATACCGCCTTTAGACACCATTAACCCTTCACCCTTGCCTCCTCCCTTTCCCTTATCCTCCTCCTCCATTTCCCTCTCTCCCCCTTATTCTCCTCACCCCCCCCCTTATCCCCCTTGTAACGGAACCCATCACTGTTTTACCCTGTTTTATGATTATTATGATTAAAATATGATCCTACTATTATACTGCATGTATGTTGGTTTATGCTCTGCAGAATATTGTCCCAGACTATTGCAGCTACTTGGCATGGGAGATAATCCTGTTACAGAGACTCCGCATAAGATAAAGGAAGTCTATTGTATAAAGTGTTTTCATTCTCAGATAAGAACAAAGAAGTGTAATTGAATCAATGTCTGATTGTATCAAAGTTGCTAGGTAGCCTCGGGGAGGTGTGACCCACCTATTGTTCTCTGTATGTGTATTGTGTGGCCAAATATGGGGGATGTCTATTGCCTGTGGGAAGAGATGTGTATATATATTTCTGCACAACAAAATAAAGTTCAGTTCGTTTTACCTCTTCATGAAGTCTCGACTCATGTTTGGGGGACCGGGAGCTATAATCACTTTGTTTCAGCTGGAGTTCGGGAGAAGCTTCAAGGATCATCGCTGCACTAATGCAAGGATCCTTTACACCCCTCATC
Source organism: Discoglossus pictus (assembly GCA_027410445.1). NCBI lineage: Eukaryota > Metazoa > Chordata > Amphibia > Anura > Alytidae > Discoglossus > Discoglossus pictus. The sequence continues at coordinate 471,366,847 of CM050163.1, read as the reverse complement.
TCATCCCCCCCTTATCCCGCTCATCCCCCCTTATCCTCCTCATGCCGCCTTATCCTCCTCATGCCCCCCTTATCCTCCTCCCTTTCCCCCCTTATCCTCCTCCCTTTCCCCCTTATCCTCCTCCCTTTCCCCCCTTATCCTCCTCCCTTTCCCCCCTTATCCCCCTCCCTTCCCCCCCTTATCCCCCTCCCTTCCCCCCCTTATCCCCCTCCCTTCCCCCCCTTATCCCCCTCCCTTCCCCCCCTTATCCCCCTCCCTTCCCCCCCTTATCCCCCTCACCCTCCTCCCTTTCCCCCCTCACCCTCCTCCCTTTCCCCCCTCACCCTCCTCCCTTTCCCCCACTCACCCTCCTCCCTTTCCCCCCTCACGCTCCTCCCTTTCCCCCCTCACCCTCCTCCCTTTCCCCCCTCACCCTCCTCCCTTTCCCCCCTCACCCTCCTCCCTTTCCCCCCTCACCCTCCTCCCTTTCCCTCCTCACCCTCCTCCCTTTCCCCCCTCACCCTCCTCCCTTTCCCCCCTCACCCTCCTCCCTTTCCCCCCTCACCCTCCTCCCTTTCCCCCCTCACCCTCCTCCCTTTCCCCCCTCACCCTCCTCCCTTTCCCCCCTCACCCTCCTCCCTTTCCCCCCTCATCCTCCTCCCTTTCCCCCCTTATCCTCCCCCTTATCCTCCCCCTTATCCTCCCCCTTATCCTCCCCCTTATCCTCCCCCCTTTCCCCCCTTTCCCCCTCCCCCTTTCCCCCTCCCCCTTTCCCCCTCCCCCTTTCCCCCTCCCCCTTTCCCCCTCCCCCTTTCCCCCTCCCCCTTTCCCTCCTCCCCCTTTCCCTCCTCCCCCTTTCCCCCTCCCCCTTTCCCTCCTCCCCCTAACTTTCCCCCTTCTCTTCCTCCTTTCCCCCTTCTCTTCCTCCTTTCCCCCTTCTCTTCCTCCTTTCCCCCTCTTCTCCTCCTTACGCCTTTCCCCCTCTTCTCCTCCTTACGCCTTTCCCCCTCTTCTCCTCCTTACGCCTTTCCCCCTCTTCTCCTCCTTACGCCTTTCCCCCTCTTCTCCTCCTTACGCCTTTCCCCCTCTTCTCCTCCTTACTCCTTTCCCCCTCTTCTCCTCCTTACTCCTTTCCCCTCTTCTCCTCCTTACTCCTTTCCCCCTCTTCTCCTCCTTACTCCTTTCCCCCTCTTCTCCTCCTTACTCCTTTCCCCCTCTTCTCCTCCTTACTCCTTTCCCCCTCTTCTCCTCCTTACTCCTTTCCCCCTCTTCTCCTCCTTACTCCTTTCCCCCTCTTCTCCTCCTTACTCCTTTCCCCCTCTTCTCCTCCTCCTCCTTTCCCCCTCTTCTCCTCCTCCTTTCCCCCTCTTCTCCTCCTCCTCCTTTCCCCCTCTTCTCCTCCTCCTCCTTTCCCCCTCTTCTCCTCCTCCTTTCCCCCTCTTCTCCTCCTCCTTTCCCCCTCTTCTCCTCCTCCTTTTCCCCTCTTCTCCTCCTCCTCCTTTCCCCCCTTCTCCTCCTCCTCCTTTCCCCCCCTTTGCGTCCTCGTCCTCATCCTCCCCCCTTCTCGTCCTCATCCTCCCCCCTTCTCGTCCTCATCCTCCCCCCTTCTCGTCCTCCTCCTCCCCACCTTCTCGTCCTCCTCCTCCCCACCTTCTCATCCTCCTCCTCCCCCCCTTCTCATCCTCCTCCTCCCCCCTTCTCATCCTCCTCCTCCCCCCTTCTCATCCTCCTCCTACCCCCTTCTCATCCTCCTCCTACCCCCTTCTCATCCTCCTCGTTCCCCCCTCTTCCCCATCCTCCTCTTTTCCCCCCCCTCTTCCCCATCCTCCTCTTTCCCCCCCCCCCTCTTCCCCCCTCTTCCCCATCCTCCTCTTTTCCCCCCCTCTTCCCCATCCTCCTCCTTTATTCTTTTTTTTTGTGTTCTTTCGAGTTACGTGCTTGAGAAAATATTGTCCGTTAAATTCCTAATTTTTTTCCAAAGTGTTGCGTGCCTCGCTATGATTGCCAAAGTGCTACGTCCTTTGTTGCTGATCATGTGCGTCGCTATGGGTGCCTTCAATTTCTTTCCATCCTACATTGGTGGAGCGTCCTCGGGCAAATTGCATCTGGAATGGAACAGAGGACCCTTAGAGGGACCCTGAATGGGCACTATTGCTAGGGCTGCAATGAGCGCCTTTGCTGCTCATTGCAGCAAAGTAGTGCGAGCCTTGCGATGCGCGCCATATTTGTTCTCGTGCATCGGCATGGGCGCCTACAATCTCTATCCATCCTCCATTGGTGGAGTGTCCTCGGGCATATAACATGTATGACGGGACAGAGGACCCTTAGAAGCAAAGTGGTGCGAGTCTTGTGATGAGCCCTGCAATGAGTGCCTTCAGTGCTCATTGTAGCAAAGTGGTGCGGCACTCATCATGAGCCCTGCAATGAGCGCAAAGTCGTGCGAGCCTTGCAAGGAGGGCCTATGGCACTCATCGCGAGGCGTGCAACGAGCGCCTTCCACGCTCATTGACCTTGTGCAAGCCCAAAACTTTTAACATGGCGTGACCGACAATTCGTAACTACCAAAACTATTATAGTTGATGTACATGATATCAGCAGCATATATGAAAATGTAAATAATGGTTATCCTGGTAGAACATTTAGACACTGAAATAGACAAAAATAAACACAATAATAACATAAGAACCCAAATAACTTTGAAGAAAGAGAAGGGAGAAGAAAAAAATAGTAGTAGTAGGAAGGAAAAGAAAGGGGAAAAGAGTAATTTCTTAAATTATCCCTCTCCTCTCTTCCCAATTGAGAGTCTTAGTCTTTTCATTCGCACATTGCGTTACACAGAAAAAAGTAGATTCAGAAACCCTGTGGAAATTGGCAATTTTTGGCACTAATAGATACAAAATGACTTTAATGCAAATTTACTACGAGAATACATTCAGTTGATGATAAACCACTTGTTATTATCTGGTTATCTATACAACATTTGGGATTTTCTGTATATACTTTTACACAAAATACAAATTTGGTAAAAACAACAGTTTGTGCTTTTTCCCAAATAGATTTTCAAGGTGTTTCATCATTGAGTAATCTAGTAAAGATGGAGGACACGCCAAGGATAAGCCTATAATATCTTGTAGCTGTGTAGGTGCTGGTAGCAAGTGGAGTGAATGAACATCCATTCTATGTATTTGTGCTATCTTAGATGAAGACAATTACTGGTATAGCATATGAGTTGTCATATATCTGTAAAATAAGGCTATCTTCACAACTGTGTTTTGTCGCCTTCGGGAGTTTCTAATCTCTAAGGAATGTTTGCTCAATATCTGTCTGCTCCTCCGTGAAAGCAAAGTCAATGCAGACATGAAATAATTGCCTTTTTATCTGATTGTGTATCTTTCACTGATGCCATTATGTTATTGCTGTTTTTCAATATGTTCTGCAGTGGTTGCTTGGTTATTGTGTACTTACACTTATCATGAGCAGCTCTTGCTACATTCGTCATTGTTTTTTTTATTTGTGCTACCTTTCTATCCTTCTTTTCGTAATATATATAAAGAAATGCACATAGTTTGTGTTGAAATTTACAGATCAAATTAAGCACTTCTGTAGTAAGAATACAGATTACAGACAGGTTTTCATTGTTTTGACTTTCTGTAATGGTTTAGCCCTTTTATCAAGTTTTTAGTTCTCCAGGATTTATTTAAATTCTGCAAAAATTACATTAGCAGTATCTCATTTATTTATCATTTATAACATATATTCGTTGTAAAAGTTCTGGATTTGAAAAGTGGAAAACGGTGCGGATATTTAACGGCATCATTTTATTTCTCAAGAATTTCAACTGGATTAGTAGAAAATGTCCTACAAGTTCTTATTGTGGCTTTATAAGTACATGAGTATTTCATCCAACCTGTTGAAAATTTAGCATAGTTAACAAAATGTATTATAATGTCAGAAAAAATCAATATATGATTATGAAGTTGTTCTCAAAGTATAATTTAATTTTAGAGACCTTAAAATGGATTTGTCTGCAGACCGTATCCTTTTAGTTACTCTAGTGTACTATTTTCCTGTCTGTTCTAAAACATGGGCCTTATTCTATGCTTGGAATAGCTCTATACTACTGCTTTCATATTCAGCATTTATAGTGTTTTTGACATTTAACTGTGAATAAGGATATGTTGGCAGTATTTAATGCAAATTAACATCTGTAGAGCTTTCTTTCGTTTTTATATTAGGTTCATGAAACACTATTTTAAAGTAAAATATATTGACATTAAACCATTGTTGGTGAACCATTCTGTTAGTGTATAAAGCAGTAAAAAAAAAAAAAAATGGGTAAAAAAAAGTTGATATTAATAAAACATAAAGTCTCTGACCATTCTGAGTTATGACTGGTTTCAATATCTACCTGCCTTAGCTAGCCTTTTCACATTATCGTTTTATACGATTTCCATCACTTGTTCACAGTTAGAAGATACACTAATAGAAGTATAGAATTTTAACATGTTCCAAATCTAAACACAATTCAGACGTTAATGACATCTAAACAATCTACAATCACATATATAGTTGTGAGCATACGAGCTACTCCTTGCCAGCAACTGCAACCCTCGCAAAATTTACGTTGTTACGCAAGGAAAATACGAGACACGTTACGAACCATTACGACCTCGCAAAAATCGTCCGCAACACGCGCACATGAAGAATACAACAAATACACACAACAAATACATAAAAAGCTTACTTACAGGAAGAGGGAGCATCCAAAACCTTGAAAACTAAAGTTACACCTCAATTTAAGTCAAATTAAAATAGTTTAGACACTAAAAAATTCTCTAAGCGAGAGAAAAAATGGCCGCCGAAAAAAATAAAAACAAGGCTACAGCAGTCTAAAGATTTAAAACACCACCAAACACCTATGTATTTGCCGGAAAACACCTACAAGATTAAAAAACAAGGACGCAACCCGCGCGACCCCAAAAACATTACAAACACAATAAATACAAACAACTAACACATAAAAAGGTTACTCACAGCAAGGGGGAGAACGCAGGACCTCTGCAAGTGAAGTTACACCTCCATTTAAGCACAAATTTTGCAGTTTAGAGACCCGAAAATCACCTAAGCGAGAGAAAAAATGGCCGCCGAACAAAACGAAAACGAGGCTAAATGTCCCTAAGCACGCAAAACACCACCAAACAGCTACGGATATTCCCTAAAAATTCGCACGACATAGAAAACGAAGGACGCTGAATCAGCCACATTATATACACCAAACACTCTTAGCTCACTTACAATTTTATTGCCGTCATTTTTTGACGGGCAATTCGCTAGTACCTTAATAATATTGAAGACCGTGATGTTGTCGATATGCTAAGCCACTGTCAGTGGACTAAGCCATTTAGGACATGTGCTCAATAGCTGATACGGACTAGTCATATTTGTTTGTTAAAACATCTAAACATAAAAAGATGGTATTTTGCAATTTATAACAATTCTTCAAGACTCAAAGAAAGAAATGGACAACTAACTAAAATATGAGGGGTTTTAGAGCGGATCACAATGCCTCTCTTTTATATCTAGTTGTCATATGGTGAGCTTCAGCTCTTGCCTATAGTATATAACAATTTGATTTCTATATCAGTAACTGTAAACATTTTTGGAATGCATGGTTACCTTCCAATACCGGCCTTTGAGAACATTGTGAACCGGGTGATGTCACATGTGGCACACTAATATTTTCTTTAGTTTTGCACTAATTTAAATATGTTTTAACTAGTAATATTATTATCATTTATTTGTAACGCGCCAGCATTTTACACAGTGCCATACATGGGTTAAGTACAAAGCAGAAACACTTAACAAATTGCAAAAGACATCTTTGAACTTAAATCAAATAAATTAAAGATATATTCCCCAATAATCTAACTATAACTGAGAATAATGGCAGTGGTATTTTTAAGGTGTTACGCTCTCCTATTCCCTCTTCCTGCCTAAGGAATGGCAGATAAGGCTCTAGGACCAGCTGTTGCGAACCAATGTTTTAAACCACGTATAGCAGTAGCTGTTTTCTGATTTTAAGTCAAAAGTTTGCTTGCCTTTTCACTTCTATAAATCACTGTCTCCTGTTCAGCTTATAGTTCATGATATCCACTCAATTTGTTTTTCCTGGTACGTTTTTTTATAAATTAACAATTCATGGTATGTAACCATCAAATATAGAGTGAAGTGAAGGGAAAACACTCACTAACAAGATCATTTGTCATTTCCTTGATAGCAGAATGCTTCAACAGTTACGCATCTGTTGTCTTCCATCATTTGTATCTGTGGCTCAGCAAGTTTTGACACATGATGCCTGAAAGTCTAGTTTTTATGACAAACGATGTGCAGTGATGATTTTGATAACCATACAGTGTTTAGGTGTAATTGCTTTTTTGTGTTGGAAATGATAAAATGTCTCTTGCAAACATATGAACGATCTACTTCTTTTTATGTTTAAAATGTGTAAATTGTGTGTTTTTAGATGACCATTGTAGTCCCTGTTAATTCTGTGTGTTATATTAAATGTACTCCATCCATCAGCATGCAATTTTACATAGGTTTGGCAGTTTTACACCACACACACACACACCACACACACATACACACACACACACACCACACACACACACACACCACACACACACCACACACACACCACACACACACCACACACACACACACCACACACACACCACACACACACACCACACACACACCACACTCACAACAGGCCCAACCCTGCTTAGCTTCAGGGTGGTGTGACCTCTTGGTTCCATGAATTGGAATCAAGCCTAGGTCGACATCCTAACCACTGGACCACTAGGGAACCCTATGTATTATGACCAAGGACAACCGTATGTACGTAGTTCAAACAGATGACCCTGTAAAAAACCCAATTGCATCACCGTGCACCTACTTATTAAAGTGACGAAAGAGATTCAGTTTATTGGATAAATTAAAAGGGCCTTAAAACTGATATTTAAGTTTTATTTATTTATATGCAAATTTATTTTTTGTATAAATTAATTTAATGATCCACTCTTGGAGGTAATGGTTTTAAAAGCATCAGATAAAGTTCAAAATTAGCAGTGGTAGGTGTGGTAACTTGTCTTCCTTGAATGGTAATTCTGGACTACTTAAACAGGCCTTTGTAGGAGGGCTGAGAATCTTTACTTCCCTCCCACAATTGCTAAAGGAAGTCATGGACAGGATGTGATGTAAATTACATCATCTCAACTAAGGATATATCCAGGCAGGAAACTGGTGCTGTTTCCTGTTTTTCTTGCTGGATGGTGTTGGTGATGGTTGATGGTGGTGATGATGGAAATGGTCTAACCGTGGGTAAGATAAAGCGTTTGGGAAAGGGGATTATTATATAGGTAGATAGATTTGAAAAGGGTTGGTGCTCCGTGGGTCTGGCTGTGTGTTTATAATACATTTATAGTATTGTGTTGTTGCCTTTTAATAAATACCTTTTAATGTAGACGAACCTTGTGTAATATTTATATATATTAATTTGGTGATACACCACAGTAGGGTAATAAAGAAGATATGTGTGTTGTTAGCATTTTTACAACTGAATATGTTTATCTTCTTTATCACCCCCACTGCTAATTTTTAACTAATTGCTGTTGATAAATCTGTTTCCTAAGAGGGTGGATCTTTCATTTAATTTATACATAAATTAAGCCTATCCTTTGTATAGATTTTAAGACATGTCCACTTGCAATTATGTTTATTGTTCTATGTATTTTTCATTTCTTCAAAAAATTGGACTTTACTAACATTTCTACTTTATTTTAAAGGTTTTTTTACATAAATAATCATAATTGACTAATTCCACTTACTTTAGAAACTTACATAGTAATCATCAATGTTTGAGTGCTAACTATAGAAGACATATATGTATTGCGACACGCCACTATACAGAGGCAGTTACATTTAAATTATCTTATCTATTTAAGGGTCTTGTTGTCTTTCTCAGTCATGTCTCCAACTCTCCGTGACCCTATAGACTACAGCACGCCAGGCACATCTATCGTTATGTCTGTGGTTGTGCTTATCTATATGCAGTGGACCATGATGTTTCTGACCATTCTTCTATGGACCTGACCATCTTGGGTGACCCTACATGGTATAGCTCACCTCCTCATTGAAGTACACAAGCCCCTTCACCACGACAAGGTAGCGATCCAGAGAGGTTTTTAAGGGTCTACCTTAGTACAATGGTACAATTAGTACAAAATGGATGACTGGAAACCCCAGTATCCCTCTTACACCAAAATACACTCCTTTTGTTCAAAACATACTTCTAAGACCCCCCAAAAAACCCACAGAAGCTCAAAATCCCTCACCAACGTTATCCTCTATTGGGCCATCTCTCTTACATAAAACCATTTTACAAAAATAAACCATTGGGGGTACTTTTCTTGTGGAATCAGGTAATACACAATGGAGTACCAGCGTTTTACAGAATATATACTGGGAAACACTGTCTGTTATTTAATAATACTTTTTTTATGTAATTATTTTTTGACATCATACCAGTTTAACCTTGCAGTTAATTGCAACTTCTTACCTACAAAAGGTAATTAAAAGTATCTCTGCGGAAAAGATAAATCCCTCATACATAAGCATTATATTTATTCCCAAGAACTTTTGGATTATATGGCATTAATTTACTACAGGAACTTAAACTTGTGTTCAATTAATGAAAAGTTGTAAAGCTGCCTCTAATAAGCCAAGCTAATTTACATGCACTTGTCAATAAGGCTTTAAAATTGAAATTGCTCTGACAAAGTTGGTCACGTGTTAAATAATTCTGCAGCTTGCTGTGTCTGCACCGACGATGGCCACAGAATGGATTTGGGAAATCTGTGCAATTAAGGAAACTGAATACAAGCCTGGGCAAGATAGAAAATAATAGTTTTCTGCAATAAAATCATTGCAGTAACTAACATCTACAGTTCTCTGATTTGTGTTTAATTATATTGAAGAAAATTGCCATGCTGTCCATTTTTGTGCATTGCCAAAATGCTAAACACTTAATTAAGGGACAGTGCTTAGAAATGTGATTGATTTCTAAATTGTCCATTTTCCAGAGTTCTCTGTGTGATATATTTATAAGAAATCACTTTTAGCTCTGCATTTTGTATTAAGTTTGAGTATATATTCTATAATATTTAATTTAATTAAATACATATGCACATAGTACAGAACAAATGAAGACAATTTGCAGTTTAAATATTGTCCAATAAAATCTTGTGTTGAACATTTTTTCTCCAACAAGATTAATTTCTAATAGTGACTTATCTTTTTAAGTGTGAATTAAGGGCAGATGAGTAAGATTGTACCCAACTCTGCTAATAGCAGAGCAAAAGAATACTTTGTGTAGTGTAGAGGTAATGACAGCAGACACAGTAAGGACTGATCTCTTGATTTAATTGGATGTTAGATGAAGTGGAAACAGGGGCGGAGTAAACGCAAGTGCAGGTGGTGCAGTGCACCGGGGCCATGCCTCTGGGGGTTGCCAATGACATCTAATTATGTGACTTTAAAAATTAGCTTTTTTTTTTTCTTTTTTTTCTCGAGTAGGGCCCTTTGCTGTTGCCCCCTTATCCCCCCTGGGCCCAGTCACACAAACCAGGATCCCCTTCTCTTACCCTGATCCACAGTAGTCATTGATCTGCCTCTTCTGTGCCTCCCCTGCCGGCATGTTTATCTGCTGAGGCAGGGAGTCCTGAATGACGTCACGTGATGCATATGTAGAAGATGAATTGGAAATAATGTTTTCCTGGATTAGAACATTATTTTCTTTTTAACATCTCTGGGTTTAGGTCTCATGTTGTAATTACTGTATGCTGTGAAATTTTCCCTTCCTATGAGGGAATTTTATTTATTTTTTCATTGTTTTCAACCACGGGGTAGGGTCTCTGATATTTATCTAAAAGGCGTTTTTTGATAGTGATACTCGGTTTGTTCAAAAATTCAAACCCATGCTTTGCTTAAAAGCTGTTTAAATACAGCGAGCTTATGCTTTAAGGGAGCAATGTATAAAATTGCTATTTTTGTATCCAAAGAGTAAGGTACATTGTCTTCTCATTTGCATGTTCCCACCTTTTCGACATTCAGATGAGCTTACAAAAGGTTTTGTTGTCTGTACGGTGGAGAGCTTCTCTTACTCTTATGCTCACCATATATATATGTGTGTTCTTTTTTATTTTCTCACTGAAATGTTATTCATTTTCAAATATACAATGACTAAATTCAGTGCAGGAAAGCTAATCGTAGAGATTCCAATACAAAATATCATCTCACCAGCTGGTTTGTGTGGAATCGGAACTGAAACCAAGAAATCTTTTTTTCTGCAGCCTTTCTTTCCATTTTTAGAAATAACCTTTTATGGCATTTCCTTGTCTTTCTCTCTCTGCATTTAGCCCCCTCTAACCTGATTGCTCAGAGCTTCGTTGGCTGATCCTGTTAGACGTGTTCTGTGTTGCATAACTCTATTGTATTGCCCGTATCTATATATGAATTGTGTGTAATATTTTGCCATTTTTTTCTCTCTTGTTCCTCTTAAACCAAATTTTGGTTTGACTTTGGTAAATATTTAATAGATATCTGGAAACACTCATTAGACCTTTTTAGGATGGGAGCACACATTTGTTCATGCATTGGGGCTAAATAAGGAATGGTGAGACAGTTATAAGAAATTAGTATTTTTAACTGCTCTCTAGGGAACAGCAAATGTCAGATCATACCTTTTAACCTGTGAGGGTTTCAGTTAAATTATAAATGCCAGACTTTATCATTTACATTAATTTTGGTCCTCGGTATCTTTAGCTGCAACTGAGAATCCTGAAATATATTACCTCTTTCTGTCAGCTATAGTGATAAAGCTTGGGCAGCTCTGTAGGGGAAACCAGAGGAAATTACCTGACATCTGTGCAGGCTGACATTTTTTTATGACATTTTTTTTCAAATCACTCAAGTTTTATAAGTGTAGATATATTATGATTGAATCATACCTCCCTACTGGTTAGATATTTTTGCAGTGAAATCTTACAGAGCATCCAACTGCAGTGATTGAATAAGGACTGATTTGAAGGGTATAAAATTACATATTTTACATAAGTAACCTAGACAATTGGGAAACAAATTTGAAATAATCAACAATAAGACTTTGGGGAATTGCTGGTTTAGAACAGTGCTGTCCAACTTAAGTGTGTGGGCTGGATTTATATTGACTAATGAACTGTTGGGCAAAATATTAGATGATGATTTCAAAAATGTGTATCTGAATAATGAAAGTTTAATATATTTAAATATTTTTATATGGAACAACTTGAAGGACCAGGAAACATCACCATGTAAAGGGCTGTGATTATCTTCTTTGTTAGTTCAAGAAATATTTATACATTCAGTCAATAAAATAGTTTAAATAATAATGTTATCCTATCTGAGCTGCTGGGTCCATCTCTACCTCCCTCCTGTCACATGACCAAGATTTTGCAGTTAGAAGCTGTTCAGGTTATCTGGTAGCTGTTTATTATTTTATAGTCCTAATATAGGTATCCTTTTTAATCTGATAGGACTGTACATTAGCCACTGTTTGATAAATCAGGCAACAAATAAAAAAATATTGATGTCACTAAATAATACTAACTATATACTACATACTCACAGTTCTTTATCTGACACTTACACTAGCCCTTTAACATTTGAGAAATTGCCACAATTTTTTAAACTTGGCCCAAGTATTTTGTTTTATTAATACTAGATTTATATTCTCCCTGGTAGTCTGTCTGCACAAAAAACAACTGGTCGCCAGTTACACAGTACTAGTTTATAATAGAACCACCATCTCAAGAAATGCATTTGCCGTGTTTTTTATTACTTACTTTTTTTTTTTTTTTTTATCCAATACATCAGTACCCACAATTATTTCTCTCTCTCCCCCTTCTCTCTCCCCCTTCTCTCTCCCCCGTTCTCTCTCCCCCCCTTCTCTCTCCCCCCCTTCTCTCTCCCCCCCTTCTCTCTCCCCCCCTTCTCTCTCCCCCACTTCTCTCTCTCTCTCTCTCTCCTCTTCTCTCTCTCTCTCTCCCCTTCTCTCTCTCTCTCATCAGTACCCACAATTATTTCTCTCTCTCCCCCTTCTCTCTCACCCTTTTCTCTCTCACCCTTCTCTCTCTCCCCCCATTCTCTCTCCCCCCGTTCTCTCTCCCCCCGTTCTCTCTCCCCCCCTTCTCTCTCCCCCCCTTCTCTCTCCCCCCCTTCTCTCTCCCCCACTTCTCTCTCTCTCTCTCTCTCTCTCTCCTCTTCTCTCTCTCTCTCTCCCCTTCTCTCTCTCTCTCATCAGTACCCACAATTATTTCTCTCTCTCCCCCTTCTCTCTCACCCTTCTCTCTCTCCCCCCGTTCTCTCTCCCCCCGTTCTCTCTCCCCCCGTTCTCTCTCCCCCCGTTCTCTCTCCCCCCGTTCTCTCTCCCCCCGTTCTCTCTCCCCCCGTTCTCTCTCCCCCCGTTCTCTCTCCCCCCGTTCTCTCTCCCCCCCTTCTCTCTCCCCCCCTTCTCTCTCCCCCCCTTCTCTCTCCCCCCCTTCTCTCTCCCCCACTTCTCTCTCCCCCACTTCTCTCTCCCCCACTTCTCTCTCCCCCACTTCTCTCTCCCCCCCTTCTCTCTCCCCCCCTTCTCTCTCCCCCCCTTCTCTCTCCCCCCCTTCTCTCTCCCCCCCTTCTCTCTCCCCCCCTTCTCTCTCCCCCCCCTTCTCTCTCCCCCACTTCTCTCTCCCCCACTTCTCTCTCCCCCACTTCTCTCTCCCCCACTTCTCTCTCCCCCACTTCTCTCTCCCCCACTTCTCTCTCTCTCTCTCTCTCTCTCTCTCTCCCCTTCTCTCTCTCTCTCTCTCCCCCTCTCTCTCTCTCTCTCCCCTTCTCTCTCTCTCTCTCTCTCTCTCTCTCCCCTTCTCTCTCTCTCTCTCCCCCTTCTCTCTCTCTCTCCCCTTCTCTCTCTCCCCTTCTCTCTCTCTCTCTCCCCTTCTCTCTCTCTCTCTCCCCTTCTCTCTCTCCCCTTCTCTCTCTCTCTCTCTCTCTCTCTCCCCTTCTCTCTCTCTCTCTCTCTCTCCCCTTCTCTCTCTCTCTCTCTCTCTCTCTCTCCCCTTCTCTCTCTCTCCCCCCCCCTCTCTCTCTCTCCCCCCCCCCTTCTCTCTCCCCCCCCTCTCTCCCCCCCCTCTCTCGCTCTCTCTCTCTCTCTTTCTCTCTCTCTCTCTCTCTCTCTCTCTCTCTCTTGCTCGCTCTCTCTCTCCCATTCTTATCGGCACAGGCTGCTCTTGGGCACTTGTAGGCAAGCTACACTATGCCACAGTATGTTCTTTAATTTCCTATTGAGACAGGATGCTGGGTGGAGCAAGCTCGACAAGTTCTGAGACAATTGTTTCTCATTCAGATGCGTTGATTACGGAAACCGACAGGTTCTGAGGGAATAGAGTACTGAGGATCCACTAAATGTAACAAAAAGTACTTGAAATCCAATCAGTCAGTGGGTACAAACCTAAATTAAGAGCTTGATAGGGAGCATATATATTTTTTTCCAGATGCAGCTTCCTTATCAGTTTATATCACATAAGTAGTTTTAGAAATCAAAAGCAGAAAACATCATATCCTGAGCTTTATGAAACAGTGCATGCTGTGCTTTGCTTATAAATATACTATCATGCTGTAGGCTTAGCTCAGTTATATGAATTTGCTGTAATGTAGATTTTAATATCCTGTTGTGCCATAGTATTTCAGAAATCATTTTTACAGCCTCTTAACATCCTTTCGATAAAGTGGTTGGACTGTAATACTTTCTGTGCCTTTTCCATCTGGTTAGAGATATCTTTCCTAAAATGTGTTATTTTATGAGCCTTAGGAATTGTTTTTTTCTTTTATACAGGATAAAAAATGGATTCTCAATCATGAAGATGTGACTCTTGGAGAATTATTGGGGAAAGTAAGTAATTGAACATAAAGGGAAAACGCTGTCTTTTTTTTTGTATTGTGGTTGTTTGCCAGTGCACATTAGTTTACCTACATTATTATTGCTTTGTAACTTAAATATTTTATGTACTTTATGTGAGCTCAGATTTTCCATATATACTTAACACTTCAAATACACATTTCCAGTAATTAATTAAAAATGAATAAATCCATTTCAATACTAAAAATATATCTGTACTATTTTTTTTTTTACTTTTTCTTAACATTTTATTCAGCTGATGTAAACTTTTTATTATTAGCGGAGTTGAACTTTGAATTTCATTAGATATACCAACATTTTAGAATTATTAAGAACATTATACTCCAGCTGTTCCTCCAACTAGGCAATATTAATTTATGTCTATATGGTACCTTGTTAATTGAATGTAATGCATTGTTGCTTTATTTAATTGCCAAGAAAAGTCCCAAAGCATACAAACATTGACTTATTTTGTAAGCTTGGAAGGGAATGTGGTGGGTAGTGTTGACATAAAGGGACATGGCAAGCTTTAGCCGGCTAGAATTGCATATAGCATCATATAATTAACACATTAAATGTTCTTGTTAATCAGTGGTTGTCCAAGAGCTGTCCCTTATTTTGCGTTCAATGTATCCTTCTCTAAGTAGGTTTATCACTGTGTAGAAGTATAATTTGAATATTTCACTGATTGTACAGGTTTCAAACTAATACATTTATTTTTAATTCTAGGGTAATTTTGGTGAAGTATTTAAGGGCACATTAAAAGATAAAACACCAGTTGCTGTGAAAACATGCAAAGAAGATCTTCCTCAGGAACTAAAAATAAAATTTTTATCTGAAGCCAGGTAGGTTAAAATTACCCCTCTTGGACTGTAACATACATGTAGTGTGTTAAATTGTTTGTCACATTGAATTTCTGATTGAAATTTGTTCTTTCCATTGGACTACCATTTTGACTGAAGAAACTGGTGCAATAGTTGTTCAATATTTACATACTTGAGTTCATCACTTATAATTAAAAAAGGTAAATGGACATAAGCATTGAATTCTTTAACAAAAAACATATTTATATTTTATTAATAATGTGTATGAGTAATATGCTTGTGTGTGGAGTTTTTACATTTCTTAATGTATTAAGTACATATAATAAGTCTGTGTAATGGCTCAAGGTCGAATCATCCTTAATACACTTTACACAAGCGTGCTCACAGGGATTAAATGAATACACACAAGCATATCAATAAACAGACTCGGTTACATGGTACTCCTTAAATTGACTGAATCTTGAAATGTTCAAATATAAATTGTATTATTTAGTCTTAAATGTATTTTTCCGAATTTAAAAAAACAATAAAATCAATTGGCCTTGACCACAGTGAGTATTTTTTTTTTTAACATATAGACGAGGATATATCAGAAAATGTAATATTGATTATTAACTTTCTATTGTCAGATTTAACTCTGCAGAACAGATTATGCACACTTACAATTGTCGTAGGTGGAAAAGGAACTGGGGAAAAGTGTGCCAGGTCTTAGAGTGGCAAACAATGACGCCATTATTAATTCAAGTAGCAATTTCTCTGGTGCAAAATATTATCAAAACCATATGGATTGAAGCAATACAGTATACATAAAAACATTGCTGAGAAATTTGCTTCTAAAAAAAAGTGCCATTCTTTGAGCCACAGGATTTAAATTGAAAGATACTAAGCGGTAACAAAAGTGTAAGATAACAAAATAAATTTAAAGAAATAGCACTCTCTTTGAAAAAATACGGCAGCAAGAAAAATAGAGGGCAAGTTGTGACAGTTATAAGCTCTTCTAAGAATTTTTTTTCAAAAGTAAAAAATAGCATGTAATTGTTGCAATATTTAATGGAAGGAATATATTCCAATACAACAAAAGGTTACCTCTTGTTTCACCTTACCGATAATTGAATATATTCCTTATTATATCAAAAACTGGGCCTGTGTATTTCTGGAAGGGTATAATAGAAATAACTGTAATAAAGGGCTGTATTAAGGTGGAATATATTCTTTCCAGAATCTACTGGTAACATAGTTCTAAGTCTCTTTGACTCAGAATTATCACTATTAATGGTATGTGTTTTTTTATTTTCCACTTATAACAATTATTATTGTGCACAATCTGTTTTGCATATTCTTTTTTTATTTTTTATTTAATGGATATTCTGATACATCCTCATCTATATACTATGCAAACTAACCCCGGTCAAGACAATTACATTTGTTATTTTTAATTGGGAAAATATATTTTATGACTACATAATAAAAGGGTCATGATTTTAAATTCTCACTGATATTGGAAGTCAGTTAAGAGATTGGCAGTATGGGGCAACTGATGAGAAACAACTGTTGAGACATGAGTCTAGGGAGAGTCTAGTAATGGTAAGACCAGTTAGATCTGTAGTAGTTGAGAGAATTGGCACATTTTGGTAAATGCTTGGATGTGGACAGTGAAAGAGGATGCTGAATCCAGAATAATCCCAAGGCAGTGGGCAATGCAGTGTAGTTGTGATGGAGCAGTTGGAGCTATGGATGTGATAGATAGTGTTGCTATTAAGAGCTCAGTTTTTTACATGTTCATTTTTATATGGGCGGGGGGAGCATCCTGGTGGAAATATAAGTCAGGAGATAGTTTGGGGTATTTACTTAAATAGTTTCTTATAATCAGATATAATTATGCTTAAATGTAAAACTTTCACTTGTATTTACATGAACTGATACAGTCAGCTCATGAAGAGACAAAAACAAAAAATAAACATCTTCTTGCATTTGTACCTCAAACTGAATTTTAAAAATTGAGCCTTTAGTTTAAACATTTAAAATCTTGTTAGATTAAAAGACAAACAATTAAAATATACTGACTGTTTCTAGAAAAATAAGCATAATTATTATTATTATTATTATTATTATTATTATTATTATCTTTATTTATATCACGCCAACATATTCCGTAGCGCTGTACAGGGGTTGAGTACATAGCAGAAAACAAATTAAACACCTTGTAAAGAATGGAGGGCCCTGTTTTTGAGCATAAAATCAAATGTACATAGAGCTTGCTTCCAAGGCACTGACACAAGATTGAAAACTCGCAAACTTACAATCTAAGGGATAGGCTATCTTAATCACTTAGAGCTGGTCTAGCATATAAGAGAACATTAGGACACCAAAGATAGAAATAATACTTCCAAACAACCGTAAGGGTATTTTAGTAGTGCATGAAAAATAAACGTGCATGAGATAATACAGGTTATACTTCAATCAAGATAAGAAATATCCACTATTCTAGCACAATTTAGAGTTCGATTTAGAATACTTTAGTTTTATAGCCCAGTTATTATAAGGTTGTGGTTATTTAGAGCTCTATACACAACAAAAAATATTATGAATATAACAGCACTGTAAAGAAATAGTGGATACAAGGTATGACAACTCAGTTGCTGTGATACCCAAAAGGTGGCTTTTAAGAATAAAAACACAACACAAGAACAATCGCAAGAAACTCAAGAAGTTTAATATGAAGACATAAATGTATATTTTCAAACCGTAATACAACAGCAGATTTGCTATCACATAAATGGAAATACATTTTCAAACACAATTACATGTGGTGAAGTAGAAGGAATGAAGTTGTATTTAATATCTTTGAAGGTCAATTATAACAAATTAATTTGTATTAAATTGAAGAGAAACATTACTAATAGTCAAAGATAAAGTACCAACATAGGCAAGTGGAAAATTGTAACAAACTGCCAGGTTATAAGTATCTAACATAAGTGTAACAATACAAGAGACTGAAGTGGAAAACGGTGAGTTTATTATTACAAGGATAAGGGCGAGCTGAACAATAAGATATAAAAATAAAACATAACGTATAAGCCAAGTGACGTCTAAATACTGAGCCAGAAACATTCAGGATATTTGAATTGTTCGTATTTTAATCTAACAAGATTTTAAATGTTTAAATACTAAGGGCCTCATTCTATTATCGGCCGCAGCCGTTGCGGGGCCGCAAGGACCGGCCGCAAGCTATTCGGCTATTCTATTCCCTTACGGCCGGGGATTCCGGCAGGCTTGCGGCCGGTGCCTTGCTATCTCTTGCGGCCGCTCGCGCCGGAGGAAAGCCTTTGATCTTAAACGGCCGCAAGAGATTTGCAATTCAATTGCTCCGGGAAACCTCTCTGCAAGGCTAAAAGCAAGCCGCAGTTACTTGCAGGAAAAAGGTCTCGCTAGCACCAATTAAGCACGAAATATAGCCCAAATAAAGCCATCCTGCACTTTGAGAAGACTATAAAGGGATTTTAGGTGTTAGAAAAAATAGCACATAATTATCCTGTACTCAAATCCGTAAAATATTTTATTTTTAATATCCGTAAAATATCCATGTAAAAAGTCCAGAGTGCTTGGAGCACTTCAGACACACCCACGCCGCAGCCGGCAAATAAACAGTTAATTTGAACTCGGGTTTGGGCAGATGTGCAAGCTTGAGAGTGGGTTCCTTTTAATCCTCATGTCCCCCAATATGATCCCTAGCATTTACAGAGCTGTACAGTGCAGGCTTGAATTTATTTTTCAGTTTTTATATTTCACAGTTTACAGCCGGTTCCAAGATATGCGGCCGGCCGTAAAAGGAGATCCTTGCGGGGCCGTATAATAGAATCGCGAGTTAACTGAACCCTCGCAAGGAATCGCAGCCTTACGGCCGATTTACGGCCGATAATAGAATGAGGCCCTAAATTTTTAAAACTATATCATGACTTCAGTTACAGTTGGTTTAGGTTCTGATTGCCGAATGTATCTTCCGCCTGTTCTGCTTGTCTGAGGAAGCAGTTTGTATATTACAAGGGTTAGACAAACAGAATCCTAATAGAATTGTGCGTGACCTCATGTTGTGAGAACACAATTCTTCTTTCCTAACAATGTACAACATACATATAAGCTGTGGCCTGTACTATAACATGATCAGTATGTTTTTTGCAGTATTTAAAGAAGTGTAAACATGTTTTACTATCCTTTTACATGAAGAAAATAAACTAGTGTTTAAACATTTTCTTTTAAATACATAGGCCCTCATTCAATTGCAATGTTGCAAATTGAATAGGGGTCTAAATAAGCACATCACATATATTTTTTAAAGAAGTTTTTAGTTATTAAGCATCTATCCAAAAGCACGGTTTTCACTAACTAAAAACTTCTTTAAAAAATATATATTATGTGCTTATTTAGAGCCGTATTCAATTTGCAAAATCGTAATTGAATGAGGGCCATAATATGCTTGTTGTTGGTACATGTCTCTATTTTAAGTGTCAAATTACTTCAGATTGACAGTTCTTCTGATAGTGTGAATTAATGTATTTCTTATAAAAATATTCAAAAAGCATTGTCTGTTTTATTATTTCACAGAATACTGAAGCAATATGACCATGCCAACATAGTTAAACTTATTGGAGTCTGCACGCAAAGGCAACCCATTTACATTGTTATGGAACTAGTGCCAGGTAACCATTTTGATATTATTTCTAATAGTATAAATCAATTTACAATATATTGTTTTAATGTTTATGTGAAGCAGCAATCTTGGATGTATTTGCCCCAACATCAATATGGTCTGTATACAAAAATGTTTAATTGTTTTACAGCTGTCATTGAATAGATAATGGCATACAATGTATGTATGATTGGCAGAACGTATTTTACTTATGCAAATCATATTTTTAAGAGCAAACAATTTGTCCTACAGCTAGTGAGTGGGTACTCAGGGATCTTAATTTTATGAATGGGAAGAAAATAATTAGATATCTGTAGTTGAATATTTTCTTTTGCAGTTTGTCCTTATTGTGTCTTGTAAGTTGGAACGTTCGAAGAATCTAGCAGGTTTCCCAATATGCAAATATTCAAATTAAATTTGTGTCCATGAACAGTGCTTAAATCACACAAATGCACTGTTATAGGACTTTGATTATTAAGTGTATATTTAAGAAGCATTATTATATATTTTTTAAAGGGATGCTGTCACCCCAACAAAAGTTAAAAGCAAAAGTTTAAAGAGCATTTACATCTGGCTATACATTGTCCTAGACCTTTTTCTCTACAGTGAATAATTGCCAAGATATTCAGCTTGTGCGATATTGTTTGGCTTGACTTTGCGAACATAGATTTAAAAGGGGTGTTTTCCACATCCATGGGCTCTTTGGTGGCCGAGGAGGACAATGCGGGACAGGCAGACCGCAGTGGTTGCACAGAAAGGCTTGCTCTGATTTGGGTGCTGCAGTGACAAGAGTTTTCCTCCATCTCCTTTTGTCCTCAAGATCAGCCCTGCTTATTCTCTCGAAAGAGGAGATAACCTGGTGAATGGTATTTCTCCAGGCCTTGCGGTCTGAAGCTAAAGCTATCCATCTTTGATGTTCAATGTGACCGACATCAAGGGACCGTTTAAACGAGTCCTTGTACCTCTCCTTCGGTACTTCTCTGTCATGATTACCAGTGGTGAGCTCACCATATAACACAATCTTTGGAAGCTGATCACCCTCCATCCTAGAGATGTGTCCTGCCCAGCTCAAAATTGTCTTCAACAGCATGGCCTCAATGCATATGACTCCTGCCTGTTCTAGGACTTCAGTGCTGGGAACGTGGTCATTCCAGTGGATGTTGAGGATGGTGTGGAGGCAGCGTTTATTGAATTGCTCAAGAAGTCATAGGCAATGGCAGTAGGTAACCCACGACTCAGAGCTGTACAGTAGGGTGATCAGCACAAAAGCTCTGTACACATTGACCTTGGTGCATTTATTCAGATGCTTGTTGTTCCAAACCCTTTTATATAACCTGCCGAATGCACCATTTGCCTTTGACAAGGAAATTGTCAACAGACAATCTCAGCGTCCGGGGAGATGATGCAACCCAGATAGGTGGACTGTTTTTAGCTCAGACTCCCCAATAGTGATTTAAGGAGGACAGTAATTTTTCAGAGGTGCAGGCTGATGTAGAACTTCTGTCTTCTTCTTCTGTCAAACTGACTTCTAGACGGAAGAGCTCTGCAGCCTCAGCGAACCAAGATGTCAATTGCTACAGAGCTGTCTCTGTATGGGAAACAAGGGTAGCGTCATTAGCGAAGAGAAGCTCTCGAACAAGTTGTTCCATTGTCTTGGTGTGGGCCTTTCATTGCCTCCGGTTGAACAGACTGCCATCAGTTCATTATCGAATGTCCACATTATTATGCTAATGTTCAGCTCAATATGCTAATTTGCACTTCATTGTGCTTTAAAAAACGTTTGGGAGGAGATTCATCTGCTTAATGACACTGGGAGTAGTTTGGTCAAGTTTATCTGTTTTTATAAAAACAGTACATCACTAATTAGCACTTCAAATCAGCCAATGAGTATTCACATATTTTGCATAACAATGTAGAACAAACAATGTTTTAGTTTATAAAAATGGCTAGTACAATATATAGACACATTTTGATTTTCTTTAAGAAGAAAACAATATTTTAAGTAACTATCACATTTAAAATGCTGTTACTTGCTGTTAGAATTATACCTTTTAAGGTATATTAAAACAATGAAAATACTGTAACTTAAGTTAGTATTTCTGTTTTTTTATGTCTATGATATTTCAGAAATATTATATTGTAACAAAACTCTTTCATACCTAGCAAGTACATGAGTACCTCTGAAGCCGTTGTTGTAATGTAACAGTCAGATGTGGTTTGGTTACTCTGTTTCATTTAGTGCCTAATATCCCACAACAAATGAGGATGGAATAGTTTGAGCTGCCCACTTATACAGCATCTGAACGCACATTAATCCTGCAAAACTAGAGTTATTTTCTTTAATTTGTCTATTACAGGGGTTCAGAAACTGCTGGCAGATTACATAGCTGCAATAATGGGGCATTTCACATTTCCCCTGAGATGAAACGCTACATTACAGAAGTATCATTATTCCCCTTTAACGTTTGGCCTAAAAATGTTATTTATGTAATAGTAGTTCTTACTAGAATCTTAAAATAAATACACATTGGAAATGTAGTGTCTCAAAATGTTTTTATCAGTGTTTTAGCTATCTTTTTACTGCAATGCTGAATATTTATTGGGCAATGCGATGTTTCTTATCCCGAACATTAAAATGTGATTCCTGATTTTCTTGCTTTTATCATGCCTGTTTTATCTGTGTTTGTATCAAGACATCATCCTTATTTGAAGGGACATCGTAAAGTATTTTTTTCTTTTATATACATCTAAATATAATCTATAAACAGAATGTTTATTACAAGAAAAAAAAACGTAACAAAATCTTGATAGCTACATTTACAGTTTCCTTACTGTATGTCTTCCTGTTCTACAGTAGTTATTTGTTTTCACTCCTATCCTTTCGCGATAGCACCAGTTAATCCATACCAACACTAGAATTAAGACTTAACTTGGTAGTAGGTTTTTCACCTTGCCCTCCAATGAGAACTCCCCCTCTCATGCCTCAATTTCTAAGCCCTCCCTGGAACAACAGGGAGGTTGTGGAGATCTAATCATGAAGATATTTTGAAGAACATGATATATGGTGATGGCTAGCAAGGCCATGTTTGGCAAGTCTTATGATCTCGAGCACTTGTCTCAAGAGATGAAGTGACAGTTGAGCTGGTTTGCTTAACTGTTGGCATTGCCTGGGTGCGGTCACGTAGGCGATTAGCATTGACACTCTCAATTCTATTACTTCCTTCCATGTGTTATTTGGAGAAAACCAAATGATATTGTACATTAACCATTCAGTGGCTAAATATTAAGGTAATATCTATGGAAATATGGGGAAAACAAATATGTAGCCACACAAAACATATTTCAACTATCTTGACACATGAAATATATGATTTTATTTATATCAATGTTTCTTTAGGTATATGTGGAAGGAACAGATCATCATAAAAGATGCTCAGGTGTAATTATTCTGTTCTAATCATTGTGATCAATAAATTACATTCCATGATTCCTAGAAATGCCAACATCCTACAGAAAGGGATTATACTTTCTATTCTCATGCACATGATGGTCTATCATGATGTAAAATCTATCCTAGGATAGCTTTTACATCATGATAGACCAACAATTACTACCAAAAGTATTGTGTATTTGCGTTCATAATATAAAATATTCGACTCATGCCACTATTAAGGCTTCATTAACAAATGTTCAGCCACCAAGTCAGTCCGATAACTGGCACGTTAATGAAAATATAATAAAAGCACCCAATGTTGGAGTAATAATTAATAAAGCAATCCAAAATGACTTTGTCAAACCAGATGTATCCGATTACAATATGGAGAGCTCATAAAGTTGTAATTAGAGGCATGCTAATTATCATATCGTCTTATAAAAATAAATTAAAATGGTGGAAAAAATAAAAGTCCTGACAATTAAACCAAATCTTTTGGCCACAACAGATACGACATAAATAGATACCAAATTCATTACTTAATGCAAAAATCCTTAAAACTAGAAGAGAACGGAGTGCTCTTAACTGATGATGTAATAACATCAAAATGCAGAAAACAACTTTATTATGTACAGTGTAATAAGCCTAATATTATGTTGTCAAGACTTTTACAGAAACAGAACAATTATATTTTATAAAATGCATTAAAAATAGAAAGGGTAACACGTTCCATATGCTGCAACAGATTCTCACAGAATTTCAAAAATGTTATATAAAAAAAAAAGGCCTAACAAGGCAAAAGCTTGACATATCAAAAGCCTGAAATGGAAAAGGAAAATACATTGCAAAGAAAGAGATTGAGGAAGCTATAAAGAGTTTAAAAATGGTAAAGATCCAAGACTGGATGGGTACAGAAATAGCCACTATAAAATATACCAAAACCAAATGATCCTAAAACTCCATAATCTATTTCTAGCATTGCAAAATGGTACCAATCTTTCTTCAGAATTCCTAAAGGCACATATTATCTTATTGCCTAAACCAGGGAAAGATTTATTCATACTACAAGCCAATATCCTTCAAATATTCTGATTGTGAAAATCTAGGCCAAAATCATAGATATGAGCATTAATAAAATATGAGCAATTATACATGCAGATCCAGTAGGCTTTATACCTGGAAGACCAGCGTAGACAATGTATGCAGGATTATTATTTTACAACAGCCTGCTATCAATCACAATGTCCAATCACAATGTTATCATTAGATGTCCAGAAAGCATTTGACTAGGAAAACTGATCTTTTTTTATTTACTGCTCTATCCCACTACAACTTCTCAACCAAGATCAATAGAGCTAATTCAACCCTCTGCTCTAAAAAGATATACATGTAGGAACAAGTCAAGGAACCTTGACAATAGCGAGTGAAGACACAATAATATAACTGACATTAATGTTTTCAAAAATCAATGTAAATTAGAGTTTTATGCAGATGACATTATTCTTGCCTATCAAGTCAATCCCTAATCTATTGGAATTATTAAACCAATTTAGCTCATTATCAGGTCTAAAAGTGCATGAAATCATATACCATGCCAATGAAACTTAAGAATAATACTCCACTTGTATTACGTAAAGGTTTTCCTTTTGAATGGTCTAATAAAGACATTTCTTACCTATCTTACCTAGGTGTTAAAATCGCAGCCAACCCACACTGCCTTTACATGGTTCATTTTCCTCTTTTAGTAACAAAAATGACTAATGAGCTAAAATAATGGACTAAATTCTCTAATTCCCACCTTGGGAGAATAACTGTCCTAAAGATTAATCCCTTTTACTATGTTTATTTAGAACGTTACCGTTACGTTCCTCCAAACATGCTGGAAAAATTCCAAAAGTTTTTCACAAAGTTTTTCTTGAATGTTATAGTAGCCAGAATTAATAAAAATACACTTCAAACACATAAAACTCTGCGTGGAGTATCGGCTCCAAATATAAAACATTATTGCAGCTACATTTATACAACTGATACAGTGGCACTACTCTAAACCACCATTACCATGGATAAAAATAGCAGAAGGATTATGTTTTTCATGGAAATTCAGAATATTGCATAGTTAACTGCATCTAAAAGGCAAAGAAACATAAAAAAATATATTCCTACCAGTCATAACCTATACGTATAAGTATATATAATAGATATAAACTGACAACAATTCCCATAGTTTAAAATAAAGATTTTGGCCGGGGGTGTGAATTAGCTCCTTTTCAAAATGCCAAGAAAAGGCTACTTCATATCGTAAGAAATGGTAAAATAATGATTTTTCAAGATGTCAAAACACATTATGATTTATATGACTGACAGATGGTAATACCTTCAAGTAAAACAATATATACAAACATATCTAAAAAAAATAAAGCTTCTGAAAACCTTACTATTTTTGAAAGAAAATGTTTCCATTGTAGAGATGGTCTTGGCACTATATCACAACTATATAACATGCTTAACCATCTAAATACAAATAGTGCTTTAACTTATACAAACAAATGGAACACTTTTCTAAAAAGAGAAATAGGTAATGAAACATGGCAAAAAATATGGAATCAGAATGCTAGAAAAAAAAAAAAATATTCACACTAAAGAAACAAACTATAGTATATTCTACGTTTGGTACAGAATCCAATCAACTATACAAATTCTGATAAGTGTGTAACGATCCATGGGACTGTACACACTTACCACTACTTCCTAAGTCCGTACCTAGCTGCACGGGAAGGTTGGGGGGGGGGGGGGGGCAAGACACAGGGGAGGGAAGGGGGTACACGGGATACCATAATTTTTGACGGGCAATTTACTACTAGTAGTAATAATAATAATAATAATAATAAGCTGTACATACTGTACCATTAACATGTTTTAGTGGCTGCAAAGATTTGGGCAAATCCATTTTTGGTGGGAATGCCCTAAATTCAGACATTTTGAAGAACAGTACAAAAAATTATAAAATATGTTAGCTTATGAATTAAAGTTAGACTCCATAATAATGCTTCTGAATGGGCCTTTGGAAGATATATGGTTAGATAGACAAAAGCTAATTCTACAAACTGTTATAGCGGCTCGCTGACTGCAAAAACACCAAGCATCTTACAGTGTGTTAAAAACAGTGGGCAGAATATAATAATTTAGATTTAACATAATTGAGGTGTGATTTTTTTTTAATTTCATAATTTTAACTGCCGTATACTCGAGTATAAGCCGAGTTTTTCAGCCCTTTTTTTAATGCTGAAAAAGCCCCCCTCGCCCTATACTCGAGTCACCCTTCTCCTGCTGCTCTCTGCCTCCCCTGTGTCTCTTCATCCCTCTCCCTCCCCTGTCTCTCTTTCCCTCCCTTATCATCCTCCCTCCTCATCCCTTTCCCCTCTCTTACCTTCCATCAGCTGCTCCTCTGCCCGTCTTTTGGCTGTGTCTGGACCCGGCATATGCTTATGACGTGACGCGCATGTGACGTCATGTCATTAGCATATGCCGGGTCCCGACACTGCCAGAAGACGCGCAGAGGAGCAGCTGATGGAAGGTAAGAGAGAGGAAAGGGAGGGGGTGGTAATTGGAGAGGGGGAAAGTGATGAGGAGGGAGGATGAGGAGGATGATAAGCGAGGGAAAGAGAAAGACACGAGGGAGAGTGAGGGAAAGAGACACGAGGGAGGGAAAGAGACACAGGGGAGGGAGAGGGGGGGAAGAGACACAGGAGAGGGGGACACAGAGGGCACAAGAGAGACACAGGGGGCAGCGCATTTCCCACCCTCGACTTATACTTGAGTCACTAAGTTTTGCCAGTATTTTGTGGTAAAATAGGTGCCTTGGCGTATACTCGGGTCGGCCTATACTCGGGTATATACGGTACATTTTATTAACTTAAGTTAATAAAAAATTAGCCATGTAATGCAAATCAGCATTTTAAGTGTTTAGTACTGGTATCTGTTATCTTTATTTATTATTTGTTTATCTTTATAAAAAAAAATGTTTTTAAATATGGTTTAAAAAAATAAAACGAACACCATCACAACCATTACCGCAAGGTAGAAATGAAGGCCAACACAGATTGCAGACACAGGCACTCCAGGAGAAGGTACACAAGAGGATGGCATTGCCTTATATCAGACTGTGGAGGCTACAGGGAGACGATTTGCAAGGGTTATAATAAGATGCCACTACTTTTTTTAAACTTACTGTAGCACATCTTTGAGCCCTCTACGCCCATATAATTAGTCTCACTTATGACCCAACCCTCCATTTGTACAGCACTACCTGTATCTGATCAACAACATACACATGGGCAGTCATTCATACTCCTAAAGGCCTAGCTATCTTGCATTTCTCCAAGGCACAGCAACACTATCCATTTTAGTATATGTATTAATATGAAATAATCTGTCTTGACCTATTAATTCTGAATATTGTGATGTCTCTACACATGTTTTATTGAGGAGTGATTCGAATAAATGTATTGACTGATCAATTTGTGTGCATTTGAAGATAACAGGTATTTTTGCGTTTACCTCATAAAAGCCATCTTTGCCTGACAAGCAGAAATATTGATGAGATGATATGGTTGTAACCATATTAGGAGACATTAATCTACACCAAGTGGCTGCTTTATTAGGTACACCTTCCAGTACTGGGTAGGATTCCCTATCTGCCTGAATTCTTCTTGGCATGCATTCAAGAAGATACTGTAAACATTCCTTAATCTTTGTTATGTTCATATAATGGCATTATGCAGTTGCCGCAGATTTATCAGTTGCACATTCATGGTGTCAATCTCCCATAGCGCCACATCCCAAAGGTGCTCTACTGGATTGAAATCTAGTGACTGTGCACTCATTGTCATCTTCATGGAACCAGCTTGAGATGATGTGTTCTTTGTGATGTGGTGCATTGCCCTGCTTAAAGTAGCTATTCAAAGCTGGGTAGACAGTGGCCATAAGGAGATGCACACGATCAGCAAAGATTCTAAGGTAGGCTGTAGCATATAAACATTGGTCATTTGTTATCAAGAGACATAAAGTTTGCAAACAAAAAAAAATCCCCACACATTATACCATTATATTGTCACACCAGTCAGCATTTTTCTGTGTTTCCGTTTTCTGTTTTTAGCTGGCAGAAGTGAAAACCATCGTGGCCCTCTGCTGCAG
Source organism: Discoglossus pictus (assembly GCA_027410445.1). Lineage (NCBI taxonomy): Eukaryota > Metazoa > Chordata > Amphibia > Anura > Alytidae > Discoglossus > Discoglossus pictus. The sequence continues at coordinate 471,338,696 of CM050163.1, read as the reverse complement.
TAGCCCATCCATTTCAAGGTTTGCATTTAGAGATGCTCTTCTGCTTACCACTGGTGTAATATGTAGTTATTTGAGAATTGTCTCCTTCCTATCTACTTGAACCAGTCTGGCCAATCTCCTCTGACTTGGCTTATTAACCAGGCATTTGTACCCACACAACTGCCGCTCACTGGATTTTTTTTATTGTGCACCATGTGAAAATCTCTGAATATCAGCTTTTTCTGAGATACTCAGACCACCCCATCTGTGACCAACAATTATTCCATGGTCAAAGTCACATTTTTCCCCATTCTGATGTTTGGTCTAAATAACAACTGCACCTTCTGACCACATATGCAGACTTTTGTGCATTGAGTTGCTGCCACGTGATTGGCTGAATAGACATTTGCATTAACGAGCAGGTTTACACTAATAAAGCGGCCATTGAGTGTATATTATGGTTTATTGATTGTGAATATTGTTGCTCATAAAATAACAATACTGTCATCCACAGTTTTACATATCTGAGATGTGTGCACAGATCAAATATGGACTAGTACATCTATGCTGTTGATGTGCACGTTATATTGCATACTTACTGCTGAGAGCTCAACATGCTTTAATATTCCACACAATCAAAACCCTTTATCTCCTCCCCCTGCTTTGAGTAGGTGGCCCTACTGTCCTTTAGTGTTCTGGGCATTGGAGACAGAAGATGAGGTGGTGGAGTTGATGTTCTGGGGTGTTCCTGCTTGATGATGTTGCCCTTATTATTGTTAGTGGTGGTGATGATGAAGTGAGAGGTTCTTCACTCCAGTGATCCCTGGTCCCTGCATGTTTCCAACTGGCCTCTGAGGTTGTGTTGGTTTTGTGCATGATAAATATTGTGTTTGATATTCGACTTATTATGATCATAGCATAATTCATTCTTTGTGCTTTCATATTTGTAATTGCCGATAATTAGAAGGCAACTTTATCATTTTTAACTGTGATTTGTTGGTGTATCTTTCTTAATGTAGCTGATGTAATGTATCATGCCAGATGTTCGTAACAGCGGTTTAACAGTTTATTAGCTATTTGCAGCTTCAATGACACATCATGGGTCTACATATTGACAGATTTTACTTGATTATTTACCAGTGTGGTTTCCTCTAATGTTTAACAGGAGCCTTTCTTCTATGGCTGGTGAAACCCTAAGATAACATTCTTTGGTCTTTTAATTTTCACATCACACACCAATTTGTACATTTCTGGGCAGTGTTAGCAGGCATTGATGTCCCTCTAATTGAAAGTCTCTTTTGACACTGTAGTGTAGCTGTGTGATACACCTGTGCAATGTGAAGTTCACATATCAATAAGATTTGTGTATATGTTGTTAACAGAAGGTGAGGCCTCTTATGTATGCCAACAATGCTCACCTCCTGGACCACCTCTCTCCACATCTTTGCTTTCTGTCCTGTTCACACCTCATTACTTGAATAATGTGGGCCTGGCATTATTAGTATTAAGTAGTACCAAGACATCCTCTAAGGTATAATTGAAGGTCTGTGTTTATGTGGATTATGGTCCTTCTTCCTCTAAACCTGACTGGGTCTCTGTCCCCTCCACTGAGCTCAGATGCCCCCAGCTGTTTCACTTTTGCTTGTGTGCCACGCTGACCAGGGGCTATAGACTGGTGCAACTTTTGCTGAAGTTCTTTAATGTATGTGTTGTTGCTATGGGAAAATATTTGGATTCTGACTTGTTGCTTATGTGTACACTTAAGCCACATAGCAAGCATTTAAAATAGCAGTTAATGGTTATGCCACTCCCCAAAAATGTAAAATTAATGTGCGAGTGATATGTAATAGCACCACAAACTTGTTTGTAAAATCATTCAGTAAGCAAAAGTAACTCAGAGGGTCTTTTTAACCCGACCCCTGTAGTCAAGAACAAATTCACTGTGGCATGAGATTTAACAGTAGAATTAGGGCTTAACCCCACAGGAACCTGTGCTTTCAGTTTTTTTTTTCACCCCTTGTCAGCCAGTCAAAGCAATTGGAGAGTGTGTCCCAGGACATTTCCCCCCATAATCCCACTCACTGTCTTACTCTGATTTTGTTTTAAACTCAAAGACTTTTTTTTTTTTCATGAAGAATGATGTTCCTTGTAGCGAATTGAAAGGGATAATGCTGTAGACAGGTGAAAAATAGCATGACTAAACATTAAAAGAACAGTTACCTGTTTCCCAGTCCTTTCAGTTTTTACTCCTTTTTTTCTTTTTTTTTATTGTCCTGACCACCCCATAAAACTATATTGAGAGATGGAGAAATATTTGAACAAACTCCTTCCCTACGATGGTTCCAGATAATGAAGAGTGAGCATAAAAATCTGTACATCCAAGTAAAACAAGTTCCAATGCCTTGATTGGGGGATATAAGTGTACGGTTACTTTTGCAAAAATGTTATAAAGATGTCACCTATAATGGCTAACTTACATGCCACCCCATCTTGGCATCTTCTATTTTTTCTTCATGAAGCTCTCAATTCTAAACCATTTCAATTGATTGCTATAACAGGAGAGTCTTAGAACTGTAAACACTTTTAGTAGTGCAAACAAGACCATCTTCTATAGACTGCAGTACAGTGATCTGATCCTACCCTTACATGTCTTTGTGGTATTACCCTTTGGATATCAGATACTAAACAGGTTAGAATAGGAAGTCCTTCAGTCTGTTTTAAAATACTTTCAATACATTAGATTTTTTGCATCTTTGTGTTTTCACAGTCTTATCTGTGTGGAGCTTTTGAAATCTCACCTGATGGCTGTGACTATTGTGGCTCAGAAGAAAATTAAATTCAGTAGTAAGTTTACTTTCCTGATCCATAAGATGGCAGCAGTCACCAGTTACCTGCCATTTTAAATATTTTTTTTATTTGCATTTAGTTTGTGGTTGCAGTGAATTTTAAAATGTTAAGGCGGTTTATGTCCTCCCTCTGAAAGACAAATCTCTTTAATCTTTTGAATACTCAACAACAAAATTAGAGGTTGCTCTCAGAGTAGGTAACCAGACCTATAGGACAAACCTACTTCAGGTATTGTCCGTTCTCAGATTGAGCACCTCTTATTTTGTTGTTGTGTATGCAAATGACCCTTAGGGGTTTTCTCACCCTAAGGGTGATAGGGGTACAAGACGTGGACTCCTTGCTCACTGTGCCTTTGGGAGTAAAGCTGCACCTCACTGACGAGGCCCACAGAGGCCAAAACGTGTCTGGAGTTTGCTGTTTCTCCTGTTCAGGGTAGAATTAGCTGCTATTTCGGGTCTTGGTTACTCTTTTTTGAGTGAGACCAGACTGATAGACTACAGGATATTTCTCCCTTTGAAGAATACAAGTGGGCTAAAAGAGGTTGCACCCTGAGGACAACCCTGCTTCAAGTACTATCCGTTCTCAGATTGAGCACCCTAATTTTGTTGTTATCTTTTGAATACTGCCATCTTTTGGACCATGAAATGAAACTTGCTCTATTTAACAAAACTATTAATAATATTTGTTATACAAGATGGCTCATGCTTTTTTATCTGCTACTCTGCAACCCCCCATGTCTAAACACCCAGAATTCTTACTAGGGATTAACATATCATTTCAGAGACGGCCTTGGTATCTGTATATGAGCTAATAAGCATAGAAAACAATAGAGATTTTTACTTTTTCACACAAGAATTAGTGTCAAAAATTATAGTAACAGCCATCATACCAACTAATTAAAATATTAGTAACAGCTTGATTATGAATACACAGCAGTGCAGTTTTTCAAAATTTCCAATTTTTTTTGCTTACTATATTTGAAGAGATACATTAATATAAGAATTTTACAGATGTACAACTTTGCACTATCTTATATATGTTTCTTGATAAAATTGATAAGGTAATTCTTTTTTTTTTTTGTAAAAAAAAATATTCCTGTGCTTAACATTCTCAACATTTTCTTCTTTTATTTTTTTTTTTATTTATTCATTTTTTTCCATCTCTGATTTTGTTTCTTGTGCTATCTGTATATATATTTTGTATGCAGTAATAGATTTAAAGGTACATGGAACACAATTCTTTCTTCTCATATATTTAAAAGAGCATGCTTTAAACATTCTCTAAGTTGTTTTTTGCAAGACAAAATACTAAGTAAAACCTGTTTAAACCTCATTGAAACATACAAAAAATGTACAGAGCATAGATGCGTCTGTAGATTTAATTGGCAGACAAGTATGACCCATATATCTATATACTTTCTCATTGTCTCAAGGGGCTGGCTATTTCACGCGAATGAGTTGTGTTCTGCGTTGATAGCATCATAAAAAAAAAAGAAAACACTTTGCCGTACGTTATTAAATATACATTTTCAGATGTAACAGAGAAAAAATGCATTTGAACCTCTTAAACTTTATTAATGCTTTGTTAGAAAAAAAGTCTTCAAATATTATTTTTGCCTTACTTTTATAATTTTGTATGTTCTGTAATTTATATGAAGTCAATGTCTTTCTTAGTGGTATATAGTACTGTATTTCAACAAGATATAACGTTAAAATCCAATATATCAATACTAAAAAGATGAGTGCATTTTGTTACAAAAGTCATTTGCTGAAAATTGAGTTTGTAAGGCATTTTCTCTCTCTTGTATCTAGAAGTACATGAAAACATATAGTAGTTAAATACAATATAATTAGTAGCTGCAGTCCTGTGAAGGCTGATGTAAAATGGAATATTGTGTTTTCTGGTATTTTATTTTTGGGACAAGATAAATTGACACCCTCATTTGAGATTTGATTCGGAATGCATGGTTCTGTTATCACATATAATAGTTGTTAAACTACGAATCGTCGTCACGCTTTGCGAGCTCACAAAGCGAGCTTGCAAGAACTGCGTCCCTCGCAAAGGTGGAGGCTCTAGGGCCGCATTTGCGGAGGTGGAGGCTCTACGGCGCCTCACAGGCGGTTACAAACACCCACACAAGTGGCACTTTACCAAATTAGATCTAACACGCAATCACTATATACAGACTTGCACACAAAAATATGTACCGCAGGACTTAAAAAAAAAAACAATACGACCTTAACTGCTGAACCGTGCACACCTGAAAACATTAAAAACAGAATAATTACACACAAAAAATACATAAAAAGCTTACCCACACCAAGGGGGGGGGGGCAACCCAGGACCTCTGCAAGTGAAGTTACACCTCAGTTTAAGTCCAAGATCACGAGTTTAGACACAAGAAAATCCCCTAAGCGAGAGAAAAAATGGGGTCCAAAAAAAAAAACGAAAACAAGGCTACACGACCCTAAAGCCGCAAAACACCACCAAGCACATACGGATTTTCTAAAAAGCCGTACGAGGTAAAGATACACTTTTACTAATGACGGAAAATCATACACACCAGCGTGTAACACATACACATTTGCGCCATTTCACAACACTAACTTACACAATGTGGAAGTACACAGCTACACTAAAGGCTTTACCTCGCGCACGCAGCACATTTACACTACACACTGCACACAATGCTGGCACTTACACCTCAGCTCCAGAACCGTGCAAACCTACATTGGATGCTGCAGGAATATAGAACCAGATTGTCAGCTCTTCAGCACAATGCTTCCTGCATATATTACAAATAGGTAAAGTATATTCATTTATTAATTATTTAATTAGCATACAAGAATACATCCACCAAAAAAAAAAACAATTAGCGCAATAAACACTAAAGACATTCACTGCGCGCCTCACAACCAATGCAAACGCTGCCCACACAAAATGCACCATGGGACAGCCTTGCAATAATAGCAAAAAACACATCAGCCCCGACCTTACAATGACAGCACAAGCCCCTGTAATAACCACAACAAAAAAAAACAGCCGAGGAATGAGCGCCGAAGGTCCTCACGGTAAAAACTGTTTTACATTATGTCTAAAACAGCATTCCTTGGCTTACAATTTCATGCCCGTAATTTTATGACGGCCAAATTGCTAGTTTTATATATTAGTTACAGTTTGTTTGCAGTAAAGGAAGGACTCATCCACATTGGCTAAATAGATATGTGCTTGTCCTTATTTATTTTACTTAACTGTATCGCTATATGGGGGTACAGTGCTTAATACAAATAAACACATGCTAAAAGCTTGTATTGCTTTTTGTCATAAGTAATTTAGAAGTTTGGAAGACTTGTAAACATACAATCTACGGGAAGTTTAAAAGACAGAAAGTGAAGGAGGAGATATAAGCATAAAAGGGGGATTATGATCTTGGATCGGTTTGGTAAGGATACAAAGAGGAGAAATTTAAGAGGGGACAGAATTATTAGTTTAGTTCGTAGGGAGGGCGAGCCAAGTGAAAAATACACTTATTATGTGTCACATATGTAGATTTTAATTTGATTAGGCTATTTTAAATGGGAAAAAACTGTCTGCCAGGCTTTGGTCCACTGACCTAGAAACACATACAGAAGAACCCAGATAACCAAAGTCCAAATATGATCCAGATAGGGATAAAGGAAAGCTGATCAATCAAGCAGAGGTTCAGAGCTAGTAGAGTTATAGCAAAGTCCACGAAGAAGCCAGGGACCAGGGAAATCTATGCAAAGGGGAAAAGGGAACAAGAGACCCATGGTAATGAGATGTCAATCCAGGGTCATTAGCAGGCAGCAGCAGATAGGGATGTTATAAGCAAGTGGAAACTGGGAAGGAAAGGAATCAGGTTCTACATCAGGTTGGCGCACTCAGCAACAAGTGGAGGCAAGGCAGACATAGTGCTAGGCAACTGTGGGTGGTATAGACAACTGGTACAGTGGTAAAAATAAAATATTATTATCATCTATTATTTGTAACATGCCAACATATTCCGTAGCACTATACAAGGGTTAAGTACAACAAAAAATACAGTACTAAACCAGGCAAAAAATTGAGGGCCCTGTCTCTGAAATGAAAGCAAATGATGACGAGACTGGAACAAAGGGAACCTTTTAACATGAATACAATGAGACAATAATAACGTTCAAGGGTTGTATACAGGTGCAGGTTAAAATACTCAGTAGAACACTGACTGACACTGGTGCAGTGTTTAGAGTGCTAGCCCTTCAAATCTTGCAGAGGTGCATGTGCTAGGATCCAATGGGGGACAGGTGTGTGCGTGGGGGGCTTCAGGCTTCTCAAATTATGTAGTATAGAAAAAATATCTTGACATTTAAAAAGCGCTGATCTCTTCTAAGCTAATGTGATCAATTTTTGTCAGAGATTCTTTCATCCCTTTCACTTTGATGTTCTGCTCTACTAATACTGTAGAATTATGACCTGATCCCCTGGATTGTGGAAAACATTCTCCACACTGTTTCTGTTGTACAAAGGGAAGACAAAAACATTCTTTGTACTATACTACTGATTACACGTCCGCGTGTTGATATCAAAGCGCACATGCTGGTTAGTCAGGGAAGGAACTATGCTTCATTAGATTGTAAGTTTGTGAGTTTTCAATCTTGTAAGGTACTTCAGTGAAATATCCAAACACACTAGATTCTAAACAGGGCTCTCCATTCTTGCAATGTGTAAATTTTTGTTTTACCTAATACTTAAAGGGATAGCCAAGTTTCATTGATTAATACATTTCTGCAATCATTAGACAAAAAGCAGCCTATATCTATGCAGCACATCTCTTGAAACATTTTATTTTTATTAATATCTAAAAATCCCTCTTAATGATTATGTTGTCACCTCCAGGGATTGCCTACACAGGCATCTGACCCTACCCACCGAATCCGCATGCAGCATCAGGGGAGCAATATTAACCCACTTTTAACCTTCTGTTGCTCAGCCAATCTCCATTTAACTTCCTGTTTGTATGCCAGCAGCAATACATAGCACATATCAGTGATATACTACATATCCCAGGCTGCTTTACAGCCCAAACAGGAACCCCAGAGTTTAAATTAAAAGTTTCAGCTAACCTGATTGACCAAAACAAATTATTTTAAATTTGATGCCAATTTAGTCTGGGTTTGGAGGGTGTAAGAAATTACAAGACATTTTGCTGACTTCAATGTGAGTGTTTAAATGTTTATTTGGGGATTTTTTCCTGCAAAAAAAGTTTGCATACGCTACTAATTCTCCTCTATCAGATGCATTTATAATCCAGCAAATTTACATATGCTTTTAACCCTTGTTCAGTGCTACAGAGTATGCTGACATGTTACAAATAAAGATGATAATAATAATATACTTTTAAATGAGTTTTCATATGGTTACAGTTGATATTTTGGAAGGGTGCTATTTTTGGGTACTTAAAGAATCTCTATTATTTCCTCTGAAGATAAGGGACACTTAAGGTATTTCATATCCATGTTTGAGTATTGAGTGTGGCATTATGAAAATGTTATGAAAAGGATTCTTTACAAGTGTTACCATTCTCACATTATTGTCACTTATCCAACTGTAGCATATTTAAGTTGAAAAATGCAATGGTGGTACCATTATGGAGCAAAATTAAAATCCTCTGTATGTTAAACTGCAGAGCATGCATTCCATAGATATGTATACATAAATATGAGCATTTACACAAAAAAAGAGAGAAATTCTAGTTACTTCACTAACCTGTCCCTCAAAAAAGGTAAAAATAATGTTGTTAATCCCCAAATTAGTTTACCTGACTATTTTAGTAAAACTGCAAAAGCAAACAGCTGAGCCATAGCTTGAGGATAAGCAGGTGTAACATTCCAGGAGCTGTCGTTAAGCAAGAAAAAATAATTCAGGTCATCACCTCAGGAGAGCCTGCTTCTTAAGAAGCCTAAATTCTCGCATTGGCACAATGGGTGAAAAGTGTAGATGATGGCAATTAAAATGCAAATCTTTCTCACAAACACTCCAGCTTAATATGCCAGCGCCTGGGAGACTCAGCCGTTCTGCTCTTAAATCAGTTTAATAACCTGGCATTATCTTGTTTATTGTGACGCATAAGTAGCTATACCTTGCTAAGAAAATTCTAATGTATATTTCTACTATAGAAGATTTTCAAACCTTTACTTAACACAGTAGGTGAGAAAGTATATCTATCTTAGCACAAAACTATGATGTAGATACGGTGACTGCACAGGAATATGTTGGCTATAAATATACTGTAAATTGAAGATAAGTAAAACTGTCATAACCCCTTAGCTGGATCTTTAACACGTTCAGTGTTTCATTGTTTAAATGCTTTCTTTGTCTCTTCACCTGAAAAGAATTACATGGAAATATGCCATGATCTTTCACTATCTTTAATAATATAGCATATGATGTATTTCAATATATGTAAAACTACATCTGTTGTAGTAATAACAAAAGCCTCAATAGCAAGCATTAAAACTATTCACACTTTTTTAAGGAAAAAATATATAGATGGGTCCTCCATGCTTTCTGCTTTTTGATAGCTGTGTCCGGCGTGTAGCCCCTTTTACCTATTGCTAAGGCTCTGTGTTTGTTCTTACAGTCCTGTTTATCTTACAGTACTGCAGGTGATGCCCTAGGGAGCGTGCATGCTTTTTTAGTTAATTCAGTACTCTAAGTATGGTAGTAGCTCATATATTCAGATGCTCACCTTAAATGGAGATTTAACTCGCTGTTCCAAGAGAACAGCATTTCCATTTGTAAGGTGGTAAGTAATTGCATTGTCACTAAAGTCTGCGCATCCCTGATTTAAATGCGTAGTTCAGGGCCACTGCAACGTCTACAATCTCTTGACTTTAACTAGTAAAGAACAGTATAATTAACAGACATGCCCAGATCATGTTCTCAGTCTAGGATTTAACAGTATCTGCTCCAGATGTATCTTCTCTAACTGATGACTGGTAGCAAACCATGTTCATGCAGCACAGATCTTCAAAGCTCACGGTTCCATTGATACCATGTTGGTAAGAGACCACTTTAGGATTTTTTATAAAAGTATATGCCATCTGACTATTGCAGATAAGAATAGAAATGCTTCAGTCCTAAGCTGCTTTACATTATGTTTGTCCAGGGGTAGTTACTTTAGAATTCTACCCCAGAGATGTACTGACATGTTAGTAGGTAGTAATTTACAAGTCTTGATGATATTCTCAGTTGTGGGGTTCCATGAGAACCATTTTTGCATCTCAGGGTTTTATCTGGTCACGTGGAACCCAATAAAGACACCTCTAGCTGGATCAGTTAAGAAAACACTGATCTAAGTATTTGTAAAATAAACACAAAGTTGCACACATAACATTCTATCGAATTTATTAGACAGAAAGAGTTTAATTTATTACACTTTAGTTTTGTATAGATTTTAAGAAAAATCAATTGCAGTTAATAATATTTGTATTTGTATATATAATTATGTCCTATTTTTGTAGGACTTGTCTTTTTATTCTTAATAACCTTAATCTTGGTGAACTTTTTTATATGTGTTTTATAAATTGTGATATATTTACTTTGTCATAGATCTGAATTTTATATAGCAGATCGATGAGTATGTTTTTATTTTTTTCACTTTAGTAAAGATATAATATTTTGAGGAAAAAAAGAAAGAAATTAGTGAAAGAGTAGATTACTTGTGCAGTCAACTATTTCTAATGAGAGATTATCAGCAAATCCCTCTGTTATCATATCTCATTGTCCATCTGTCTATTTCTCTAGGTGGTGATTTCCTATCTTTTTTAAGAAAGAGGAAGGATGACATGAAAACCAAACAGCTAGTGAAATTTTCCTTAGACGCTGCTTCTGGGATGGCCTATCTTGAATCTAAAAACTGCATTCACAGGTATGAAGAAAAACCTTGTCCTTTCAAAGACTCCGTTATAACATGCTGCCATGTACAATTATAGTGTGATTTAATATAGCATTCATTGATAGACCACTGTAGTAAACATTTTTCTATATTGTTTTGATAATTGGCAAAATGTTTTTAGAAAGTAAAAAAAAAAAAATACACAGCATTTACATTTTTATCTTAATGTGTACTGCAGGTATCCATTTTCTTATGTCTGCTGATTCTTCTATTACTTTTGTATTCTTATAAACAATTGTACTGACAATTTCGTCTGCTGAAAGCAATGAGGGCTTATAGATGGCGTATACCCATTGTGTTGATAGAACTTTTCGTGCCACCAAAGAATCCTTCTTCTTCTTCAGGAAGTTGATTAGTTAAAAATTTAGTGGAAAATATGACAGCAGCATAATTGTATAAATGGGAATATATTGGAGGTTGTATTTTATTTTTCATTCTGAAAACATTTTGCACGTTTTCAAATATAGTTCTTCAAAATAGTATATTTAAAATATAAATACACTATCAGAAACAAAGATCTCTTTATAGAGTACACCTTCTCTCATTGGAGATTGGGTAGAGAAGGTGTATCCTATAAAGAGATAATTTTTTTCTGATAGTGTATTCCTTTTGTGTTACTTTTCTCTAGGAGCACCATCTTTCAATATTTTCTATATTATAAAGATTTGAGTCACTACAGATTTTTGTGTTTTCTATTTAAAAATATGACCGTAGTGAAAAAATCATTCAGCGGCTCCTAGGTATAGTGAGTGAAGTGTTTAGCAATAAGCTAAAGAGTGAAACTTTATGTATTATTGCATTATATTAGTCTAATTAAGAGGACTACAAATTTAATACAATTGATCTACATTACCGAAATAATTTAAATTTGCTGGATAAAAAAACACCACTAAAATGGCTCAAATCTTGGATCAGGTAACATTATTTAAAAATGTAACTACATTTTATTTTTGTGCTTAATTTGTAAAATATTTTCTGTGCTTTGGAAAGTCCAATAGTATGCAGTTGAGTCTCAATTTCTGAGTGGAGAATTTCATTGTGATGTAGCCCATATTTACTGTTATTCCCTACTACGCTGCACAAAATCGTGTGCATGGAAAAAGAAAAAACACATGACTGAGCAAACTAAAATGATCACTTATTGTGGAGAAATGTAACATTTTGATCTGAATGTCTTGTATTATGCTCATTTTAACATTAGACATTGATTTGTAGCATAATCGTTCCGCACACCAGGTTCCCTGTTCTGGGCTTCAAATTTGGCACACTAAATTTAAGTATAGCATCAGTATTTTAAGTTGGTGTATTTTTCTTTTAAACTCTCAACGCCCCTCAAGTCATCTTTCTTTCGTCTTTTTCAATTGAATGTGTTGCATGACATCTATATAACAGATTTACCAAATAAGACGGATTAATATTTCTTACAGGCAACGTGAGACTTACTTTATAGTGAGTTTAATCAGTTGAATGCCAGTAGCATTTCTGTTTTTTTTATGAACTACGATTCTGGCTATATTCATGTATTGTAAGACTCTTTTAAGAGTACTAGGGAGTTTAATATATTCTGCAAAAACATTTATTAAGTTAGCAGCTTGGCTTCTAGGAAGCCCTGGGGTAATACAGCGGTGTGCCTTGTTTTATGTCTCGTAAGTTGTAAAATAATTTAAAACATTTCAAAATGTAATGTGTTTTTTTTATTCAGTGCTTTGTTTTTAAATGAAGGCATATTCAGGCAGCTATTGGAAAGGTTTTTGCTGATGCTTCATTGTTTTATCCAACGTACAGAATTCAGAAATGTCCAGAAATATTTGTATGGGTGTTGGTAAGCTGAAGTTCCATACTTGTTACTTAAATCTGCCATAGATCTTTCTCAAACCTCCCATAACTTTAAATGTAGCATTTATTATATGGACATTAGTGTCTTAGTATTAGGTAAAGGACCACTGCACAATGAATAAAATGTCTATATGTTTGAAAACTTTGTCTAACTATGAGCATAATTAAGTAGGAAAAAAAGTCCTACATCTCGTTTTTAATTGGTTAAAAACTAAATGTTGATGCCTCTGCAGGGTCCAGAAGGGATTAATGATACATTGGTAGAAGTTGTGTGCGAGAGGGGTGTTTACATTTCTGGAGAGTCATGAATACATTGAATGATGCAAGGAATCTGCAAGGGGGAAGGGGCGTGCTATCAATTTCAGTCATACCCCGTTATTAAAGATCTGGACGTCTGCCTTTTCCATACTCCCAAATTCCGCCCTCCATTGATAACTACAAACAGTCTCCCACATCATCCCCCTCTCCATAATGTCATATAACAATCAAAAGATGGATTTCTGTCATTGCTAGTTTGCTACATAATTAATAGGCAAGTGTCTGTTTTTCCCTTGAACTACAGATGTGGTTCTTTGATTAACCCTGAGATAGTGTAATTGTAGCCTATATTCTTGCTTCTTCTTCTGCCTTTTGTTGGTACCTTCCAAAGAATGTGAAAAGCATATAAATCAGTCTGGTTATGATAGCACACTCCTAATCCCTACCCATACCATAAGCATTTCTTTATCTGATTAAGTGGAGGTATTTTAAAGGACCACTGTACAACTATTACATAGAAGCAGAACAAATTCTCAAAGTTTGATGCTGAAACTTAGACCTCATGAGATGTGCAAACTGCATTGAGAGAAGAATTATATTTAAGGCAAGTTTATTTTTCTCTCTTAATTCTTTTGCAGATGAGCGTGGGTGCTCCCATGTTGGTCTTCATTTCTCACATACCCCACTCCTTATAGGTTATAGAGAGTAGAATTATATATGGTTCAATACTTCTAACACCTTTGCTTTCCCTATCTTATGCAAAGCCTGAAAATTCCAACTCTTTCCTTTGTAAATTGCTGTCCTATATGAACAACAATAATAATAATTATTATTGACTGTGGTTTCCAGCTCCTTGCGGACAGAATATATTTGTTCCAGAATCCGCTGCCTCAGTTGGCAAATAGTTTTGCCTACGTAAAGCTTGTGACAAGCGCACTCTAGAACATAAATAACTCCTGTGGATAGGCAATTGTGAAAATCCATTGATGGTATATGACCTCCCAGTAGTGGTTTGGTATGAGGAATTAAGGTCTTCTTAGGTCTGTGTATTGCGTTGCTGTCATGGGGACTTGAGTCAAATATTTGATCATCTAACCCTTATATAGCAGTATAGAACTACAGCTATACCTTGTTTAATGCTGTGTTAAACAAAACAGCTCTAAACTGGGCAGTTTTAACATGGGGAAGATAGGAATAAGGAAACTCCATGAAAAAAACACACAGTTTCAATTGAAATTTTAAACTTTTTTGATTTTATATGAACAGCAAACACAACACCAAAACAAACTGAACATTAGCAGAAATATAAACGTTAAATTATTGATTGTGAAGCTTCTGGGTCATCCTAGATTCTGTTTTCTTTGGAGAAAAAAAAACAGTGTTATAGCGAATCAGAGCGTGAAAAGGGGTCTAAATCCTCAAATCATTTTTTTTTTTTTTAAAGTAAGATTTAAAATACTTGTATAGATGCAATAAATTTGGCTAAATTATTTACCCATTTATGGGAGAAACAAAGATCTAAAATATGTAATAGGAAAATAATAGAAAAAAAGAACAGCCTTTAATGTATTACTTACTTATTTGCAATGATGGACAATCACATTATGGTTTTGAATAAAGTGTGGCGAGAGAGTGATAAAACATTGTATTGGCACATTCATATTGGGGCAGTTAAGAAATTCTTAAATTTATGTTTAAAACCAGCCATTTGGTATTTTGCAGTGACAAAGCATATAATCCTAGTATGCACTAAGACTTAACCTTTTTGGGCTTTCTGTTGTATTTCATACAATATTTACTAGTGCATTTTTTTTTGTTTCCATTATGTGACTCTCTATAATCTCTGAAGGTAGATGATTCCGTAGATACATTTTCCATTTTCTTCCCCATATTTCCCTCATGCCTTCTACTCTCTAGTTTTAGCTCATGACCTCTTGTTCTCCTAATTTATTTTCCTTTGACATGAATGTCTCTCTCGTTCCCTTGATAAATCCTTTAATTTTGTTGTCCTACCTAGATAGGAGAATCATATTATGTGAAGTATGATTCTAGTTTCATTATCTGAGGTTCATTTGTATATTACTATTCTCTAGTTATGATCTACTTTAACTGAATTAAAAAAAAAAAAAATCCTCTATTAAATAATTTGATATTCAATAAATAGGAAAAAAATGTTTATTATACATCATTATAAGGGAACGTGCAGTTTGTCTAATTGAACTTTACTTTTTGCTTTGTATATGCCAGTAAATCTTTATGTTTGTCATTTGTATCATAAATATTATTTTTATTGACTTCCGAGAGGTTATATATGCTTATTCTTCCCTAAGAAAGTGCAGTGTAATGCATGAAAAATATTAAGTCATTGATATGCACAGGAAATGCACAGATCATATGTAGTCATACATGTATGTTACTGTTCACTAGCTGACAGGGCAAAGCCCTCAGATCAATTAAACATTTGAATCAATGTTTTTTTCATTTGAGAAAAGATAGTGCTTACTTTATAGCTACTGCTGGAAAATATTGCACAAGTGCAACCTATTGTTTCGTCATAGATACGGTCTTTGGTTAATTATTTTAGTATTTACATAGTATTGTTGTTCTTCGTTTTACAACTGTACAGCTAAGGATCTTCAAAAGGTTGGTCACAATTTAAAATGGTCTTTTGCCCTTGGAACTCTCCACTATTAATCATCTTTGCTGCTTGACGCTCTAATAATTCTGTAATAAATCATAAAGATGTCATTGAGTAAATCTGCAGAGTGGCTTTGTTTTTCCTTTTACTATTGCTATATTATCAACACATGGTATCAGAGGGATTAGACAAAATAAATACTTTGAAATTAGTTTATATGTGTTGTGTGACTACATTTCGAATGAGCCTATAACACTGTAGAATTGCGGTTAAGGTACATGTAGAATGGCACAATTCAGAATGAACATCAGTCCTCATTTTTAGCCCTAAAAGAACCCATCCAAACGTCTACTGGTCCAAAAAGAAAAGCCTACTACTTTGAGAGCCCAATCAGAAAATGGACCCAACCCTAGAAATTTTCTTTCTTTCTTCCTTCCTTCCTTCCTTTTTTTCTTTCTTTCTTTCTTCCTTCCTCATATTACAAAGATCAAAGGGCATCTAAAATGGTTGAACTTGATGGACTAAAAGTCTTTTTTTTAAACCTCAATTACTATGTAACGATGTACATTTTGTAATTATTCATAGAGCTGTAGGGTTTTCCATGGCAAAGTATTGCTCTTTGCAAAAAATAAATAAATAAAAATAATTAAATACTTGGGAAGTGTTGAGTCCACCATTGGCTCTGGTAATGTTGTATATGTTTTGTATTTTAATCGGAGCATCAAATCCCTAACTGGAGAATTTAGTAATTGTGGAGGTTTTCAGTCATCCTTATCAACCTGTTTTAATTACATCAAACCATAAACAAAAGGTAAGAAGGTAAAGCTGATTTTACCAAATAAAACTGAATAAATCTAGCTTTAGTCACGCAAAGAGATTATTTATATACAATCAACTGATCTTTGAGGATTGGAGTTGGATAGATACCAATAGTAATAAATAATTATAGAATTGAAAATAGAATTGAACAGATTATGTTAATCCTGAAAGCCAGACTAAAAAAAACATATTTGAAAGGCCAGACCTTTTCAATTATTTTGTAACAAAACTAGCATATTAAGCTTTTTATTCAATTTTTATTCTTTATAATTGCAATTATGATATTGTTAGAAATGCTGAACAGAGGTGGTAGACTTTAAAAATATTATAATAAATCCGTTTTATGATTTAGCAATTGTTGGCTTTCAATTTCCCAACACTTAATTTTATTGTGTTTCAGGAACGTGTGAACATTTTGTTTTGATAACTTGTTAGACTTTATACAAATAAGTAGCATAAGCATTATGGGTATTATAAATCCGATGGAAGATTATCGTTTTAGTACCATGACAATGCTAATTTGTATTCCACTGAAGTCTATTTTGTCTCCTGGTGTTTCCTTATAGAACATTTTCAGAACACAATAATGGGAAACTCATAAATGTGTAATATTCATCTTATATTATTTGTGGTTGATGGCTACTGTCATTACAAATATCTTGTATTTGTGCTGACAGCAGTTGTAAATTATAATTTAATGAGGATACAAAAGTAGCAGTCATCAAACAGAGTAGGAATAAATAGCAGATAAAGTTGATTCAAGCAAGTGTTTATATTTATTGCAAAATGAATAAAGTTATGCTTCGGATGTAAAATGACACCTTTACACCTCTAGTACTCTTGGATAGTGCTATTGCTATCTGTGGATATTAAAAGGACACCTTCTCCTTAGAGAAGTGTAAATATGTATATGCACTAATGGGGACCTACAATTTTTTATTGCGTTGTTAGTGCCGCTAAAGCCCAAAGGCTTTTTTTTTTTTGTCATTGAACCTGAATTTTCATTTAGCTTTGCACTGATTTGAATAAAATACTGCGTATATGTTTATCTATAATCTGTCAATAACTGTGACTAATTGTGATGGTATGTATAAAGTGTTAGGCTCTAATCATGCCAGAAGGTCTCTAGGACGTGCACTGGTTCAAAGACCAGCTGTTGTGAATCAATGGCCTAAAGTACCAAGAGCCAATAAGATTACAGGTAAAATTCAAATGTAGGGCAATGTGATGAATTTTGCCTTTTTTTTTTTTTTTTAATCTCGCACATGTTTTTGTTATCTATCCTGTTATGGTGTTGGGACAGGTTCGCCACTGCAGTGCGTCCTCCAACCACTAGATGGCACTGCTGATATTTTGCAGCTTTGCCTATATGAGAGAGTTCTAAGCTTATAATGTTAGCCTAACCCTTGAACTAACACTCACCTGAACCCTAACAGTTTATCTAAGCCTTGAATCTTTGATATGGCACCGGAATATCTGCAGTGCCATCTAGCGGATGCTCACCACCACTGCTGCTGCCTTCTGCTGCGCTACCATAAGAGGATAGGAACTTTATTTTTTTCTTACTTTAACATACACACTTATTCTAGCAATAAAGGCAAGCTGTATGCTTTTTAACATACTGTACATCTTGATACTTTTCCTAGGAATGGTCCCAAACCTGAAAACAATTCAAAGGCATATACCCTCACATTTATTACACATGTATTCCCCAAAGTCATTATACTTCATCCTCTTCTTCAACTTCATCCTCTCAGGTTTTATTCTGCTTCCTATATATATTTCTCTTGACTTCCATCCTTTTCTTTCCATTAATCTTACAAATTCATTCACCCTTCATTCAATTAACCACCTCTTTCCATTATATTTACTTGGAATTATTGCCACTAATCTCATTGCAGGTCATCTTGGCCACTACACAGAAAGACAAGCAAATGGTAATTCTAATTAGTACATCAAAGCAGCCAAATTAATATGCATGAACTGCTAATTTGCATACAAATGCAGCAAGAACATGGAAATTCCATGGATTGATTCACTTTAGAAAACACTTGATAATGCAACATACACACAGTTTTTCATGCTGTTTAACAATAACCTAAAAACAGCTTGATTTTGCGGTTGGGATTATTTTCATTTGTACCGACTCTGCTAGTGGTCTATGGAAGCTGTTGTGATAAGAATACCATTTTATAGTCATGGACTATAGAGTGTGACAAAATTATCCAAGGGATTTATGTGAGCCAAAGACTCTGCAAAGCTTCTTCCCTTAATAGGACTGCAGGGGTTAACTTTCCTGCTCAGTTAATTAGCTGCATCTGGACAGCCCTTATTTTCTGACCTTTCCTGAAGTATGGGGGGGAGGGTGCGAATGGACTGATTGTTTTCATTTTTGTGTGACCTGGAGAAAGACACAGTGAGACAGCAGCCTATGACCACTTGGAGCTGAGTGGAGACCTGAAAATCTTAAGACTTTGTAGGCCAGTGATTTTTTTTTTTAAACTAACGATTGGTCTGTTTGTTGTGCACCACACATGTTTCACTGCATGAGAGTCTGTTAGTCAAGAATCTGTTTATTAGTTAATACAGTGTTTTTTTTGTAGCACAGGTGGAGTTCTAGTAAAACATGGAAGAGTATATATTGTACTCTGTTCCTCCATCAAAGTGTGTGGGGAAAAAAGGGGACAAACCAAAAGGAGACTGGTAACTTGCCGCAAGGGTTACAGAGCAGGGGAAGCAGGGCTGACGAGTATACTGTACTGTATTCTTCATTCCCATCCTTTTCTTTCCATTAATCCCATCGGTTCATTTGCCCTTCATCCCATCACCTCGCTCTCTATTAGTTTACTTCAATTTTATTATCATTCATTCCATTAGTCACTCAGTAAATCCCCACTTAATTAGTTTTCTTCTCTATTAACTCCATTAAGCTCTGTTCATTATATATTCACACTTTATTCCCTCTTTATTTCTTAAAGGACCACATTAGGAACGTTTTGTTGTTAAGGCATACTGACAGTGTAGGTGAATTGAGCATATTATAAAACAAATGTTTTATTTGTATTCCATGTGACTATTGGCAGCTCTGATAAAGCAATACATGTCTCCTTTTTTGGGCTATATGGTATTCTGTGTAAATTTATGGAGCTCCTTCTGGACTCACTCAGAGTCCTATAATTTACATAGAGGCCTCATAGTGTGAATACAGCCACAAAAGAGTCCTGCTTGATCAGAGCTGCAAATGGAGGCACATGGAATATAAACATTTTACAAATAAGTAATTTCATTTTTTTTTAATAATATGCTCGACCCTCATTCTTTGACATACTGCCTACAGACCCTTATAGGACACTACTTAACGCCATAAGGGTCTGTACAGACATGAGCAGTATGTTGATGCAATGGTCTTTTAAGCTCCTTGGTAGACTTTCTTCCATTGCCCTTCATTCTTCTGCCACTTTGGATTGTGTGCTCTGAGAACTTTATTTTTGGAAAAGGAAAACCCACTGTGACACATTATCAAATACCCTCTTTCTGATTAAAAAAACAAACAAAAAAACTCTCCATGTCCCTTTAATTAGTTCACAAGTACCCATTTGCATAAAAGCATTTTCATTTTTGCAATGCGTACTTAAGCTGTTATACCACATATGATAGTGATACTTCCTGCTAGTCACAAGTACACAGCAACAAATCGAGGAAAACACTTTTTTTGCAAGTATAATTGGAAGCTGCTTTCTGTTGCTCATGTGAGGGAAGGCATATGGTGTCCAACCTACCAATGAATCAGTAAATGCCCCTATCTCCTCCATCCAATTCATAATTGCTAATAAAAAATAGCAGAAACCCCCCACAAAGCCAGCAAGAGTAGGGGAAGACAAAACATTTATTATATGATTATTAATTAATATATTGCGTATTTCCAACAATACATGTTTTCCACATAAAAATGATTTTATTTGCCTACAGGTGATGATTCTTTTTAGCATGGGGCATACTTCTGAGTGTGGTATTTAGTGTATACTGCAGTCTAGCCTGTATTCATTGGAGTTTGTACCCCATCACACCTGCACTCCAGAGGCAGAGAGTGAGGAGGAAAAAAATGTAACACTGATGCTCCTAAATGCATATGCTGTATATGAGCTGACATTGCCCAGCAAAGGTATAATAGTATATGTAATAAAAGGTAAAATTTTGACTATCCTAATTTTGGGCATCTCTTTAGGTTAACAACTTTTGCATATGTATTTTTCCCATGCTTCGCTAGTCCTTTAATGTATCAGGGGGTTTAGCTAAGGCACACTTGGACAATTCACAGAACTCCTTAGTGTGCCACAGCTTGCCAGTCTCTACTCTAGAGTTTATATACACTTGTCAATTTATGTTCCTAAACCAGAAATCGGCCTACATTTTCATAGACTTTTGTGCAGGCCTAGATGTGCTACAATGGCTACATAGGTACATACACTTCTTTAAAAAAAAAAAAAAAAAAAAGAGAGAGAGAGAGGAAAGAAACTAAAAACAATAACCAAACTGAAAACTGCACTGAAAATTAATTCTTGCAAAAATATTCACCACAACGTTTAATTGCTGTGTGTAGTTTGACTACACTTTGATTAGCACTTTGGTTCTGATTGAAACTGAAACAATTTCTATCAGTATATTAAAAGTTGCATTAGCTAAGCCAAATTGTTTTGGCTGCTGAAAGAAGATTTGTTCAGACAGAATGAAATTGAATTTTAGACCATTGTTTCAAGATAAGATGAATTCTCATAAACAAGACATTTTATTCCATTTTATTTCATATTTGTTTCACAGCACACTGAAAGTTGTAATAGCAGAGAAACATAAATTACATCCTCAACTAGGATATGGCTGTGTATTCAAAAACGCATCCGTGTATGTTTCCAAAAAAGTAATGTAAATTTGATATGAGCAAAGTAACTTTGTTATGAAAGTATAATGGATAAGATGTCAACAATAAACATCTGTGTAAAGCGTGAACATGCATAATGTGTCATCTGTACCTGTTTTTGTATTCATGTTGGTTTGCAGTGGTTATCTTGGGTAACTACTCAAAGATTACCCCATGTTAAGAGAAAATTATGCTTCATAGAAAAGGGACATTCAGGAATCAGTAGAACTGACTGCCAGCTGAATCTGGAAAGCATTGACATTAAAATTAAGAAGCAGTAGTTTAACTGATCACATTGGATGCAAGCAACTTTGCTGAATTTAACAGCAAACTACAGGTATGCATTCATTGCATGATAAGGACACATTATGGTGCCATATACCCTAATGTTGTCCTTTTTGTGGTTGTACCTCTTCTTTCTTTACATTGGTTCTCTGGGCACATCAACACTGTTTTTAGGACTAAATTGCATGTGTAACGCTCAAGGTATTTTTTGATGCTTTACATGCAAACTAACAACAGCATCCAAATTAGGAGGCATGCATGCTATTGCTGGATGCCTTGACACGTCAAGGGCACCGATGTGTGCCTATTTAGACCATCAGTGACTGAGCAATGTCCACTGGATAATGGAGAAAGCACAAGAGGGTTCCAGAAAAACACACTTCTGATTCATAGGCTATTCTAAAGCCTTTGACTGTGTGGATCACAACAAAATGTGGCAAGTTCTTAAAGAGATGGGAGTAATATATCATCTCATCTGCCTTCCTAAAGATCTGTATGTGGACCAAGAATCCATGGTCAGAACCGAACATGGAACTGAATGGTTCCAGATCGGGAAAGGCAAGGTTGTATATTGTTACCTTTTTTATTCAACTTATTCAAGGCGCACATCATGCTTAAGTCCGGGTTGCAAGCATCAAAATCCTGAATTAATATTGCTGGGAGAAATATCAACAACCTACGTTATGTGGATGATACTACTCTGATGGCTGAAAGTGAGGAGGAACTAAAGGGTCTATTGATGAGTGTCAAAGAAGAGAGTGGAAACGCGGGCCTGCTGTGCAACAATAAAAAGACTAAAAGCATGGCAAACCAAATCTACTTTCCTGGCAAATAGTTAGGGAAGAAGTGGGGGCAGTGGCAGATTTTATTTTCCTGGGAACCAAGATCTCTGCAGATGGTGAACATTTTGCTTCTGGGGAGGAAAGCTATGGCAAGTCTGGGCAAGCTAGTAAAGCTATTATGTTGCCAACAAAGGTTTACATAGTTAGAACTATGGTACTATCAGTAGTACCATATAGATATAAGAGCTGAACCACAAAGAAGGCTGAGCACTGTAGAATTGATGCCCTTGAATTTTGATGTTGGAGAAAACTCTTTAGAGTCCCTTGTTTAGACTGCCTAGACTGTTTAGATTGCAAGAAGGCACAATAAATCAGTACTTCAAAAATCAAGCCAAACTGTTCACTAGAATGTATCAACATGAGACTGAAGCTCAAATATTTTGGCGATATCATGAGGAGATCAAATTCTAGAGAAGACTGATGATGGGAAAGATTGAAGGCAGAGGTGGAGATGGATAGATACAATAAACATTAGCTTGATTGAGGTGCAGGTGCAGTGACTGACAGATATGCCTGGCGTAGTGTGTTCATAGCATTACGAAGATTCAGACACGACTGAACAAGTGACAACAAAACTGAGCAGTGTCCAGGAGTTTTGCTCTTCGTTTTTAATGCTTTTGATTGTCATTTCTGTTGTTTCCTGGACTCTCCTAATTTCTGCCTCTCGAACCTTTCATTTGTTACACTGACACTTGGCCCTTGTCTTTCTCTGATCTCCCTTATCTCTGGCTCTAGACTCTTGACTTTGTTACTCAACTATATTGATATCTGCCACCCTTTCCTTTTGGCTTGCTACTGGACCTATCTTTTCTGCCGTCTTCCCTGATTATTGGACTGGCTTTTGGTTTTTCCTATTGCCTCTGGCCCTCTTCATTTTTAATAATGCCTAACTTGCTACTGTATTCTACTCCTGTGTCCACAGACTACGTAAGAGCAAAGGTTGATATAGTGATTCTGCCACTACAAAACAATGGTTGATTTTTCACAGTTAATTTGTAGTGATATGAGCCTTGCGGTGCATCTTAGGAAATACAAAGCTATGCTTGTTATGTCTTCATTAGCTGATTGCTGCCCTCTCGTAAGATGTGGAGCATGATTTTAGCCCAGCTGCTTCTCAGTCTTCAAATCTTGAAATGTAGAAATATAAATATTATTAGAAAAGCTGCAACTATTACAATACTAATCTTGCTGCAGATAGTGATGAAAAACTTGGGATTTTTGCTAAATGCTTCACTATAAAATTATTGCAGTACATAAGGGTGAAGCATGGACAATCACTTTGCTCATCAACACATCAATCTTTGGTATATCATGCTCCCAGAAACCAAGTACATATAGTTCTGCATGAAAATGCTTTTTGGGTGTGCTGTTGCAGCGCTTACGTTTTCATTCATGAGTCCATGAGCAATTACTTTTCTTGTATATGAAACACTAAAAGGGAGCAAATGCTGTCTCCTGATGTTAAAAGTAACGAGCAAGGGGTGGTGGTATTTTTATTACTCCTTGGTGCTGCAGAGATGTTGAAATAGCATGGGTTCCTGTAAGGGGTTAAATAGTAAATTGGGATGATCAGCTGGGGTAACTAGAGTTAGGAAAGTTTGTGTGTGTTGAAGTGGTGCCCAATTGAACTCCATATTCAAAAATAGGGTGTAGCAGGACTTTTTGTAGGGGCAGAATATTTGCTTCTAGATATCTGCTTTTCATTATACCATTTTCTTTCCGCTATATGAGCAATTTCATAGAATTACACTTTCATAACGAGAGATACCTGTATTACAAAATATATTTTTGTGCATGAAAAATTAATGACCTAAAGTCTTGAAATCTTATCCTGCAGCAAATTGCGGTTTGAAAGCATGATTATACTAGCCCGCTCAAGTCTCACAAGAGTCGCTTGATTTATCTACACAGTTGTTCGCAAAGCACAAAACCCATCGGTACAAGTCTAGATTTGCTTAATAAAAGTAAGATTTGGCAAGCTGTGGAATGCCTTTCCTGCAAATAGAAGTATGTTTTCGAAACTTCACATCACTTAATTATTCTGCTAGTGTACTTTTTTTTTAATATATTGTAAATCCATGTGGAGAGATGAGAAATGCTAACCAAATATGCTGTTCAGTACTTTACACACAGATATCATATACTTTAGTCTGTCTAGGTTTAAAGTCCACTAGTTTTAGCTATTTTCCTATGTAAAGAAGGTATAAATATTTGGCGTTTCCAATAATGGAGCTCGAAAATGTCTTGTCTTGTCTTGTTTTTTTTAATTGTACTGATAACTGTGTCAATATCCAAGAAAATCCACTTTATTCCAAAGCATAATTTTTTTACTAGAATTAGAGATTGCCGATAAACTTTTCCATGGGTGAAAAAATTGTATAGACGTTTTAGTCACCCATTCATTTTTTTTAGGAACCAAACAGGATATTTTAAGATTGTAGAGATGCATTCACAAACATATATTATTTGTTTGTAGAATATTTAAGAGCTAGAGCCTTGACTTTTCTTATTTATAAATGTAGTGTATAAGACGATAATAATTCACATATATATATTGTCTTCAGACTGGATGAACTGGTTTTATATGTTAGTAGAAAATTGAGTGCATAAGTTTGGACAAGAGATGGAATAGAAATATGACTTGGAAATGTAGATATATTCTCATTATGGTAAATCAAATGAATAGCAAAATAGAATAGATTGAATGCTTGCATTTGCAAGAGGCAGAAAGCTGAAAGGAGTGTTATATTAAAAAATGTGTGAGACTAAAACAGCTAATGCATTTCTGTTATGCTCAGAAATACATTGTATGATTAGTTAGATGGCGACGGAGGTCTCATTTCTCTTCACACTTTCTGAGTATAAATATAAACTCGGTAGTGTTGAGTATATATGTGTTTGTAATTGTTTTTTTGTTATGTGCTTGATGTGCAATACGTTTCTAAAAAAAAAATGTTGGTATTTATTTTGTGTTACTATGCTAATTTGATGATGATGGAAGTAAAATCTTTAAACCCTTGGAGTGCATCATCCCTAGCAGTGCACATAGCAGGGTCGGAGATCCTAAAAAATCCCTGAAAAAAAAAAAAAAAGAAAAAATGTACTGTTTTTACTTTCTTAGTTATACGTTTAATTTTCTTTATGCATTTTGAATATCATGTTTTATTAAGTTACTATACAAAGTCTTTGTTTAAATAGTCATCGGATAGTCAATTGTTATTATTTATTACAAAATGTATCATGGTCTGAATGTCTACATGTCAATAAAATAGACGTCTGGAAATCATACTTTTTTCATGTATGCATATACAAATATTTTACTATGATGGCATTCAGAAGGAGGAAGGGCACAGGAAGGAAATTTACTTAGTGAAAGCAATTTGGAAAAAGAATGACCTATAACTGGTAGCTTATTTTATCATTTGGAAGCTTCAGACAAGATTTGCTAATAATGATATGATAGAAATCTTCGAATATATCAGAGGATTTAGTTTGAGAGAAGTGTTTTTAAGAAAAAGAATAATGGAAAAACAAAAGGTTGCAGAAATGGTGGTTAAGTAAGAAAGTACTACTTGTAGTAGGTAAGTAGAACAGCCTTCCAGTTGAAGTCGTGGACACTGTTAAGAAATGTAAGCATGCCTGGAATATGCACACAGCTACCCCAAGGCTAAATTAGGCCAATATTTCAGGTAGTTAGAATAGACAGGCTGGATAGGCCTTTTTTTAATCTGCCATCAGATCTGTGTGTCTGGAAGAAAAGCACCGGAGGGCATGAATCAAAATTAGGCCCTCCTGTTGACTGCTTGCTGTCTGCAGTATACACACATTATATTCATGTGGCTTGTTACATCAGACAACCTACCTTACTTGATGAGCTGCATATTCTTCCCTAAATCAAAAAGGATTTTTAAATATTTTAATTGTTCACTTGGCAAATGTGTTAAAATCACTGTGGAGAGAAAAAAACACACAAATACATGTTGAATGTGTTTTAGAGATTGACATAATAGTTTTGTAGGATAAGAGAATGGTTGTGGATGGCGAAATTGGAGTGTGTGATGATGAACATCCTCATCTATTCCAGACACTAGTCTAGGCTGTCTGTATCCCATCGCTGTGTTAAATGATATATACATGTAAAAGCCTTGTGAGCCTTTGCACAGCCACAATCTTGTTTTCACCGCTATTCTTTTAAAGTTGAAACTAGCTAAGCTAACAGAGAGCATAGGATACACTCCTAGATACACTTCATCTTAAGTTTGTCTCCATTCACCAGTCACACTAAGGCAGATCACACACTGCTTTGTAACTTACAGACTTCAGTGGGTTTTTTAATATAATTTATTTCTCATGCAAAAACTTTTATAATGTGTGAAATATTCAGTAACCCAGGTAAGGAGGACTGCAGGTCTGAATTACACAAGTAATATAACTGATAATAGTAAAGCTCAGAGCTTTCTTTGTATGGCCTCAATGAGTTTAGAAAGTCCTTGATTATGCAGTGTTTATTGGTTTGACAGCATATATGACTTCCAAGTGATCGCAGTTAGTGCAAACTATGTGTCTGAACACACAAGAGGGATAATCATTAATACAGGTGGTCTGTCATGTTTCTTGATTTGCCATTTCTGCCCCTGGAGAATGCTCTGCAATCAAGGAGAAGAAAGTTTATTTTCAGACATGAATTTGGTACTTTCTCTTGTTCACAGCTTATTAGTTTTCTTGGGGGCAGTAGTTCCCACTACCAGACCTGTACATGACTGCAGGTGCAAGGTTTATAACTTTCCATGGTACGTTCTGTACAAAGAGAGCAGGTAACTGGTGTTGGACATGATGTCAAGTTGGCAGTGGCATAAAATGAATGGATTAGGAAGCATGACTCGGCTATAAAATCGGCTATATCACTTTTGCATTCTATAATGCAACCTGAATCCATTCCCTACAGGTCACTCTGTGAGTTGATCATTTTGAAAATTTGATAGGCTGAGCATAAACTCCATCCACCCATAACCTTTGCCATAGAGAGTTTTTCCTGGATATTTTAATTCAGTTGCAGAGGCATTGAAGTAGATCTTTTCTCTGGGTGCATCCAGTCAACTGCTTCTTGGAAGATGTTGGCAATCTCTGTCATTATGCCATGCACAACTACTACCTTTGCACGTTGGAGTGCTTGCTTCGTGCAGTTTAATTTCTGGAACTGCAGGTGGCCATTTTATATCTTGTAGTTTTAAAGTTGGTATTCCTTGGTGTATCCTAAAGATATAACAAAATTAGGACTATCAAAAAACTCGGCTCAAGGCCCCTATAATTGAAGGTACTTTAAAGCTCTTATTGATAGGGCAGGTATTGGATCTGATTCCTCACAATAATCCCATGAGGGCACAAGGCTAGCCGACATTTTAGTCTGTTGCCATAATTTTATTTACTTTATAAAATTAGTTTGTTTAGTCTTAATTTTCTTACATCAATTTCACAGGTAATATCCTGTGTATTCAGTGCAACCCACTACTGTAAAATATAAATAATTGTTCACACAAAAAAATACTTTTGAAATGTATACAACCAGCTCTTTTAAATGCACAATAGAACATCTTATAAATTTGATTGTTTTTTATCCTGCAGTATAAACTATTTACTGCCATGTTAGTCTAACATTAACTGTTTTACGTTCATCTGAGCAAACTGAAATAAACAATTGTGTTTAGAGGGGAAAAAACAAAGGAAAGAAAGCATACCTAACATTGAACAATAAGTTATAAAAGTGTTAAGAATGTTAAAAGGATTCCTTATATGAATAAAAGAATATGACTTTACTTGCACTCAAAACCCTGCCAACACAAGTACTAAAAATATATGTTTATTGTAGTCATAATGAATGATTTATGGAGTAGAATAAGGTGCTTACCTTGAGAATGCATCATGCTCACTATTTATTGTGTTTTCTACCAAATAATGTAAATATATGCATCAATCTTGCAGTGCTATTTAAATATATTGCCTCTTATATTTTATATAGTAAACTGAAAATATGTAGAGGCACTTGTTAAGACAAGCACAGCATTCATGAGAAATGTCATCCTGTGATTTTATGCATAGAGTGCTTTAAAGAAAAGTATATAATTACATATGGTAGTATGGTTCTGCATATTGTCAATTTAAGATTTATCCCCGGATCTTCATAACCATTTGTAGTATAGAACCATTTTCATATTCAGAAGCATTATTTCAGTCACTGAGCATCTACAAGATCACATTAAACAGTAAAGATTAAACTCTTTCTACCTTCAAGAAATGTTGATATATGAAATGGAATTGCAATGATAAATTGCGAAATAGAAGAAGCATATCATTTTTATATTCCCATAGATCATAAATAAACCATAGTAACAAATGCATTTTCCCCTTGCATATGTATATATAATTTCCCATTCACTCTGCATTTTATAAAGCCAAATGACTTATGCAGTTTCGGAAAGAAGAAATTATTAGTATTGGAGTCTTGCATATAAAATAATTCAAGACTTCATTTATCACTCCACTTGCCATTGATGCCTTTTATTATTACACTTGGTATTACTTCCATACCATACTTGAAGGAATCCATTAATGTGCAGTTAATCAATAAGTACTTTTTATCTCCTGTCAGCATACAGTAGGCTTGTTTATGCATTCTGCAGTGAGAGGGGATTTGAAAAGCTCCAGATCTGTCACATTTCAAGTGGTAGCTATCGTTTTGGCTTCCTTTTCTGCAGTCACTTCTGTTTTTTTAATTATGATAAAAACCGAGAACTCATTAATCCTCCAAGATTTGCATTAAATGAACCCAAGTAACATTTACACAGCTTCACATAAACATGCCTATAGTCTACATTGTATTGGCTATATATGAGCAGCAGTATATACACTCATCATCTGTACTGTATGCACTATACACACTCATACTAGAATCAAGTGCATTGGAATGTGCATCTGGGGTTTGCTAGATTCCTTCTCAGAAAGTGTCTAGAATATTAAGGAGTGAAAGAAAAAATGAAATAGTACCTAGAGTGTGAAAGGGAATTAAATAATACGAGAAGGGAGGATGACAAAGAATGTAACCTTCTGTTACAGATCACTTTCTTATTTTATGAATTTGCTGTATTATGAAATATATTTTTTTACATATTCATGCCAACAATTAATTATAGATAAATTAATATTATAAAAATATTTATTTCAGGTAAAGGGTAATTTCTTTGTTTCTTTCTGAGCTGATAGATTTGTTTTTGCAGGGGAAATAAGGAATTGTTTCTATATATGTGCTGCTCTTAATCTGAAAGTAAATGTAATTGCTCTCTAACACCTCTTTTTTATTTCTACAAGGGACCTGGCGGCAAGAAACTGCCTTGTAGGTGAAAATAATGTTTTGAAAATCAGTGACTTTGGCATGTCTCGTCAAGAGGATGATGGAATATATTCATCTTCTGGTTTAAAACAGATTCCTATCAAATGGACAGCCCCAGAGGCTCTGAATTATGGTAAGACTGGTATTTAATATTTTATTGGTACAAATATGTATAAGCAAGAGCAATTTGTTAACAAAATGAGTGTAGAGCTCTAGTCACTTAAGACTTTGGAGCAGGTTGTGTTGTTATCTGCTATATGTTTATGTATTTTTCATTGAAGTGCATAGGAAAGTAACTTTAAGATGTTGCTCTTTTAAAAACTGCTGAATTTATTACAATGGGATTTTAGTATTAAATGAACAATAGGGAAATGTTGTGAAACTGTTAATTTTGCCATGTTGCACAAATATTTTTTTGTTTAATACAGTACAATACATTTTGTTATAAGCACATGGGATAAATTAGGCTGCCAAGTTTTGACTTCACCAGCACATCCTTTACTCCAGTCACCCATCCAGCATGGTCATAGTGTGACAATTTTAGCAACTTGAAATGATACCTTACCTCAGGTGTGCCTTCAGTTACCATGTATCTGACATGTGGCTAAATTATTGCTTGTTAGAAGTTGTGCCAGACAAATGGCTTCACAATTCTGTCAGATATGGTTTTAACCCAGAGGTTGGCAAAAAATAGATGGGTCTTTAGATTATTTTTGAAAATGTCCAATGGTGGGATGTTTTAAACTAATACAGGGGAAAGTTTCACAGAACCGGGACTGTATGGCTACTTCCTGGTTACTTCCTGATTGAAGACCGGACGAAGAGTTCTTTGAAGTGGTTGGGACCCAGGTTGTTTTTGAAACTCAAAAAGCCAACTTTGAAATAAATTTGACAGACAACCAGTGCTGAGAAAAACAGATGGCAGTTATGTGATATGATCTTTAACACCATATGCAGGTAGTGCAGTTGTTTAGCTGGAAGACCCAGTAATTGTGCTTTGGTGACGTCAAGACAGATTTATGTCTTGAGCTTATAGAAATAAAAAAAGCAAGAGTTAGTTTGTCAGGAAGTTGGTAAGGCTGGCGTAGAATAGCTATTCCATTAGTGTAGATGCCAGGTGAGTAAAATAATGGGGAGATAGTTAGAAAAGATGAAGGAACAATGGAGGGTTCATTTACAATGTGCGAGATCTGGGCATGTTTGAAGGAGAATATAAAGGTGCTAGTGGAAAGAGAGGTAAAAAAGAAGAGTGATGAAAGGATGGTAGAAATTAATGGGACAAGATGTAAAGAACTTGGGTGAGAGGAAGACAGGAGTTAAGATACCTCGCCCTCAGTAACTGATATGAAGAAGTAGTGTGTGTCTGGGTGGAGGTAGGGGTGGATGCAAGTGTAGAAATGTTATATCTAATTCTATCTAGTTTATTTTTGAAGTGGGTTGGAAAGGTCTTGTGCTTTGAAGCTGGGAATTGGAGCAGAGCTGAGGGAATGAGGTGAAAATGTAAGGTATTTATGATTGAGTGTTGAAATGAGAGATGAGTAATAGTTTTGCTTGGACAAATTAAGAACTGAGGTGATAGAGCGCAGCATGAATTTATAGTGCAAGAAGTCAGATCGAGTACAGGGCTTCCTCCAGGAATGCTCAGCATTGTGAGAGTATTTTTGAAGAGATCTTATTTCGAGCCCGATGGTTGAAGGTGAGTGCTTGGGGTGTGATTGTTGGTAAGGCAGACTTGTCCTGGGTTGTAGATAACATGTAGCTGTACTGGCAGGAAATTGTGGTGAAGTTATGGAGGAGAGATTTCAGTAAAGGGGTCTAATTTACTGAATTTTGTGGAGATTTCTTTTGGTTAGTGGAGGTGGGAGAGATGTGCAAGGTATGGTAAGGCTGCAGGCTAAGAGACAGTGGTTGGAAAGAGAGAATGTATGTTGGAGAGCAGAGAGACATCACACTCACATCAACTGCGAGAGGCCAAAGTAGGAGGTTATTGAGAGAAGCTATGTAAAGATCAGGATATCTGGATTGTCAACAGGTATGTTGAAGGACCACTGCAGTTCATGGGAAAAAAAAGAAGAAATACTTGTTTGATAAATATGAACTAAGTTAACAATATTAGCAGCTGCATAAGCCATGGACATAATAGTTATATTGAGAAAATCTGACTGTTTATGGGTGCAAGAATCCATTTTATGTTTGAGCTGAATGATGGAGGAATGTAATTGTAGTTATCAATGCAAGGGGGCCTGGGGGAAGAGGGAACCGACTGATGTCCGGAGCCAGTGTTTGCTCACTGGAATAGACAGAAAGTGACACCATAGCCCTTTAATTGTCCTAGTAGGAGATTCCTTGCAATAAAGAATGGAACCACAACTCTCCAGAAATGTAAATGCCCCAAAGATTTCAACTTATAGTTGTTTTTTTTTCAATGTGCAGTGGGCATTTACAGTCTCCCAAAATTAGATTAGGAATTGTAGTGGAGCAAGGAGGCAAAGTTGTCAATTTCAAGTTTGTTCCAGGAAAGCAATAGATAACAGTAACCGGTGTGTAGAGTATTTTACAATTAAATTCAATGGGGGAAAGGGAGACATGGTCTGGGGGAGTGGTCCGCAAAAATACAGTTAAGGCACAGAAGAATTCCCATATAACCTTCCTGTCTGTCGTCTTTTGGGGGTATGGTAACAAATCATATTTTCTGGTCAATTTGTGTGATGATATACAAAGTATCTTAACGCCTGTGTTCATTATTTGATAATCTTTCATTATTTGTTGTCTGACCTTTTATACATAAGTCTACATGTATAGTGGGTGACAGGAAACATGTAAAAACAATGGGGGTTGACACTGTCATGGAATGCTACTGGAATCCCAGCTTGGTTCGTAGATTTCTCTAAATTAAATGTAACAGTGAGAGCTCATGGAGCAAATCTTATAAATGAATAATATATCTTGACCAAAAATATTATAATAATTAGAAATATCTAATTAAAGTAGACTCTGTTATCCGGCACCCTTGGGGTTGGTAGATGCCGGAATAAAGTCGCTTCTGAGAGTTACCTATAAAAGAGGCTGCACCTAGGATGCCCGGCTGAGAATATTTGTCAGTGAGGGCTGTTCTAGCAGCAGCAGCTTTCACTCCTCACTTACACACAGGTACGTTTGGCTGGAGGGTGTGGTGCTGAACCCGGAGGAACATAACGCCAACACTGCGCTGGCTCAGTCACTCATGCCTGTCTGCTTCCAGGTAAAACTGAATTGCACAGACGTACCATGGATGAAATCTAGGTGTGTGAAAGCATTTTGTGGCATGGCAACCTGGCTCCTGGCACTTGTTGACCCCTGTAAACTTACAATTTCATTTAAAAAAAAATGTCTGGTTGCTTGAGTTCCAGTTAACTGACAGTCTACTGTATTTTAGCATATCAGAACCAAATCCTTAGCACAATTCCCCGGTAGAAGCTTCCTTTACATTCAAAGTCTCCTCCCTCCTCAGGAGGCTGAATAGCAGAAACCAAAATGGCAGATTTCAATGCAGCATAATGGTATATAAAAGTTAAAAAAAGGCTGTATTATTTTTTTCTTCTTAAAATGTTTTACCTGTTTTCAAGTGAGTATAATTTTCATATAGGGCTGCAATGATCATTTCAATTTACACAGAAAAACTCCCTGTTGTTGTAAAAATCGAAAGTACAATGCTATTTTACGTATGAGTGAACTAAAAAATCCACTGTGTAGTGTTGGCAATTAATAATAGCAGTATCCTTCTTATCACCCTACAACTTATCTTAATTCGTTGCTCTTGATCATCCCATGACCTTAGTGGGTGGATCTTTTAGTTAAATTATAAAATTCTATCTTCAGTATCAATTGTATTTTATCACAGTGAACAATGCTTTTTCTACTTTTCTTTTTTTTTTCTGTACAATACAATACAATACATAAAAAACAATACATTCATCATACAATCTTTTGATTCAAAATAATAAATAAAGGGTGGAAGAAATAAATTATTAGTTTATAATAGATTTTTCTGAGTATATATTCTACAGTAGTAGTTTGTTGGATCAATAAGGCTCTTAAAGTTATACATAGCTAATTATTTACATAGGCCCTCGTTCAATTGCGATTTGGCCAATTGAATACGGCTCTAAATAAGCACATAACATATTTTTTTTAAAGAAATTTTTAGTTAGTGAAAACCTTGCTTTTGGATAGATGTTTACTAACTAAAAACTTCTTTAAAAAAATATGTTATGTGCTTGTTTAGACCTCTATTCAATTGTCCAAATCGCAATTGAATGAGGGCCATAGTATTTATCCCATGACCCCCATTTCTTATCTCTTTCTTTTATTGGGAAACCTATTTCATAATTTTCCATTTCAATGTCTCTGTTTTTCTCAAGAGTACCGTATATTGTATCTCTGACCATTTAGGTATTTGTTTGGATTTCCATTTTTTAATTGAGAATACTTTGCATACCATTAAAATATGGACTATCAATTTCTTAGTTGAATATTTGATTTCTGTAGGTAGAATGTGCAGTATCGCTGCTTTAGTAGTTTTTAATAAATCTATATTTGTAATATCTTTAATTTTTGCCAAACATGTTTCCCAGCAACTCTGGGGCCTTCCCACCATAAATGATAGAATGTCCCTAGCTGACCACATTCTTTCCAGCACCTGTCTGATGTCAAATTATTAAATTGATCTAGTTTAATTGGTACATAGCACCATTGTTGTACTATTTTAAAGTATATCTCCCTATACATTGTATATTTAATTAAACCATATTGTTTCATTCCATATTTCTCCAATGTCATATTCCCATTTTCCATTCTTTTGGTTTTATATATCTCATTTTTCTTAGATATAATTTTGTAACATTTTGTTAGTAATGTGCTTTTGTTCGTGTTCTTTTCCGATCCTCACACTAACACTTAATTTAAATGTGCTTCTTAAAATTGTATTGTACTAATGGCAGTGATTTAAATGCACGACAATTTTGTGACAGCACTTTGTTTTGCCAATAAGCCAAATTAAAAGATGTTAAACTCTTTTTGATTAAACTCCAGCAATCTCAAGTACCATATTCTTAAAAAAATAGAAATATAAAACTTTTTTTCTGTATAGAAGTCTGGGTAAATCATTCTATCAAGAGAATTGCAAAATTATTCATATAGTAGAAAAAGTGAAGTGTTTGGATGCCCTAATGACTCCACAAGTCCATCTGTGCTGACTATTATATGAGATTTTCGGTGGTCTATTAGCACCGATTGTCAGCTTTGTGTTTTGTATAACTGCACAGGTGCAGCAGGTCCTTATAGTGATATTTCTTCCACTATATGTTATAATTGCTTTCTTCTGCATACTAACTCGTATCACCCACTCCTGGATTCAATGCTTTATTATGTATGGGACCTTCTGCACCGGCTTTCCTTTCCTCTGTGACCTGCTTCCTTCCCGCTGCTGAGATTCTGAGATTCTTTCCGTTTTCAGCATACAGTATGTCTGGAAATTTATATTCTTTATTAATCATTCCTCATTCTTGTTAAAGGATGCATTGAAATCCTGGTATAGTCGGATAATGTGGATTAGCCAAGGCAAAGGAAATTATAATACTTTTATTAACGGACTTGTTATATTTATTAACTAATTAACTTGCCGTTTATATTTTGTCAAACTGACTTTTCAAATGGGGTGATTGAAATCTTTCACCAGCAGTACTTTATCTCTTATCCATGCAAATCAATACTGTTTTACGAATCAAAAAATTGTTTTTTGTTTTAAATTTAATTTTTTGTTGTTGTTGTTAAATAATCTGTATTGGCAATTGTATCCTTCTGGGTCGCTACCTTGTCGTGGTGAAGGGGTAGTCAATGAAGCTGTGACCTATACCATGTAGGGTCATCCAAGATGACCAGGTCATAGCTGAGAGGTCAGACAAATCACAGTCCATTGGAGAAGGAACTGGCAACCCACTCCAGTATCTTTGCCAAGAAGACCTTATGGAGAAGCACAACCAGGAACAGACAAACGGTGAAAGTCGGACACAACTGAAGGACTAAACAGCAACAGTTAGCAATTGTACTTTAAGGTGACATGTAATTAACCAATACTGCTCTACATCATCAAGCAGAGCACTGAAAATAAAGTGCTAAAAAACGTTTTAATGCATTTTAATTTTTTTAAAAGAGCATTTATGTAATAATTAGTTCATCAGCTGCCTGCCCCTCAGCAGACAGTGCGCCTACAGGTTCTGCAAGGCCCAAAATCATATGCACCCTGAAAATGGCAATAAAACACGTATTGCTGCAGCCAAAACATATAGACTTAATCCTTTTGGTTCTTTAGACATTCTAACATCAAAGGATAATCATGTAGACTTATTGTATAAAATATAAATATGAGTATTAGAAGGAGATTGTAATATTGGGTCCATTCAGGACCTGATGGAATGTGCCTGTAAGATCACTGATTCTTGTTGTACAGAAATCCTTGCTTAAACGCAGGTTACTTCAATAGTTTGATTGCAATCACTGCAGTAGTTTTTTTTTTAAAAACTATAAAATGGTGAAGAATGGCGAAGAGCATGAATGTTAACTGTTTTATTTATTTTCTATTTGAGTTTCCCTGCTTTACATGATGGTGCAGACCAGTTTTAATGACTTGGTCCTTTAAATTACTCTCTTAGGATTTGTAAGTTGTATAATCTAGCTTTAATTTTTGACTATAGACCCCCTCCATTAAGGTATATTTAATCTTTTAGAATTATAGAGCCTCATTAAAGGAACATGGAAATACTTTTCTTCTTTGTTGCATCAAAAAGAAGGTATTTGATACTGCACTGCGGTGTGTTTTTCTTTTTTTCCCCACATGAAGGCTTCCGTGCACACAAATGCATTTAGCTTAACTGCACTTGGTGTGTTTCCCTCTCCCTGCCAATGAGATCTACAGACTAAAGTATGTCACCCACGAAGGGGAGGTCATAGCGGAGAGGTCAGACAAATTGACATCCATTGGAAAAGGAACTGGTAACCCACTTCAGTATCTTTGCCAGGAAAACCTTATGGATAAGCATAACTATAGACAAGATGCCTGGAGTGCTGCGGTCCATAGGGTCATGGAGAGTCTGACGCTACTGAACGACTAAACAGCAAAGCTGTAGAAAACCTTGACGTGATGTATATAACAAATTAGCAACATTAGAACTATTGTACGGTATGAGCATCACAATATTTTACAAAAAACAGTCTTCAGTTTAGCACTCTTCCATTTTAAATGGTCTGCACATTTATCACAGTTAACAGGAATATCTTATTTGGTATTGCTCTCTATTCAGTTTTATGGTAAAGTTCCACTTGATAGCTGCAGAACTAAATAGAGATATTATGTGAATGTCCAGTTTCTTCCATTCTTCCCAGATTTCTAATATTGTTAGGAACAAAGGCAAATGTCTGACATCATTGAGTCAAAACTAGATACAATGATTAAAAACAAGATAGTGTATTTATTTTAAACTTTCTTAAATATTTTGACTATTTTCCAAATATTCTTCATAAGAGCATGTTATAAATAAGACACTTCAGTGGTCCTTAATTACATCTGCCTTTTAGAGAAGCAGAGCTGTGAGACTTGCAAAATACACACTTCAAATCAGTACATAACTGAAATCATCTTTTTTGAAAGCTTCATGCATACTCCTCCATTTTGGTCTGACCAAGTCCCCTACGTGTTGGTTTTAGTCCCAGGTTGTTGATCCTTGTCTTGGTACAGGCTTTTAAACAAGATGTGAATGTTAATGTACCATTCTAGATATTTTGTTACTGCAAAGCCCCATTATCATCTTTGTGTTAAAACACGTTGCTACATTCAAACCACAATTTGAATAATTGATATATATCCAGTATTTGTTTGTTTACAACCAAAGCCACTTTAGAGGCTTTCCTCGACTTGTACACATCTACAAATATATGTGATGTAGCTGCATGTAATCAAACTTTTGCTTATAATTAAAAGAATGCATAAAAATGTGACATCACAGACCTAGTTAGGCTTCTTAATGGTATTGTTGGGCTTTCTCGGTTAAGCTCACCATACCTGTGATGCCAAATCTATAGATGAGGCCTTATATAATTTAAATAGCTTGCCCCATTTTGATTTGAAGCTCAAGTCACTCACCCTCTTTCCGTAGCTTACACTTTACCTTAGCTAGAGAGACTGCTTCTCGAGTCAAACTTTTATTAGTAAAACCATAAGGTCAATTCACTAAAGATGAAAAGAGCAGTCACATTAAGCAAATATCAATTGTAAAGTAATTTAGTAAAGACATTACAGGTTATCCCCAAGCTCAACTGAGAAGAACTATGCTTTCAAAAATGTGTCAATGGGGATGGACCGGGTTATTGTAGGTGAATATATTCCAGCGGCTGGAAAATTCATATTTAAATGGGAAAAAATTGTTTAACTTGATGCGGTACCTTTGAAGATTGCTTATATGATCATCTTCAAAACATTCAAGCCAAACTGAAACTGGCATATTGAATGCATGAGCTGTGTTTGATTTTGCAGCCGTGCTATGAACAGTGGTTTTTAAGTGTTCCCTAAGCTGTCAAATGCAGAAAAATGTGATTTTAATTTCAAACTGTATTTCACTGTCAATTGTGTATATATTCCACTAAACAGCCTTGACATCCAACCATGTGGAAAAGTGTTATCAAGATACATGTTCTTTCTTTCTTTCTTTCTTTCTTTCTTTCTTATCTTATGACACATTTGTTCTTTTTGATTTTTTTTTCTTTTTAAATCTACCTTTGTTATTATAACCTGCACTGATACTCTATATCATTTTTAGTACAACTTTTTAGAGACCTACCTGTACTTATGAACATAACCCCTTCTATTTTTTTAGTCCATATCGGCCAGTAATGATCTTGATCTCCGTGATTGGATCTTTTCTTTTATGAATACTCCAGCAGTGGCAGTTGCAGCAAGGAGCTACTAGATGGCGCTGCTGCAATTGTACACAGTTTGTAAGCACTACTGAGATCGTACACAATTTTCAAGCTTATACCATTACCCTAACCCTTACCCTAACCTTAAAGCTAAAATCTTGGAAGCGACATCTAGCGGATGCTCACCGCCACTGCAGCCGCTTATTCTGGTGATGTGTGGGAGTACTCCTATCAGGAAAGGATCCAGCCATTAAATGTGGGCAGAACTGAGCTGAGGTAACATTTTGAATTATTGATGCATAGCTCTTCGGTGTGGTTACCTCAACAAGGTAAAATTGTAGGATATACATGGTGGTGATCAGTTTGTGTTTTAGAATTGCTTGTGTGTAGTGTAGGGATATCCACACATACTGGCTTATTGTTGGTCTGCTTTGAGAAATCAGTTTAATGAGCCACTGAACTGTAAGGCTGACATCAGCCTATGAAGCGTCTATCCCATTTGCTTGCGTGTTCCTGCCCACAGGTAATAGCAGTGGTGCCATTGATGTATTTATTATCATGGTTGTAGGCAATTACCATCTTGTCAACATCCATTTTCCGCTAGGTAGGTTAAAGTTTTATGGTAGTCTGCAAATGGAGTATATCAGCACTTTGTTTCTTTATCTGATAAACAATATCACAAGCTACTAACACAAAACTGGTTGCAAGGGCTCTTATACACTAGAGCTTTGAATCTCTTAGGTTTATTAAATCCATACTCTATCACATGCAACATTAGTTTAACAAAAGTATAACAAGTAACATTAGTTTCCTATATTGTTGGTGATGAGAATATTTGGGAGTGAGCTACGGAGCAGAATGTGTTCTTGTGCCACCTATTGGTAACAAGGGACTACACAGATGATGACTTAAATGTATGTTCTCTTTAATGCCTCTTTGGATTCAGCATTGGTTGTATACCGCATTTGTGCCTTATGGTCTGTCCAGACGTGTTTCCACTTCAAACTCCAGGAAATACTGTATCTCTTTGAAAGCCAACAGCAAACAATAAGCTTACTAATATTTCAGATTTAATTATCTTGCACCCCTGTGGTACTGGATCCTCAATACTAACCCCCCCCCCCCACACACACACACACACTTCTGTGTCACTTCTGACATGTACCTAATGTATATATTGGTGAAACAATATATGGATTGTCTGTTAATGTACATTTATGTCGATCACTAGGATATACATAGTAATTAAGGTTGAAAAAAATACTTTTAGTCCATCATGTTCAGCCTTTTAAGATCTCCTCTGATCTGTAATATGTGGATTAGTTGTTTATTGACCCAGAGGAAGGCAAACCGAAAAACAAAACAGTGAAAGTAAGCCAATTGTCTGACCTAAGATACTGGCGTTCGAATTCCTCACTGGATTAATAGTCCCTCTCTAATTAACCAGGATAGCCCTGAATACCATTTTTTATTAAAAATATATCCAGTTCCTTTTTAAAGTTATCTTATCGAATCTGCTGTCCTCACCTCCTTTAGTAGAGAATTCCCCAGATTAACCATCCTCGCTGTGAAGAACCCTTTTCTTTCTTTAAGGTGGATTTTTACTTCTAACCTCAAAGGATGTACTCTTGGCAGTTGAAAACTTCTTGGCACAAAAAGCTCACTTGACAAAGCCTTGTATTGACCCT
Organism: Discoglossus pictus; assembly: GCA_027410445.1. Taxonomy (NCBI): domain Eukaryota; kingdom Metazoa; phylum Chordata; class Amphibia; order Anura; family Alytidae; genus Discoglossus; species Discoglossus pictus. The sequence continues at coordinate 471,298,299 of CM050163.1, read as the reverse complement.
GAAAATATTTATAATAGGTAATCATATCCCCTCTTAGACACCTTTTTTTGAGAGAAAATTAGTTTAATTTGGTTAGTCTTTCTTCATAACTTAGCCCCTCCATTACACTTATTAGTATTGTTGCCCTTCTCTGTACTTTTTCCAGCTCTAAATGTCCGTTTTATGAAGCGGTGCCCAAAGGTGTACACCATATTCCAAATGAGGGCGTACTAGTGGCAGAATTATATTTGCTTCCCTTGCTTCGATAGCCTTGCAAATGCTAATATTTTATTTGCGTTTGCAGCTGCTGCTTGGTATTGAGCACTGTTACTAGATGGTTGTCCACATGTAATCCCAAATACGCATACATTTGCTCCATTAAGATTATAAATTGCATTATTTGTATTAAATCTTTTCCATTTAAAATGCCCATTCCTCTAGTTTATGTAAATCTCTTTGGAGGGAAAGTACATCATTATCTGATTTAATTACCTTGCGCAACTTTGTGTCCTCAGCAGAAATGGAGACATTACTTCCCAGCCCCACTTCTAAGTCATTAATAAGTATGTTAAAAAGCAGAGGAACTCCACTTACCTCATTAGTCCAATCTGAGTATGTTCCATTTACCACAACTCTTTGTTTCCTGTCTTTTAGCCAGCTCTCAATCCATGAGCAGATATTTACTGCAATTCCTGTATTTCTTAGTTTGCACAATAGTCATCTATGTGGCACTGTATCAAAAGCCTTTGCAAAATCCAAAAAGACTGCATCTACTGAGTTGCCTTTATCCAGGTTCCTACCTCCACATATAAACGAATTAGATTTGTTTAACATGATCTATAACTCATTAATCCATGCTGACTCCTCCTTATAATTCTGTTCAAATAGACATATTATTTTATATTATCCCTTATTAACCCTTCTAAAAGCTTCCCCACTACAGAAGTGAGGCTCACTGGTCTATAATTCCCCACATTTGCTCTTGCATCCTTCTTAAATATAGGTATCACCTCTACTTTTCGCCAGTCATCTGGTAGCGACCCTGTGTTGAGTGAATCTTGAAAAAATAGATTTAATGGTTTGGCTCTTACAGAGCCAGAGTTCCCTCAGTACCCTTGGATGTATTCCATCATGACCTGCGGCTTTATTAACCATTATTTTTTCAAACCTCTTTTGGATTTCTTCCAATTATTACGTTGGAGGGTTTGTGACCATACAGATGGCATTTTGTATGTAGCATAATTATCATGTAATACAGAGCTTATAGATAACATGTGTTTATATCCATGTACCCAGTAAAGAAATAATCAGAATAAAGTCCAGCTCCTATAGCATTCAGTAAAAATATATAGTAGATATAGTTTACATTTTTAAGAAAATGTTGTTTCCTGATGGCAGACTTCAGGTTACAGTGTATCCATACCTTGTCTTTTTGTATGTTATAATTATATAGTTGTCCTCTTTGACTTCTAAATCTAGCAAGTATATATATATATATATATATATATATATATATATATATATATATATATATATATTAACAATTATATAAGTATTTATGTAAAGACAATGGAGAGGATTGCTCTATTTCTTTCCCGATCTCAAGATACTAAACCCTTGATCAGGCCAGCAATTCTTGAACATTATAGATATTTTATTCACTAGGAAATAATGGTGTTTACTTTGTATCTACAGCAGGGGTAGTCAGTAGGTTGACCTGGGTCTAAATTAGGACCTCCGACTGCTTTCTTCTAAACCGGAACTGCATTATTAATTTTTATATATCGTACCTGTAATTAACAAATCCTTAAGCAAAACTATCAACTATATACAGAATACATACCTTGACTTGATTTCCAGAAATACATTTGTACTTGAATGTTTATTTAATTATTTTTAGAAAATGTACTTACTCTGATCTACAGAATGCTCTATGTCTCTTTGAATGACAATAAATATTATATTTATTAAGGTTGAAAAGGGCAAGAAAATTAAGTTTGTCTTGAAAGGAGGAAAATATTTACACAATGGGCTTACTTACCAACCGGTCATGGGCGTGTTTAGCATATATGTATTTTAGACCTATATTCTTCTGAATAAACTTCTTTAGGGAAACCCTTTTGTGCATTGTCAACTTTCTTGCTTGGAACACCCCAGTGTTCCAAAATACATATTGAATTTTCATTCCTTTTCCCACTTGCATAACTGTATATGACTAATGCTGAAGGAAAATGGAAACTAATAAATGATATTGAATCAAATTATAGTGCTCTAAATCAATTTAATTCTTTTTCAATCCTGCTTTGATAAAACTCCTCCAATTGTTAAGTCGTTATTTAATACAGCTGCTTATTATCCAAACGGTTCTTGTTCAAACTGTGTAATCAGATAGAATAGGAGAGTAATTAGCTGTACCCATACAATCCATGCCAACCGCAATCATGGACAATGCAGACACTCCAAGCATCCAGACAGAAAAATGAAACTCATTCAATGTTCACTGATCTTAAAAATACATCAAACACTAATGATAATAATCACTCAACAACACACTCTTTCTATTTCTGATTCTACACTTAATTTAAGGTCAGGTTTCAAACAGTTCCTCTCAAACTCGTTAACATTATAGGCATTTCATAGCCAAGTGTTAAAAAGTGAACCTGCTCCATGCCACAAATGTAATCTGCACAATTGAAAACCTATTATGCTGAATAAATATTGTGTTCCACAGTTCATCTAGTGGCGACTACTTCTAAATTTAAATGCTAAGAGTCATATATAATCAACATATTTTTATGGATTAAGAATTGTTTATTTGACAGTTTATATGGGAGGAAAATGGTTTAAATTATTACATAGGAATTCAGGTTTTTTTGCAATGTTACCACTGGTTACCAAGATGCGCTCTCGGGGCTTGTTTACGTTTGTTATTTGCATATGCCAAATTACTTGAGGTTTTTATTAGAAATATGTCATTTTAATGAGACACAAATGCTAAATACAGAGGATGTTGCTCAAATAAGCAGCATTCTTTGTGTTCTGTGATCAAATATTATTGTACTAAACAGTGTTAATTTTCTGTGCCCTGCTTCTGCTGTTTCAAGAAACTTAATTACATTTAACATATACCAAAAGAATGACTTTAATGAAAAGTGTTAAATTACAGCTTGCCAAAGTTTGAAGCGAGTTGATAAGCAGACAAGAAAACTAATGTTACCACCAACCGCACATTGAATGTGCTTAATTATGGTCTATTAAACTCAGAAACTAATTTAGCACAGCTGGAAAAGATGGTTAGTTTAAGTGCACACTAAATCCTCTGACGTCAAGGCAGTTAACACACTATTACTATAATTCTTTCTTGCAGCATAGAGAGGAAAATAGGCTCGGAAAGGTTCAAGATAGCAAGCCGTATTGCTGAAATCTATCAACGCCCATGGTCCAAATTCTTTAGTTGCAGAAAATGATTGGATTATGTTTTATAGTGCATGGATTCCTCAAAGGGAAAGTGTGAAATTAAAATAACTAGCAGGTTACTATTTTCTGTTATAAAACAAAAAAAAAAATTAAACCTCAAGTAAATTGAGAGACAGTAAATGTATTCAATAACTGACTAGTACCATGATGAGGATGATAGTATTATGTATTGTATTTCTGTAAAGGCATGTCTAAATTTCCTGGATTATGAATGCATCGGAGAATCAGTAGTGTATGAAAACATTCGTTTTGCATAAAAAAATCCAAAATAAACATTAACAAACTCAAACTGATGTCTGCAGTTACTTTTCAGAGTTAACACCCCTGCATATTCAAGCTAAAATTAGCATAACATTCATAATTTGTTTCGGCCAATTACAGGCAGCTGTAAAGCCTGTTTGTTCACCAAAGAATAATGGGATGTATAGTCCCGTATTTACCCAGGAACAGGGAATAAGGAGGAGCCAGACACTGCTGTGTGGATCTGTGCATTGAGCTACTGCTGGCTTGAATGTCAGTAAAGGGTTAAAATCCATACCCACATGCAGTGTTTCTATTGGTAAGTACAATGTGCCTATGTAAGCAGCTTTTGGGTGTGGAGAACAAGTTTTAGTTTTAAATAAAATAAATCTGTGTGTGTGTATAGAATGACTCAATGTAATGTGGTTTTCTGATATAAGCAGCCTGTATTAGATTAGAGAAAAGTAAGATCAGGAAACTTAGATATAACCTTAAAGTACCTAAAGAAGAAATAGAAGGTTGGTTACTCTTGTGTCAATATGGAGACTTTCTACTCTAATCATATGAGCTCTTAAATGAATGCAGTATTCCTTGTTGCTCAGAGTAGAAAACAAATATTTGAATACTGACAAGAATCACAGACTGTGGGAGTATCTAAGACGGTGGTGGGCAACTAGGCCTTACAAGCATTGCCAAGAATCCAGGATTCAATATCTCTCTACTTGATTTAATTCACTTAGATTGATCCACCTGTGTGTTTAAGTAATTTGGTGTGCTAAAAAAAGAGAGAGCCGGGATACACAAAGACATCCACAAATCTTACAGTGAGGGTAATGGCTTTTTTATAGGCTTATGTGAAGTATCCCCAAAATAAGTATTGCCATATCTCGCAGTCTGAAGAGAATAAAAAATAAATAAACCTCTGTTTACACAATGCATGCTAACCCAAGAAATGGAGGCTTTTCCTGAACAGAACAGGAATTACAGTTTAGTACATATACCAGCTTCTGCACATGTGCTGTGGAGAGGGAGAGCTGTCGCATCCTAAAAAGTGAACTCACAAACCAAATATAATGTTCACTACAAAAAGTTTTTGATTTCCAGATTACATGTTTCTAGATATTGTGTGTGTATATGTATGTGTCTGTGTATATATTTTGTTTGCCTTCCTCTGGATTAATTAATAATAATATAAAAAAAAATAATTAAATAATTGATTAATAATTAATTAACAAATAATTACCGTAATTAATACTTAATCTACATATTGCATATAAGAGGATGTCTTAAAAGGTTGAACTTGATGAACTGAAAGTCTTTTTTCAACCTTAATTACTATGTAACTATATATATATATATATATATATATATATATATATATATATATATATATATATATATATATATATATATATATATAAACATAATAAGCTGTAAAATATTCTGAAAGAATATTCCATTCTTTGAATGGGGCCTGACCTTTTACTTTCTGAGTTGTGTATTTAATAAGCTGGAAACAATAAAAAAGATACTTTAAATAAGCATCACTGCATCCTAATGATCCCTTAACTGCTGTTGCCTTAAGTACCATTTATTGCTGCTTGGTGTGTGTGATGCTAGGGTTTGGCCCTAAATGACTCTTCTACAGTGGAAATTCCCAAGTAAAATCCTTGAATTCAGAGGACAGTGGCCACATTTTACAGAGGCTGCAAAGCCATTCACTGAAGTTGAGATGGTAGTTTGCTATAGGAAAAGCTTAGTCTTACTAAGCCAGCTGACAAGTCCTTCAAATCTTGGTGAATTGTTGGCCCTTTCTCTCTCATTCTCAGCAGTTTGTATATATGTCAAACAGGAACAGTTGTCACAATAGTATGTCCAGAACTTGCAATGTTGTGCACAAAGCAAGTATTGTGCTTTATCCTATATCTCTTTCAAGAATTTATGTTATATATGCTGTTTTCAGTCCATCTGCTTAAGGGTTCCTAGTCATGAAGAGTTAAATTAGGGGTTGGAAATACCCTGACCTAGTGCATTCCATATTGTCCATTATCAACTTTATTTGCTATTCTGGAGCATGACTTATTTTAAATGGGGAGAGGAACTTGTCACCATTGATTAGTTTTTAGCATTTGACACTTCTTCCCAGTACATGCTCAGAAATGAGTATATGTAATAAACCGTAAATGCTGTTTTTCCTGTTCTGTACTCCCCTTCCTCATGCACTGAATGGGAATAAACATGAACGTTTCAGCCCATAGAATTAGAGAATGTCAGTCTATTTAAAAACATTTTATTTAGCTTTCTCTAAAAATTATTGTATGTTCTTGGTTCACATACAACCAAACAAAATCTGCACCACACGTCAAAACAAGTAGAATATACAATGCTCGTGCTTACAAATCCCAAAACAGACCAAGGTGGAACCCAATTTATGACAGTGTAAACACAATCAATTTGAAACAGGCAGGAAGTGCAATCTAAGTCATGAGGAATTCTTCCAAATTATTCATTTATTAAGATGTACTGGGAACATGCAGCTTATATTAGGAGAACACCGTCCAATATACAAAACAAAAGGGGGGCGGGGGGGAAGAAGCGTAGAGATTCCAATAGTGCAATTCCGTTAAATTCACACATAAAATTCAGGCACACACAATATAGAAAAAGTATAATATAGCACTCACATTTGTTTGCCTCAACACAAATGAGGTATGCGTGTCATGGGTATGGGTTAGTCCTTCCACGTCAAGCAGGATACCAATCTAGTTTCTTTAGAGCATATTCTGTCATATGATGTGGAGATGGCCCACCCAGAATCAAACCCCAAAACACAGTGCTTAGAAAATAAAGACCCCAATATCTATTAAGCAGGTACTCTTTTCATCTCTGATCCCTGCGCTTTAAGGGTTAATAAGCCCCATTAGTGTAGTTCACTGGATGTATCGGGACCATAGTCGTTTGATACTGTATATATAATATAATGTTTTCCCAATTGTGAATCAATGGTAAAGCAGCCTTTATCCGGGAAATCTTATTATATTCCAATTGTAGGATTCTTTAGGCTACCTTACCATTAATAAAGACCTGAAGGTGGTCGAAATGCGTTTGGTTTACTCAATACTGTAAACTTGTTTTTACAAAAAGGAACTTTTAATATATATACAATAGCACAGGATTCTTATTTGGCATAACATTATATTCTACTAGAAACTTGCCCGTCAAAAATGACGGCAATAAAATTGTAATGCTGGCAAAGCTGTTTGCCACCTAATGTGAGCAACTTCGGCGCTCACCGCAAGCCTCTCCTACTGTCTACTTCTTCCATTGTGTTACCTTTCCCCCTCCTCTCCCTCCCTTGTGTCTCCTTTCCCCCTTGTGTCTCCTTTCCCCCCTCCTCTCCCTCCCCTGTGTCTCCTCCCCTGTGTCTCTACCCCCCTCCCTCCCTCCCTCCCCTGTATTTCTTCCCCCCTCCCTCCCTCCCCTGTGTCTCTTCCCCCCTCCCTCCCTCCCCTGTGTCTCTTCCCCCCTCCCTCCCTCCCTCCCCTGTGTCTCTTCTCCCCTGTGTCTCTTCCCCCCTCCCTCCCTCCCCTGTGTCTCTTCCCCCCTCCCTCCCTCCCCTGTGTCTCTTCCCCCTCCCTCCCCTGTGTCTCTTCCCCATATCTCCCTCCTCTGTCTGCAACCCTCTCCCTCCCCTGTGTTTGTTCCCCCCCACTCCCTCTGTGTCTGTTGGCCCTGTCCCCCTCCCCTGTGTCTCCCCCCCCCACTCCCTCTGTGTCTGTTGGCCCTGCCCCCCTCCCCTGTGTCTTTCCCCCCTCCCCCTGTCTTCCCCCCCTCCCCTGTGTCTTACCCCCCTCCCTCCCCTCATCCACTTCACTCCTCTCATCCACCTTCCTCATCCACCTCCCTCTTTGGGACTCGGCATATGCTAATGACGTGACGTGCATGTGACGTCGCGTCATTAGCGTATGCCGGGTTCTGACACAGAAGACGCGATAGACAGCAGCAGGAGCAGCGCAATGCAGGTAAGTAATGGGGGTTGAAGGGAAAGAGGGGGAGGCGCTGGGGGGCCTTGCGATAAGCACCTCCCCTGGCAAGAACCAGGTAGTACCGCGGGCCTCGTGGTTACGGGCCGCAAACAGCTGACATTGCAGTTGCGGCCCGTACTGCCTGTCCTGCGGGACGTAGGGATGAGCGCCTATGGTGCTCATCTCCACCAGCGCAAGGAGAGCCTAGTCCGCATAGTTAGCGACGATCCGTATTGCTGACAACTATATATGTGATATTTTCCACTAAGACCTTAGTGTGGGAAATCCAGATAAGGGCTGCAGCACATTATAGTGCAGAACGGCCAGGTACAGTATCAAGTGAACTTAACCTAAAACATTGTGTGAGGATCCTTTCTGAAGTAAACCTTAAATATCCTCAAAATGTCCTTGCTCAATTCTGTCTCTGTGTGTGGGAAATATTTAAGTGGAACTTAGTAAAGTACATATTTAAAAGCCTAGCTCTTGTTAAATAGTATTTTTAAATAAAGTGGAAAAAACAATATGTAGTTTTAATGTCGAGTCCAGACTCCTACATATGTGTGGTATGGGGTTTATTTGAATATGATTTCTCTTTAACCCTTCAGGCCTAGAATTAATATTTAGACTTTTTTTTTATTTTCTGTAGTTGATTTTGGAAGTAAATCTTAAATGCTGTGTGATTGCAAAATATGTTGTTCCAGAGATTATTTCTCTGCTTTCACAGAAGCACCATTCTGTCATGAATTTAACCATTGAGCTTTTTTTTCTGACTTTCTCCGCTGCAGGGCGATACAGTTCTGAGAGTGATGTGTGGAGCTTTGGCATCCTTCTGTGGGAAACCTTCAGCTTGGGAGTGTGTCCATACCCTGGAATGACTAATCAACAAGCTCGAGAGCAAGTAGAAAAGGGTAAAGCCAAATTCCTGAAATAAAAGAGAATCTCAGCCCTTAGGGTTTAACAATGTTTCATTAAAAATGAAATATTTTAAAAGATTTGAAGTAATGCTAAATAAAGTTGTTAAGCAGCTTAAACAATTCCTTATCAAAACATCCTTGGGGCATTCTTAATTATTGAACTGGAAACAGTGTACTGTTACATAAGTTTGTTTTAATTTGACATTGAAGATAAAACTCCTATTTAATGATATGGAAATGTAATAAACTTAATTTTGAAACTTCAGATTCACAAACTCCAGTTCAATCATTTGTCTCCATCCTCATGAGGTCATCGAGGGTGTGGCAAATGCTCTGGCTAGAAGATAGTGCCAATGGACTTTCAGGAGAGTGTGTGCAAAGAGACACCAGATTGTGTCAAAGCCACTTATGTTCAAACTTCTCAAGGAACCCCAGGCAAGGCAGAATTTATTGATAACACAGTGTAATACAGGTGAGGCAATAAGACTTTAAAACCATATGAATACTAATTACCTCATCTATATTCGTATAGTGTTATTCCTAAATCCTGACTGCCAGGTGTGTTTTGGGAACCAGTGGTCTAACAAGTGCTCTTCTTTTGTTGGAATCTCAAGGTTTTAAAATGGTTCCCAGTAGCAAGTAACTGTTTCCCTGGTGGTCCACTGGTTAGGATTTGGTGCTTCCATCGCTGCGACCAGGGTTTTATTCCAGTTAGGGAACCAAGAGGTCATGCCACTCTGAAGCCAAGCAGGGTTGGGCCTGGGCAATTCTTGGATAGGAGCTATCTACCTGCAAGAGATGCTTCTATCTGCTGCTGACCTAATAGGGATGAAGACAAATAGCTCAACTGAAGGCTGAGAATCCAGTGTTTGAAAGCAAGTTTTTAATACTATATAATGCCTTTTGAATAACTGATTATGGGTTTTATTAATGTTCAACGCCTAATTAAAACATCTGGCTCCTCTTTAAACAGTTATTTTTAAAATGTATTTATCTGCATTCTTGGAAAATGTAATCGGTCATGCTTTAAAATAATTCTTGTAGCCTTAATTGTATTTGCTATATGAAATAGTAAATGTTGTTGTATTGCATGACTGTGCTGCTGGCATGATCTCATCCAGTCAAACCATCAAATAATGGTTTTACATAGTAATGGGAAAATGACCTACCTAAATAATCTGTGTGAGATTAACAATTGTGTATCTTTTCATAGTCTCTTTTTTTTACCGGAATGTTTTAAATCTGCAAATTCTGCCCTTTGGGTTATAATGCAAGCTTTTCTACAAATGCTCTTTGTCATGTAACCCAACAAGTAATTTAAAGGTCCACTGCAGTTCAAGGAAATATACATTTGTTTGTCAAGTATATAGCTAACTAACAATATTAGGATCTATGTAAGACATGGGCATAAGACTTTATTTTGGGAAAAATCTGAATTTTTTGAAGACTCTGTCTATGAGTGTAGGAATCAATTTTGTGTTTGTTGCATCACTTACTCAGTGTAATAATTAGGATGTGTGTTTTGGCTATCAGTGAATAGAGAGGTGGGAATCAGAGACTCTTTTAAGATAATTGGATACGCTCAAATTGACACCACACCCCTTACACCTCATTGGCCCAGAAGCCGACTCCTTGCTTCATAAAATGCAACCCTATCTCTTCAGAATATAAACGCCCTTTCACATACACAGCTACCACCTATGTCTCCTAGATTCCTGCGGAGCCTAGCAGAGGCATCACAGTTTATTTTTTTATTATTAAAGGCTAGCTGAATTACTTTTTCTCCTGCTTAATTATGCTCTTTTAGTTATGTATTTTCATTGTGCAGTGGTCCTTTAATTTGAAATTCAGTTGTCACGGTCTTCTGTGTGAAGCATATCAAATACCACATGTTTAGTAATATATTATATACCAGGGGTTGACACATTTTACTTGAAACTTAGCTAGCCAAATTAGCGAAGAGCCACATTTTAGTTTTAGGAACCAGAGAATGATACATATATAGAAATATACGTCTAATAAAGAAAAGTTGTGAGCGGGCAGTAACATTTTAGGGGATATTGGTTCCTGGCTCCCAGGATTTGTCAAGCTCTGTTAGTCAAAATGACAATTCTAATTTTCTGTCTGCAGTGCATATTACTTAATGTGTTGAGTATTAATTTTTGCACTTTACATTTTAGGTTACCGAATGTCTGTTCCACAGAAGTGTCCAGAGGAAGTCTTTAAAATAATGCAAAGGTGCTGGGAATACAAGCCAGAGAATCGTCCGAAATTCATTGAAATGCAGAAAGAACTTTCTTTAATCAAAAGGAAAATAACATAGTAACAGAATCAATCACGGACTCCTATTTTGTATCATAGCAGTATTCTTGGGTTATTTGCTAAACATGTCAAATTTACCAAATACTGCTATAGTTTCCATATTCGTTTATCTGTATGTGCCTTTTTTTAATACTATGGAAGGCACTCCAAAATATCCTGACACTAACATGAAGTGGATAACTCAAAATATCAAACTATACAGATTGAAGAAAACTGTTTCTCCCAACTCCATTCATATTTTCAACTCTACTTGTTTTTATAAATCTGTTTATTTTTTAAGCATTAGATGGTGCCAGTGGTGTACTCTCCAGTATTGGCAGTACCCCACAAATGTACAGTGAACTATCTGCACTCCAAGCACAAAGGTTAAGTGATGTGCAAAAAATAAGTTGATGTTTCAATGTGATAGCCCTGACCTCCAATGTTTTCCTAGCTACACCAAATTTTTCACTAAAAGGCACCTACTAAAATCATTGGGCAGTTTAATAGCCAGTGGAATCTTTTTCTTGCCCTATGCACTTTTAAGAGTTTAATACAATACTTTGGTTGACCTCATTTTTGTAGACTTGGAAAATTAGTGTAAAGTGTATATTCATAGTTAGCTTACTTAAAAATAGATTTTTTTTTCTTAATGATGGCACTAGTGACCTTTTCTTATTTTGTATGTTTTTTTATGCTTTTTCCTCATGCCAGAAAACAGCCAAATCATTGGACAGATGTTTTGTAATTTTACTTTAAATAAATCATCAAATACGGAAGTAGCAAAGGTAACTGTTCTGCTGTGGTGTAGGGTGTGTGAAGCCTGACATCTCTTAAGTACAAGCCATGTTATTACTAGTTATTACTACTTGGAGGATGTTTTAACCATGTTTACAAAGTGTCATAGCACCTGTATAGAGTATAAACCACTAAATACTGTTGTGTTTCCATAATGCCTGATGTGACATTTGTGTCCACTGTATAACATGAGATTGTGATAAGTATACAAACATCCTCTTAGATATGTGGTCATAGTACAGCTAGGGGAGATGTATGACATTTTAACTTTTATATGTTTTAAGCACAGATATGGCACATGTTATTGCATCTGCTGATACTTATTACCGAGTGAAATATTTGCTACATGTGTAATTTCTGTATATAATAAATACAGAAATGTATTATTCATTAAATAAATTAACATTCCAAACATAAATTAGTTGGCTCTTAAAGCAAAAACTATAACAACTGGAGGATCAGAGAAGTTGCTGGTGGATGATTATTTATATTATATGGTCTTCTTAATTCACTACACCAGAGCTCAAAATGGCAAATTAGTTTCCTAAAATCTCTCATATTAACACATAAACGTATCACGTGATGTGCAATACCTAATCTTTACAAGATGACAATGTGAATTTATTAGAGCTTTACTAATAGTATGGTTTGGATCGAAAACTTTCTTGGATGAAATCACCAGAAGTTCAAGAACCCAGCCAAGCCCATAAAGAGAAGGGCCCAGGTGTACTAAAGTGTGAGATGTTGGAGAACATATCCGTTACTATACTAATCAATTTGTATTCAAATTAGATATCTCAAATAATTCTCTAACCTTTCAACATTTATTGCATGTGGGCAAAGGTCTCATTATAACATTGATGAATAATGTCTGTGATGTTACAAAAACTAAATCATTTGACAGTTTGTGTTGATATTTTATTTTAAACTTAACCTGTTCTGATTTAAAAAACTAAACAAAATACATATCCTTATTTCTTTATATGTTTTACAGTTAATGGTACATATATATTTCTTTAGGTAGGCTGTGTGTCTTCGTACTTAACGGCAGATCTGATTGTAGTAAATTAAATGACCTGTTTGTTTTCAATGAATTAATGCCTTACTTCCACACGTTACTCTGAGCTAACCATCACAAGCAGGTAACCATAACTGACTGTGCATTATCAAGGGCTACAAAATAGATCTCTCCCTGTCAACATTATTGTAGCATGAGATTCTGGCTGATAATAAAATATCATAATATCTGGAAACAGCTATCTCAAACCCTATACATGTTACATTGCTTTGTAAAAATGTCTACTTCTATATTTTTAATCAGGAAACCCCAACATAATTTGCTATTGATGAGCAAGTATGCTTGTCAGCAGCACAATATAATACATTTTTTATTTTTTAATTAACAAGTAGGCTGGACATTTAAAGGAAATCTGACATAAAAACAGACCCTTGTTTTTGTTCACTTCTTATGTTATTCTTGTTTATAGGACTGCATTATAGCAATACAGCCTGCTTGTAGAATTTTTCTGTAAACCCTTCCAATGTCCTCTGTGGGACTTGGCTCATATTTCATTAATGCAGTTTACACACATTGCCAAATCAGAATTAAAATGTAAGGCAAGGATGTATATGGATTCTGTATTTGAGTTGTATGAAAACAAAGATAGAGATTTACACATTTGTTTCTTCTATATTATTTTTTTTTTTGTGTACACAACCAAATTGACTCAAATGTTTTATATATGAAGTTATAAGAAAAACAATCTACATGTTTCAATTAGCAATATGTGGCACATATTCATGTTAATGCATTTACAAAGTACAGCTCACATAAATTACAGCACAGGAAAAATGTATGCTTTCTGGGTTTTGTGTAATTGTTATCTTTTTAATGTGTTTTTAAATTTTTAGAAGTATTGCAGCTTACACAATATTTATATATGTTTTTTTTTTTTTTTTTTTTTTTTTCTCCAAGTCCTTACTTGGTATAATGGCCTTAGCAAGTCCACGCCATTATTCACATTTTCTATTTCAGAAAGTGCATTAGAAAGGGGATGGTTTGGGGTTCTGATCCAATTAGCAACATTGCATTACTAGGAAATATAAGGATACTGGAAGCTGCATTGCACTGAAGAAATAAAAAAAATATACTGGCAAAATACTTAGAGTAATGAATTTTACTTGGCTATTAGGTAACTAAATTGTGACCATACTGACCATTCCAAAGCAGCCAGATGACTACATTTTTAATTGTGTCTAGCTTAGAATTCAGACTGGCTTAACTTTTGTGTAATTACTTATAAACTCTTTTAAACACTACTAATACAAAAATAATGCAACATTGGTATACATGTTTAATTTGATTGTATATTTCTTACGAACACTAATATACAAAATCAGATTAGAACTTTTAATTGTGTTGAGTTCAGAAATGATTGTACACCTTGCTCCTCGTAAATTTTCCGCAACTCTCATAAAGTATATTCTTTTTTTAACAGTTTATGAAATTGAATCCTTATTTTTGGGCACATTTTAAGAAAATACTGCTATTGCATAGCCACTAATGTTAAATGTAAAAAATGATTATTAATGCAAGTTGTGATATCATATTGTCATTAGCCACATCCTTTTTTATTCCCTTAGCTGTTTGTGGTCTCAGGATGCTGGTGAGTGGAATAATATTTTTCAATTTCTTGTCAGATTTCATTATACTGTGAAAAGCAAAAGTGATGGGGTTGTAATGGAAAATGAGAATATACACGAGTATGACTGAGCAACAAAGTATCTTTCTACGTTAATGTGTGTACAGAGATCCTTTATAACAGCAAGTGTTAGGATATGGCTTAGCAAGTAAATTTAAATTGTAGGCATGTTATCAATTTCTGCTGGAAAATACATTTTTCATAGTGGTCCTTAAAAAACAATTGGGTGATTCAAGAAGGGATTTTAACGTGAAATACCAAAAGACGGCTCTACATCTGTACGAAATGTGCAAGTTTGTTTTTTTATTTTATTTGTTTTTTCTGTCCGGTAAACAGGCTGTCAAAGCAGGAGAAATAAAAGCCAGCAAATAGAAATAAGTATTTAGATTTAAGAAACTCTGGGTCATTTTTACAAAAGCGAGTTGTTTTGCAAGTAAATATAGAAAACAAAAAGAAAAATGCACATGGACAAACAGTTGTTTAAAATTAACCCCAAATTAATTAAAAAATGTATACGACCATTCAATCCTAAAAATGACACTGTGATTGTAATGCTCCTTTTAAAAATCATTTCACGTTCCAGCATCTTTATGTATGTTATCAGATAGTTTATATTGTTTGTGTAGTTATTTAAGTAGCGAACATAGTGCAAGAAGCTTGTAAAATTATTTTTATAGGAAATGCAAAGATAACATTTCATTTATTGATTATGGTAAAGGATAAACTAAAAACAATAAACATCCGTTTTGTGACTTACTTAAAATTCAAGCTGTCCATGTAGAGTTTATGCAAACCCTAGCATAATGCATTCATCACCTAAAATGCAAAACAGAGCCACATGTTTACGAATGATATTTGCTTAAATCTGATATATTTTGAATAATATTGAATTTCACACTTGCCTTCAATTTTATAAACTCTGTCCTTTTTCAGAAATTAGGAAATATACAATGTTTATGTGGGAATTGTAGACTAGTCTATAAAAAAGAAGAAAAAGGTTGTCTTTTTATTGTTCTAGAAAAGTATGTGCACTATAAATAAAGGCAAATCTTTTTTTTTTATTATTGTTTTGTGCTATGATCAACATAGGAAGAATTAACTTAACAAAGGAAAGTTATGCATTGATAAAATGTTCTGGGTCTGTTGGGTCATACTTTTAATGCTTCCATCTATTTTGTTGTAAGTTAAGTCAGTTGTTTTTGTTGATATTTATGGTGAGCATACATATGATCATTTATACAAATAGGGTTATGATATCTCAAAAGATGATTTTGTTTCATGATATATATTCATGGATATTGCAAAAAATATGTTATGTTTATTGGAGTTTTTCTTTTTTACTTGGTTAATGCAATATAGGATACAGAGCGAGTTGGATAACAAAACCAACCTTTAAAAGATTTCTGTTTAGTAATGCCCATTAGGATTTTGTTCAGTAAACAAACTGTACTATATCTGATGTACAATAATGCAGCAGGGAAGGGCCTTCACACCTTGGATAGTAAATGTTTTACTAAATTCTTCATAATATAACTTTTATTTTTAATAACAATATTTTAAATATTCTTCTTAAGACTATAGTTATTTTAAATTACATTCTTTGAGACTATTGAAAATTAAAACTGACTTAGTTTCACTAATTTAGAATATTTATTAGTTTTTTTTTATTATATATGATATACTGCCTCCATCCACTTTCCAAATATTTTTTTCAGAAAACTCAAGTTTTTATTTTTGGTTGACAGGTCGAAGTACTCTTTTTTGCATTGTTTTAATTTTTTGTATTTTCAAATATATAGGTTCTTGGTGAAATATAAGCCATCAATGTCTATTCATTCCTTTAAGTAACATTTGAAATGGCTGTTCCTTCTAGAACCAAGGTGATTAATTGTCAGGGAAATGTTGGAATAATGGTATATTGATTTTATTCCTTTTAAAGAAAATACAATTTCAGTAATCTACAAACTCATCTTGTTATGGTAACAATGTTCTTTACCCAATGTCATCTATGATATTTTTTTCTCTGAATCATTAAGGAAGCATGCCTCTTTTATTGTAAAATAACTGTGAGGCCATGATCATCAATTGAGGTTATTAATATAATTACGATGAAGTACATATTATGTGACATATCCACTGTAATACGCCATCAGATGCAATAACATTTACTATAGATTAATGGAAGACAGATTAGAACAGTGTACTTAAATACATAAATCAGTTGCTGTGATGTTTGCAAATAATGTTTTGTTTGGTATTCCTCTCTCTAAACATATTATGGCTAAGACATGTTTTTCTATTATAAGAAAAAAAAAATGGGCATCTATTAGTAAACCCATGATCAGTAGCAAATTTCTTTTGTTAAATTCCTTTGTGTACCATTCAATATTTCTACCAGTTGCTTATCAATATTATCAATAGTCACATTCACTGAAGTGAATAAATAATACTTATGAGAAATATAAAGTTATTTGGTTAAAATTCGCCCCTCACTATTAGAACCGAACAGTGTTTTCTCCATCCCTTATACTCTTAACTGATATATCTGTTATACATACAACATTACCAAGATCACTATATAAAAACATGTTCCCCTTTGATTCTACATCTTGTGTTTTTATGCAACTATATTTAAGGTTAAAGGTCACAGAATTATTTATTTTGGCTCTGTTTATAGATTTCCACAAAGTCCTCTTCCACTAGTATTTCCTTGCACGAAATGTCAGAGACATATGGATATTCGAAGGATCATATTTATAATATGGTCCTTTCAATGGTTACGACTGAAAATCTGACTAAGATTATTAAGTTCAATATTGAGGCGTTATCAGACAATTGTGTATTGTTTTCATTTTGGATTTTCGAATATTTAGTTTCTTTCTTATATGAGCCATCTTGCACTGTTATATCTATGCATTGCCTTGAGTAACATTTGTAATATCTGTTCCTTCTTTAACCGAGATGGTTATTTGGTAGAGAAATGTTAGAATAATGCGGTATTGATTAATTCCTTTTAAAGAAAATACAATTTCAGTATTTTAGAATCTCCTATTGTTGTGGTAACAAGGTCTTTAAACCATTCTCATTTATGACTATTTTTATGAAACAATAAGAAAGCATGCATGCCCTTTTTTCTCATAAAGTAACTGTGAGGCAATGATTATCAATTCAGATTACTAATATAAATCCAATGAAGTACATATGTGCATTGCATTAGGGTGGGTGTTATACAATGCATTACATTGCATCAAAATTGAGAGAGTGGCGTATCCACTGTAATACGGCATCAGCCGCAACAAAATTTACTATAGATTTATGAAAGACAGATTAGACAAGTGTATATAAATAATAAAACCGTTTCTGTGATGTTTGCATGTGAGTAAAAAATAATTACATTCACATATACAATTCTGCATCGTAAAATACCAAAATACATTTTCACTGCTTTCAAAGTTCCACACACAAATTTATCTAAATAGTAATTTCTGGTATTTAAGTTGCTAGTATTATAGTTGAAGAAGCATGTTCACTGACTTTTGGATAGTTTATAGTAGTCAATAAACTACAACTGTTGATAAGTTTAACTCCTGAGTTTTTCTAATAGCCATTTGAATATATTTTATCATAAACAGGGGTAGGGAATGGAGCACTGTAGACCAATTTATTGACTCATTTTTTCTTCTATTTCACTGTGCATTGTTGGGGAGAACATTTTAGGAATGCATATTTTATTTTTTATCTTTTTCAAGCAGCATATATTTGTCTTTTTTCTTTTTTTCTTAGTGCCAAAGTAAGAACTAGTTTTTTTTATATTGGTAAAGCACCTTTTTATACTTTTTTTTTTTTTCAATATTGCTTTATTGTTTGTTAAAAAATAATATATTTTTAAACAGAGTACATACTGTTACACTGGAAATAGGTGCTTCTTCCAGAAAATATATGGCAAAAAAACCTTTACATTATGTTAACGGACTTAATCAAATACTAACTGTCAAAATAAAATATATAGAACCGTGACTAAGCACAGGTCTTGTAATAGCTTTGTCGTAGATCTGCATTTTAAATATTATTTATTTAATGATTTTTTGAAAACAACACTTTTACACATTAATCCTTAAACTAACATGTATCTTTATATTGCTGTTTCCTACAGTATGTTCTTATTTGTCTATTGTATTTTACAATTACACTTGTTTTGTTACTATGGACCACTAAGGTGTCTGAAGTCCTCATTTTATTGTATTCTTCAAATAAATGTATCATATTTGTATCTTGCGTGTATTTGACTTTTTTACATTACAAAATACATCTTCTTAGTTTTTGATTTTCACATTTTATTTTTTTTCAATTATTTTGCATCTAAATATACTATTTGCAATTACTATCTTTTTGATAGTTCTTAAAATGACATTAAATTGTATTTTTATTTTAACACATAAAAGGTAAATATTACAAAAAACATGTGTTTGATGTCAGATTTAAATTTTCTGTAATTAATTTTTATAATCAAGTTCTCTAAATGAGTCTTTATCTTTGGCATAGATTAATTCTTAAATATTACAGGTTGTGCAGAAACCAAGTAGCTGTGATGTAAAGAGCTTATTGTGTGTAAATTTACAGTTTTACTTTATTTATTCTAAATACGGCTTTCTCTATGGTGATTCAGGCTATAATTTGTTCAGTTGTTCAGTAAAAAATCGGCAGAAAAATATCTGTACAGAATACAAAACAGTATATCATCTTTGTACCCTTACATTTTGTACAGAAATAGTAAGCTAGGAGTGCATTCAACCGTATTCTATAAATATAGATTTAGTATTCACTAAATATAGTATATCTTTGTTTAATTTTGGCTCTTGCTCTCCATGCGTGAGTCACTCCCAAAACCACAAGTAATTAAAATGTGTGTATCCGAATTACTTCTACAAATTGCCTTGCTATTGAGAAAATATAAAAAGAGGAAGATGTTGTTGAACAGGTTCTGTTAAATAAATATTTGTTTTACTTGTAAAAATACTCTGCAATGCAATTCATAGAGAAACTCATTTGAGTTGGTGAAATCTTCAGTATTCTAAATGGAATGATCTAGAACAAACACATTTGATGGCAGATAAACTAAATGTCCATCTAGTTTATCCATTTTATCGAAAATGTTGGCTTAATTAATACTCAGGATGGCCTTATATTTAAATAAGGCAATGCCTGAGTTCCTTTACATCAACTAGAAGACTGTTCCACTAATCTATTACCCTTTCTGGACCCTATCGCTGTAATTTACTTTGAATACTGCCACTCTGCATTTTTTTATACATTGCAACTACTCAAAATCCATTAAAGTTGAACTTTTTTTCTTAATCACTAAAAAACAAATATACCAGTTATAACCTATTCATCATTGCTGCCATAATGACATATTTTGCATTTTTATTTTGTTTTACTTGCAGGAGAGATTGAGATTGACCCTCTGTTCATACTTTTTTTTTTTTATACACTGAGAAATCACTATCAGTATAGTGTCTCTTGCAATACTTGTATATTACATTTAAACAAAGTGATTTTTGGCCCATGTACCCCTCCTGCACTCCTATTTCTTCACATTTAATGCCAGAAAAAAACTGCCTTTGAAAAAGAAGGATCACTAGTCACTGCTCCCTGTTCACCACATCATGAATCTCCCACCTGTTGCTCCACCTACCATAATCTTAGACAATTGTTAGACTGATGAGAGAGCCAAGCAAGACAGTCATCCAATATACAATGTCCTTTAAATGTATATCTCAAGCGGTTTCCCAAGTCTTATCTATTTGCCTTCGCCTTCATTCTGAGAATTGAGACATGCTTCACCATCCACAAAATAGCTTCTAATACAGAATGAACAAACCCAAGTAATAATCAGTCAACACCCTCAGCATGTATCTGTACATCTCTTCCAGCTACCTTTTCTTCTGCTCACTCTCTGGGGTGACATCATAGAAGGCAACAATTTCAATCCATTTTCATGAAAAAATAAGCCAATCCCTCAAGGACATTTCTCTTACTGCTGAACAAAAAGACCCAAACCATGCCAAAACGATGCATTTAAAAAAAAAAATCATCTTACTATTCAGCCGCTCTAGGTATAGACTGTTCTGAGATCAAACTTGTGGTTGTGGGAAATAAATCCCTCTAATAAAGACAACATTCTGATTCTTACCCAGATCTGCAGAATACCCTTTTGGATCAATGTATGGTTAAAACTTAACGTTTATTCTAGTATTTAAAATTGTGATCTAAAAGAGAAATGAGTAAAATAATTAAGTAATGGAGAGAGACTGGGAGGTGATCCTTAAGGTACCACACTGACAATTTTCTGATTAGACCAAAGTCTAAGAGTGCTCCATTGTAGAGAGAGAAAAATACTAATTTCCCTTTCAAACTAGAAACTCTAGCTGTGGCAATTCTTGAGTTGTCACAAGGTCCAAGTATCCGTTAGTGTATGGGTAGTGATACCTATAGATAAACACAAAGGTAAAGTACAAATCTTTGTGTATTCATCCAAATGTGCATTTAAGCCACTCACTTGGTGGCACAGCGGTATCTGTGTCAGTAAGGTCTCATGGAGCCTGTACTCTCCAGATCTCACTGGTGCTTCCGTCCTGCCCCTCAACCTGGCCAGCGTGTTGGCTAGCAGCTGCAGGGACACAAGAGCACTAGCTGGAGAAGCTACACAGCTATCCTCCAAATGCGCGCTGCTTTACCCCTGCACACGGCAAGTATGTGGGTACAGGGAAGAGGGTGTTCTAGCTGGAAATAGAGTTTAACTGTCAGGGGGTGGGCCGACTAGATTCCCTCTGGTGTAACCCTATACCGGGCCCCCAACATTCTCCCTATCTGGTCTGTGCACTTTGTGAAAGAGGGGAAGGTTTGAAATTAGATCACACACTCGGTCTCTCTCTCCCGACAATCTTTTTCCTGATTGCTCAGATTCTTCAGAGGAACTGATTGGGTAAAACAGGCACCCTTATAAGGGCTGGCCCGGTGACGTAGGTGAAAGTGTTTAATAGTTGCTTATTCAGAATGATGCTTTGCGATGACGCTAATGTGACCATTCTTTTGATTAGCAGCTGGACTGGCGTGTCCTATGCAATTTTTTTGTCTGTCCTAGATTATTCTGTCTTATATTTCTGATTTATTATTTTATATTTGCTTGAAGTTTTTGTGAATTCTCTCTTTCCCTGCTGATTTTCTCTGTAATTATAGCTATAATCACTGTATACACAAGAGTAGCAAAGTTTTGAGAGAGACTTTATGTTTAGGCCTAGGTCTTTTTTGTGAAATAGCAAATTTTTAAAAATTGATTTGGAATCTTTAAACTGTGTATCAGTCAAGCTTATTTTGCTTTTTCGTATTCTCTTTTTTTGTTGTTTGAGATTTTTTATATTTAAATTTGTTGTTTGCTAAATAATCTCTCATTCTTTTTGCATTTTAAAGGTACTTTCCATGTGTGTTTATGCATATCAACCATAGCGATCCCCAATTCTTCCAATGGATTAATTTTTTCATAGTTTTTTCCACCCTCCTGGTCACTGAACTATATATTAAGATGTATTTACATAAATGCATTTGTATCTATGTTGTTGTATCTAGTATGCTGTTCTTGTTTAGATTTAGGACATGAAGGTAAAGCCTTCATTCAGTCCCCTGGGTGATATTCAATTCAAAAATCTATTTTGCTTCTTGTTGGAGCAAGTATTTGTCTAAATTTCCCTTCCTTTCTGTCATTTTTATGACATCTACACCATATTATATTGCTTAAGTTTCTATTATGCTCAACATTTAAATGTCTAGCTAACGGTACATTCTCTTTGTTAAGGATGGAATGAATATGTTCTAGGATTCTACGGCGCCATTGGCCAATGGTTTTGCCTACATGTAATTTACGGCATTGGCATTGGATGACATATATCACCACTGTTGTAGTGCAGGTGATATTATGTTTTATATTGTAAGACTTATCATTGTCTGAATTTCTGAAAGATGTTGCTTCTTCTATGTATTTGCTGGCTTTACAGTGTCCACATGGTCTGCAGCCTTTTTGTCTTTCTGTTAGCCAATTGCTCGTACTCATTTGTAGAGAGTAGTGGCTACGTACAATATTGTCATGTAAATTAGGTGCTCTCCTACTTTGTCATTGATGTTTTTTCTGTTGTATCCTTGCCAGATCATGATCCTGCAGTAACATTTCCCAATGTTTATCCAAAATTCCTCTTATGGTTTCCCACTGTTTATTATGTGTCCCGATCACTCTGCAAAACGAAAAGGTCAAAACAGATACGATCAGTCAGCAGATTGTGTCTAGTTTTTTAATTAGCTCTCTGATAGACTTTTTTTTTTTTAGACAATTGTGCTTGTCTCCTCTCTCTCTAAAACGGTTGTACATTTCCCTGGCTTGTCTCTCATAGTCATCTGATATACTACAGTTATGTTTTATTCTCAGATGTTGGCCATATGGGATGTTCTTTTAAGGTGTTCCGTTGATAGCTGTCATAGGCCAAGACACTGTTTGTGGCTGTGCTCTTTCTGAAATTTCTTGTTTGTATATTATAGGCTTGATCTATAGTGACTTCAAAATCTCGAAACTCTATTTTTTCAGCTGAGATTACGTAAGTAAATTTTAAACCAATTTGGTTGTTGTTTAACGCTTGAACAAAGGATACAAATATCCTCTCTAGCAGTAATATAAAGGGTAAACTATTACAGTATACAGACACAGCTACAGTAGCATTACAGGCCATAGTTCTAAAGGAGGTGTGCACTAATACAACTTTTGTGACCCATCATATGTATAATAGGGAAATATTAATTGGTGGGAAATGAAGATTGATTACATCTCTAAAACAATTCTTACCCATTACTTTTGTATGACTGTATGATTCACAGTTAGATACAGATATTCCCGAAGAAGGTTGATATACACAAAGATGTGTACTTTATCTTTGTGTTTATCTATAGGTATCACAACCCATACTATAACCGAATACTTGGACCTTGTGACAACTCAAGAATTGCCACAGCTAGAGTTTCCAGTTTGAAAGGGAAATTTGTCTTTTCCTCTCTCTACAATGGAGCACTCTTCGACTTTGGTCTAATCAGAAAATTGTCAGTGTGGTACCTTAAGGATCACCTCCCAGTCTCTCTCCATTACTTAATTATTTTACTCATTTCTCTCTTTTAACTTTAAATACTAGAATAAACGTTAAGTTTTAACCCTATATTGATCTACATGGGTATTCTGCAGATCTGGGTAAGAACCAGCATTTTGTCTCTCTCTAGGTATAGGCCATCTATGTAGAAGACAACATTTTGGATTAATATCTATTTCATTGACCAAGGCTAAGTGGATCAGTATTTTATTCACTCATTGTCTGCTGAATTGACATAAATTAGATGCACAGATTTAATTCAAAACTGTAATTGTAGTTCATATTTATATCACATTTGATGAAGATGCCATAATAAAAACAGAACAAAACAACAAGAAAGGTTTTACTTAAAAAAACATCATTCCAAACCTTTCAGCCACCACATTTTACTAGTATCTGCCAAAGAACCTTTCTGGAATGAACATCTATATATAATGCTGTTGTATCCTTAGGCTCATCAAAGGTTCATGGTTAACAAAAACTAATATGAAGAACCATGCAATCCTAAGAGGTTATACTTTATTCACTCAATTAGATATCTTACCTTTACATAGTCGTAACAGTAGATACATTTAACCAACGTGACAAACATTTTACTTTGTTATTATTTATTAAACAAAAAAAGAAAAGTGAAACCCCGACCATTACTAAATTCATAAAAATGTAAAAATGTAATGAAGTTCATATGACTATTTGATCATCAGGGAGCAGTATATAAGTTCAGAAACATTGTCATTTTGTTTTGGAGCAATAAGGCTTGTGGTAACACATAATTTTTATATCAGAATATATCTATAGAACTCTTCAATAATAGACTACTTGTGCAGTCTGTTTCTAATTGTAGAATCATAAACTCAAACTCTTGATTTTTAGATATACATTTTGAATGTTGTTTGCAATCTCAATGGGCATTATCCAGCCTGACCTTTAGGTGAATATTCTAGGGCTCCCACTCCTTGATAGAATGGCAAGATTAAACTTTTTTCCATTTGCAAATAATCTCACTGTGGGATGATTGCCCTCATATTGTTTGGCTGTCACTAATGAGCAGTAAAAATGATTTAGTCCTAATCCAATCTACCCCTATCATTGTAAACTAGCATATAAAGCTGCAAAATTTTATTTAAGGAATGATTTAATGTAGAAAATGACTAATATAATGTGTAATGTCTTTAAGATTACACCAGTTTCTATTGGGTATAACAGTGCCCCTTTAATTGTTCTTCCATCAACTATTTTGTGATTTTTACTAGTGATTATCTTTGACTTTTTCAATAATAACTGTAATGGTGAGTAAGACAAATTCTCAGAAAATGTTGCATACAATTCATATTATCAATACCAATCTTTAAGTGTCCAGGAGCAAGGATGAATGACACAATAGTGGAAACTTTATTTAAATACTTTATTTCACAATATGCAATTTCTCTCCTAATAGGTCATGGAATTTACTCTTGTGATTTGCTGCCAAGAATATGATTCAATTGTCAAAATATATTAAAAATAATTCTATTTTTGTCTCAGATGTGGGAAGGTAATGTCATTTTCTACCTACTGTTCATAAAAAAGCTATTATTGCTTTCATCAATTAAATATGAAATGTGGATAACAAACAATAACATTTTTATTTTAAAATAATATTGATATAGTTCCTGATACAAACTTAAAAATTAACTTTTGTATTCAAGGTGGCTGGCAAAAATGGCATTATACAAATCACTTATAGCTAACATTTTCAACCCAATAAAGCTAGACCTTTCATTCAAAACTATTTTAACTGCAATATACAGAAAAGCAAAATTTATATTTTTGTGTGCGGTAGAAATGATTTCCTGGATGTTCCTGGCTGAATTTAACATACTGGATGTTTGTTCGTCCCTCCTGTGCAAGACCGAAACCAATGTTTTACACTATTTAAAGCTCCTCTCTTACCTCAATCTGTCTTGTTCCATTACTTAATGGAGCTCCTTTGTGATTAGAGTCCTCTCATGAAGTGTTATCCTCTCTCTTCCTGCTTTTAAATCCACTTTAAGCCTCATACTGAGCTTTTGATTTCTCCTTTAGTGACCAGAAGATAAAGAATACATATATGTTAATCCTCAAACTAAATAATATATACTTTATAGTCCTACATACCTCATTCCAACTATAGCTAGATTTACGAATAATTGCACATAGAGATGCTACTTTGAAGACTAATAAATTCTATGCGGCTGTACTGGGCGAAGATGAGCCAAATGACAGCTTTTTTATTTGTGGACTATTAATTTAAAAATAATCCCTTATGATTGGACATTATTCAACCTGCTTTAAAAATTTAATTCTGGATTTAGATGTTTTACTCTCTATTTCCTATCAATGTTGAAGTTTTTTATTCACATGTACTTCTCTGTCATCTATTCAGGTTATATGTGAACTCTCAGCTTTTCTGTACATGTGGGAAGCATCTTGGATTTGGGCAGAAGTTACTGGCAGCCATTTTTACTATGGGCATATGGTAATACAAAGATGTAGAAGCCATAAAGGCTTCCAACTATTTACATTCCTGGGAGCGAAATCAAATACAATTCTTGCAGAGGTCAATTTACCAGAAGAAAAGAAAATCTGATAAAAAGGTGTGAGAATGGAGAAAGAGCAGGTTCTTAGCAAATAAAATATTTATGAGCCTCCTAATACCAACATTTCTCAAGATCAAGTGGGAAAGAGGGTACTTTCTACCAATTCAACAAACATTTCTCAAACAATTCAACCACCAGAAATAAAATTGGCATCTGACAACTGAAGGTGGCCCTGGACTGGAGGATAAAATACCCTGTTTCAAATAAGAAATTTGAATCAGGGTCTTTCCTTAGGATACATAGTTTAGGTAGAAATGACCAATCCAATTTTGATTGATCAACAAGATAGTGTTAAGCACTGGAACGTCAGTAAGACAAACTATACTAGTTATTTGTGGTTTAGATAGAAATTACCACAGATGGTCAGGGTTGGTGAGATACAAATTTGCCTAAAATTGTTTCAAGTCCTGCACTAAAAATTAAGCTTTTCAGCAGTTTCTTTAACTCCTTTATTGCAAAAATATAAAAGATTCAGATTCATGTCTCTTCAAGAAATGCATTGATAACCTCAATTGTCTTGTTGCAAAAAAATGGGGGGGCGGTGGAGAAAAAAAGGAAAGACACCTTTATGTCTGGTCATAGATTTTCCCATTGTATAGCATCCATGATATAGAGAATTATTAGAATCAAACCGATTATCAACTAGAGTATTAAATAAAATATAACCTTTATTGATAGCATATAAAAATAATTTAATGTACAAATGTAGCAATAAAAAAAGAACTATTAAAATGATATACTAATTCAGAACATTTAAATCTCCCGAAATTAATGGTCCAATATATAGCCCAACACACTTAAATCTTACCGTTAATGAGACAAAATAAATGTCATGCAATACGGTTAAGGCCAAGATAGCACCAAAATATAGACTACACAGTATCAGTATCTTTTTGAACTGTAATAGGTCTGTGAAAACAGATGATAAATGGTATATTGCTATTTAATTTATATTGATTACCATATATACATTATAACAAGCAAAATAACCTAGTGAATAAGTCCATGAGAATAAATGACAAATGCCAATTGGTTTATACTGATCATCAAGTATAGATCGCAGAGAATACAGTACACCAGTATAATTTGTAAAAGTCACCAACATCACTTACTAAATTCACAGGTCTATGTACCATGTCATGGAGATGTAAAATAGACACTTCAGGGGATATATGTAATTGAACTCCATGGCCCTATATAGCTCGAGCAAAGTGGAGATTCATTGGGACCCACTACTTACCCCCTGAACCTGAGTAATATTTAGTTTCTACTATATTATTTCTGTAACTAATTTCACTGAAGTCCTACTTCACACCTCCGTGGTTGTGCATGGTTACATTCACTAAATGGTCGCCTGTAACCCAGAAAAAGTATCCAGCAGTCAGTGCTCAAATGAGCTGGCTCGTGACGTGATCTGATCAGGACACACACTGAGACTGATCTATTTCCAGCCCTCCTTTCTTTATTCAACCTTCATAGTCTGTCCAAAGAGCTGGAGCCACACAGTTGGAGAGTGAAGTTAGATGGGCACGTGGAAGACTTGCTGATGACAAGGCCAGTAGACTGGAAAAAGTCAGTCCAATCCCAAAAAAGGCAGTGCTCCAATTATTAAACATTTGCACTCATTTCCCATGGCAGCAAGGTACAAAGATCTAGGCAAACCACAATCATAGTTCCAGGCAAATAGATGGAGAAGAAGTGGAAGCAGTGATTGATTTAATTTTCCTGTGCCCCAAAATATCTGTAAATGGTTAATTCAGCCACAAAATGAAAATATGTTTGCATCTGGGGAAGAAAGCTATGGAAAGTCTAAACAAGCTATTGAAAAAAAAAAGATATTAAATTATCATGAATAGTCTGCATTGTTAGAACGATAGTATTCCCAGTAATATATGGATGTGAGAGCTGGGCCATAAAGAAGGCTGAGCACCATATCATTTACTCCTTGAATTGTGGTGTTAGAGAAAACTGCTTAGAGTACCTTGGATTGCAAGAATATCTAATCAATCAATACTACACACAAAATATGCCATATTAATATACTCTATGCTATGTAATGTGCTATATAATATATCGTATTTGCTATACAGTAAAGCACACTCAAAATCATACAATAACAGTAAGTAACTAAACCTGTCTTTGTTATCCCATGGCAAACAACTTCTTTTTTAAGCACCTGGCAACTGGGTGATAATGGCCTCAAATTTGTCTCATACTTCCGCACTCCAAATAAAGCAGTGCTCTCAGCGATCCAACTGGTGGGTCTGAGAAAGACCGCACTTTGGACAATTTGGGCACTGTGGAATACAATGTCCTACAATTACAATTAACTGAATATGTTTCCATTAAATAGTAAGCTAACTGCTAGGAGTCCCTTGATATAGCCTGATTGGTCTCGGGAAGGTAAATACTTTTGTTGTTTGATTTTGTTAAAACCTACATCACTGTTTTTCATAAAATGGAACATTTTTTAACAGGCCAGGTCAGAGGTAAATACATTTAAACATACAACTAGACCTTGTATCACTGAAATGCTACAGGTATCCACTTAAGGTGCATATGTGGAGGAAAGGTTCAACCAGCTTATCTGAGCTATCACCAACAATATTTATAAAAACTACAGTAATCTTGGTCCTAAACCAACTAATCACTAGAGTCTCCTGGCTGCTTGGCAGCATGCTCTGTGGACGTTGGTCTGCTTAGTGAATATGTTACTAGTTGAATGAGTAAGCTGATGTAATTTCCATGATATTTGAATATTAATCTTACAGTGAAGACATTTATAATAGATTAGACTCACAATTATCCCTATTATTAAAGGACCACTAAAGTGTCATATTTATAATAATCTCTTTTAAAAAAACTTGATTTGATAATGTGCAATATGTCTTTATAGTTAAAAGAAATATAGTCTTAATTTTTTAGCTCTTGCATTCGTTTTTGCTTTGGTGATGACAGTCATTTTGTCTTTGTTCATAACAGGATTGGAAAACTGGACAAAATAGGAGAAAAGCCGAAAGATCTGCCAATTCCCAAGATGGGCCCTGTGTTTTCTCCCCTCTCGAGCCAACAAATATATATATATATATATATATATATATATATATATATATATATATATATATATATTGTGACAGATTCACTGTCACACTCAGCTTTTGTATAGTTTAACAGATTTTACTGTTTATTTGTCAGCATAACCAAAAATAATCCAAACAAAAAATAAATCCCAGCTTCTCTTTGAAGCGCTACCTACACTTTTATCTTAAGTTCCTTCACTGCTCTACTCTAATGCATGCAGTCCATAATACAGGCCTGCACACTTGCCTGTTTTAGAGTCCACTCCCTTCAGGGTCTGTATAGGAGCTGTGTGTCTTTAACTTCTCTCACGCTGCACATTCTTCTCAGTGTCTCTCAATCTTGCTGCCGTTCCCCTCCTGGGTAATCATCTTTCTGTGGTCTCCTTATGGACTGCAACCTTTCCAGGGTTTCATATAGTGAGCATCTGCTTCTGCTCACAAACTTCAGCTCAGGCCTTTTTTCACTTGGGCCTGTGTCTCCCAGGCTCCTCTCTGCCTGCAGCTTTACACACTGTCTCACAGACCACTCTAATGGAGAGACGACACCCATGCCTCTCTGTGTTGCTTTTACAGCCAGGGTTAACTCTTTTCTTGCTGTTCTGCACTCCACTGCGCCTCCACATGGACCTCTAGGGGTCAGACCATTACAATATATATATATATATATATATATATATATATATATATATATATTATATATCCATATCCTTCCTTACACATTTCCTTCATTTTCTCCATTCTCCCCCTTTGTCTCCTCCCTCCTCTCTCAATCCCTTTCCTCCCACTCCCCCTTCTTTCTCCCCGTCCCTGACCTTTCCATCCATCTGCAATCCCAATAGCTGGGCTTCTCTTAGAGCCTCCTCCTCAGGGGCTCCTGTTCAGCAGAGTAGGAAGTCCTTATGATGGTGGAGGGCAGGGCCATGTAATGTGGGGTGTGTACCTCCTCATAAAATCTACAACAGAAGCTATGATCCAGCCCCACTCTGATGAGAGGCAGTAACCTTGAAACAGCTGTACATGGGTAGGATCCCTAACTTGTGTACAATCCATCCTGAGCTTTGCAAAAAAGCTGTGTAATACAGCGGGCATACTTTTAAAGGAAGCCATGTTTAAAATAGTTATGGATTGCAAGAGTGAAGCCTTTGTGTACACATTTGCATGTCCCTGCCCAAGTTCCAAGAATGTAGTGTAATAACTGCATTTCTTAAATGTACTATATATATATATATTAAGGTAGCCGTGAGTATTGCGGTATATAGTAATACCTTTTTCATTGGTCAAACTTTTGAGAGATAAACCTTTTTGTTTATCAAGTAAAAAAGCAATACTGATAAACATATGTAAAGAAGTAGAATCCATTGGGCAGAGATAAGAAACACAGACCAGCATTGTAAATAATGTCCTGATAGGTCAGTATGTGTGTCTGTACATCAGGTTTTAGCTAAGAACACAGCAGAGCCATAATTTAGAGCCATACATTCTCCCACAGTTTGTGGATTAGAAAAAACGCTATCGAACAGGGGGAGGCATGTGGAATGTGAATTATAAAACATGTTGATAGTGGGATAGAAAACGTAAATCCATATTTGGTCCAGTGTCCTTCATATTAAAAAAATGAATAATTTTCAATTTGAATTTCTTCGCTGTTGGATAGTTTTCAAATTCCCTGAGTATTTTGATTTTCAGGTTTTAGATGGAGTGGTTATTCTGGGTGAAATGGTGCCCAATTGGGGTACATTAACGGTCTGTGTAGATTCCTCCTCAAGTGTAATTTTTGACTATATTGACTATATTTTTGACTATATTTGAAATATTTTGTGCATTCCTTCTAGAGCCAGGTGGTATGTGGTGACCAGTGGTGTATGTGAAGTTGTTTCTTTAGTTTTGTATTGTAACAGGTGTTCCTGGGTCTTCTGATGGCAGAGGTTACTTTCTGTGCTATGGCACAGTGTTTGAAACCCTTCTGTCTGAAGGAGGCAGGCAGTGTTTTTAAGTGTTTATCACAGTCCTCAGTGTTTGATCATATGGGGTGGTATCTGACGGCTTGACTATGAACTATCCAATTTTTTATGTGGGAGGGATGGAAGCTAGTGCTGTGGAGGTAACTGCATCTGTTTGTAGGTTTCCTATACACAGATGAGTTAAGTTTGCCATTTATGATGGAAATGGTAGTGTCCAGAAAGATAACTTGTTCAGTGGAGTAATCCATTTTCAGTGTAATACCTTCCCCCATAATCTGGACACCCGTGCATTGCACTGCTTGCAACGGCAGTAGTAAACATATTTTATATTCTTGTCTTCCATCGCTGCCAATCTTATCTTGTTACACACTTTGCAAGCATGTAATGTTCTTACTATACTGGAGTGGTCCTTTAGCATACTATTTTGAGATTAATTTCCACAGCAATTATTTTTAAACTTATTATATACTGAAATAATCATGTGAATTGAGCCCGGTTTTTGTCTATTTTATTAATTCCAATGAATTCTTAGTAGATGTGTTCCATGAACATAAATCAATAACCAACAGCAATGACAATGCAAAAGCACTTGTTGTATTACAGAAGTATCTTGTATTTTGCTGGAGATTATTTGGTCAGTTGACGGGTTAAGCAAATGACAAGTGACGGCAGCACAGCCAGAACACTTAGCACACAAAAGAACTGTCTGTAAAAGGCAATGACAACTTTAATTTTAGCCTTC
Organism: Discoglossus pictus; assembly: GCA_027410445.1. Lineage (NCBI taxonomy): Eukaryota > Metazoa > Chordata > Amphibia > Anura > Alytidae > Discoglossus > Discoglossus pictus. Next base: position 471,266,280 of record CM050163.1, on the reverse strand, counting down.
CTGCTATTATCGCCTGCACTACAAGAAAACAATTTCAGCCTTTCATGGTCTTGTCAGTCACTACAGCGAAAATTACCAGCTCTGTTTACTTTTAGTTTTCCAGTTTCCGTGTTGAAAAGTTGTTCCTTGAATCAATTTGCAGCCTGCAATGCAATTTGGTGATTTGCTCAGTCACTTCATCCCAGAACAGGTGAGTGGTGAAGAATGAGACCAGAATCTAACAGTAGTTGTACGAACAATGCAGAGAAAGCCTGTTTGAATACTTAGGCAAGAGTTGCACAAATGAATAAAGGAAAATACAATATGACATCACATTTGTGAAATTTAAGCCCAAGAAATTCAATAGTTTTTCAATAGCACGCAGGGATTTTCTTTGAATTAAAAGTTGCATGCTTCTGCATAAATATATATATATATATATATATATATAATATTTTTTATAATTTCTACTGTTTATCACATTTAATTTTTTGTAGAGAATGGACTAGATTCACTAAAATGAACGATTTCTATCCAGTGATGCAGACCACTCTAATTATTTATGGACTAGGAAATTGCCCGTCAAAAATTACGGGAATTAAATTATAAGGCTGGCAATGCTGATCGCCACACAATATGAGTGTTTTGCTCCTCTGAGTAGTATGTAGGTTTTATTTTTAGTCCCACATGCCTGCTTTTGTTCATATTAGTGTTACTGTCTTTGCCGTTGTGTTTTTTCTAAGTTCTATGTGCCTGATTGTGCAGAGCCTCATTTTCATCCTGTTTCAGAATTTGTACGTTTTTTCGGCCGCCATTTTTTCCCTCGCATAGTCTATTTTCGAGTGACAAAAAGCTGAAAATATTGCCAGGCTTCCTGGCTCTCCCCCTGTGCTGTGTGCAAGTGTGTTTTTGAAAAAAATATTTTGGTTGTTTTTTGGTGTTTTTGAGTTACGCGTTTGAACCAACTGCATGCTTCATCTGGCTGGCAGTCGGCTGTTCGCCTCACAGTGCAATGAGCGCCTTTGGTGCTCATTGCAGCCTAGGTCCTGCGTGCAGTCGACTGCTCGCCTTGCTTCGCAAGGGCTGCAAGTGCATGACCAACATTGCAAACGTCACCAACATCGCAAAGATCCACAACTATATATGTGTGCAAGCCTGGTGGCCAACTACAAGAAACGTCTGACCTCTGTGATTGCCAAAAAAGGTTTGCCACCAAGTACTAAGTCAAAGGGGTCAAATACTTATTTCCCTCATTGACCTGCAAATCAATTACAACTTTTTTGATATGCGTTTGTGTGGATATTTTTTTTTTGTTATTCTGTCTCGCTGTTAAAATACACCTACCATTAAAATTATAGACTGATCATTTCTTTGTCAATGTGGCTGTGCATGTGTGTGTGTCTCTATATGTATGTATGTGTCTCTGTGTGTGTGTGTGTAAAGAAAGGAAAGAGAGAGCAGTGGGAAGAGAAAAAAAGGAGAGGGAAAAGAAGAGAAGAGCTAGAAGAGGGAAAGCAGGGAGAGAGAGAAGGGGGAGCAGAGTGAGAGAGAGAAGCATGAGAGTGGAAGAGAGAAGGGGGAGAGAGAGAGAATGGATAAAAAGGAGAGGGAGAGATATATTGGGAGGGAGAAGGGGCAAGAAGGGAGAGGAGAGAGATATGGGGGGAAAGAAAGATGGATAGGGAAAGGGAGGAGAGAGAGGGGGAGAGAGAGAGAAAGTGGAGAAAGAGGGGAAGAAAGAGGGAGGGAGTGGATGGGAGAGGGAGAGAGAGACAGAGAGGAGGGGAGAGAGAGAGTGGGGGGGGGGGGGAGAGTGGGGAGAGAGAGAGAAGGAGAGGTGAAGAAGGAGAGGTGAAGAAGGAGAGAGAGGGCTTGAGAGAGAAAGATAGAGAGAAAAAGAGGAGAGGGAGGGAGTGACATAATTTGGGGTAGAAAGACAGATAAAGTGAAAGGTAGAGGGAAAGAGGCAGAGAGGGAGAGAGAAAGGGGAGAAAGAGGGGGGAAAGGGGGAGAGTAAGTAAGAGGGGGGAGAGAGACAAAGAGAGGGGAGAGAAAGAGGGGAAAGGGGGAAAGTAAGAGGGGGAGAGAGAGACAAAGAGGGAAGAGAGAGAAAGAGAGGGGGAGGAGAGGGAGACAGAGGGAGGGAGAAAGAGGGGAGGAGAGAGAGACAGGGGAGGAGAGGGAAAGAGACAGGGGAGGAGAGGGAAAGTGACAGGGGAGGAGGAGGAGAGAGACAGGGGAGGAGGAGGAGAGAGACAGGGGAGGAGAGGGAGAGAGACAGGGGAGGAGAGGGAGAGAGACGGGAGGAGAGGGAGAGAGACAGGGGAGTATAGGGAGAGAGACAGGGGAGGAGAGGGAGAGAGACAGGGTTGAAGAGGGAGAGAAAGAGGGGGAGGAGAGGGAGAGAGAAAGACAAAGAGAGGGGGAGAATTAGAAGCATAGAGGGGAGAGAGAAAGGGAGAGGGAGTGAGAGGGGGATAGAGACAGAGAGGGAAGAAAGTGGGAGTGGGAGAGAGAAGGATAGAGAGAAAGGGACGAGAAGGAGAGGGAAAAGGTGAGAGAAAGTAAGATGGGGAGAGGGAGAGAGAGGAATAGAGAGGAAAAAAGGGGGAGATAGAGAGAGAGGGATAGAGAGAGAAAGAAAGGGGGAGAGGGAAAGAGGGGAGAGAGAAAGAAAGAGGAAGAGACTGAAAGAGAGGAGGATAAAGAGGGAGACATGGAGAGAAAGGGGAAGAGACAAAAACAGGGAGAGAGAGAGGTGGAGGGAGAGTGTTAGAGAGGGAGTGTTAGGGACAGAGGGGGAATGAAGAGAGGGGGATAGTGAGGGCACAGGGGGTGAAGGGGAGGGGAGAGAGGGATAGAGGGAGAGAGAAGGGGGGAGAGAGAGAGAAGAGGGGAGAGGGATGGGAGGGAGAGGGATGGAGGGAGAGTGAGGCAGGGGAGAGAGAGAAGGGGAAGAGTGAAGTTAGGGAGAGGGGTGGAGGGATAGAGGGCGGGAGAAAGAGTGGGCTGAGGTGGAGAAAGAGATAGAGTAAGAACAGGGAGAGAGGGGGAGTGAAGGAAGGGAAAGAGACAAGAAATGGGAGAGTGAGATGGGAGAGAGGGGAGATATGGATGGAGGGATAGGGGGAGATAGTGAAAGGAGAGAGAGATAGTGAAAGAGCGCAGAGAGGGATGGAGGGAGAGAGGGGGTAGGGAGAGCAGGGGAGAGATAGGGGAGGGAAAGTGAGGCTGGGGAGAGAGAGAGGGTGAGAGTGAAGAGAGGGAAGAGGGATGGAGGGAGAGTGAGGCAGGGGAGAGAGAAGGAGGGAGTTATAAAAGGGAGAGTGGAGGGAGACAAGAGGGATGGAGGGAGAGAGGGGAGGGAGAGTGAGGCAGGGGGGAGAGAGAGGGGATAGTGAAGATAGGGAGGGAGGGAGAGAGGACAGAGGGGGAGAGAGAGAGAGAGTAAGGACAGAAAGGGAGGGGCAGATCGGCGTAGTGAAGGAAGGGAGAGAGAGACACAAAAAGGGAGAGTGAGATGGAAGAGAGGGAGAAAGATGGATGGAGGTAGATATGAGGATATAGTGAAGGGAGAGAGATAGTGAAAGAGTGCAGAGAGGGAGGGAGAGATATGGAGGGGGAGAGAGGGGTGGGAGGGAGAGTGAAAGTGAGAGGGAGGGAATGAGACTGTAGGGAGGGAGAGGGGAGGGAGAGAGCATGAAGAGATATAGAGGGGTAGAGATTGAAGGGAGGGAGAGAGAGGGAAAATAATGAAAGTGAGAGACAGGAGAAATAGAGAGAGGGGAGGGATAGCAGAGAGAGAGAGGAAGAGAGGACGGAGAGTGAAGGGAGGAAGGGATTGCAGAGAGGGTGTAGTCCCAGGTGGCAAAAGCTCTAGCTACGCCACGGATTGGAGCTCTATTTTATTCGAGCAGTGTAATTGTTGTTATATCACAAAATAAGCTGCGGGAGCTTTTTTTCCCCTACGTTGCATGTCTATTCAAAGCATTTCACTCTCAATATTACGACACTCAGCCAATATCCGTAAATCCTGTCTTGTCCGGATGCATTAGAGCATCTGTTTTTAGTCCACTTACAGCTTCATTTAACTCCAGATTTATGTGTTACGGCTATTAAATTAGTAACGATGCTAGCAGCGGATTTGTGTGTTAACACCAAGGACGGCCGAGAATAGGCTACGTGCTGAGCAACGTTGAACTTAACGCACGTAAATCCTTTGATCTGTCATGCTCGTAACCTCTACTTGCTCAATTCAGCTATTAAATTGCAACGTGGTCACATGCGAGCAAGCACGGAACACGCAAATGGAGCCCAATGGCCAACGTGCTTGAGATCACCTGCAAGGGGGGTAAAGGGGGGTAAAGTCCAATTTATAGCACTTCTTAAGCAAATAAAAACACACTACTGTACATTTATTATAAGTGTGACAGACTGGCTGCCACTTCCGGGGTCAATGCCCTGTTGACCGTCTCTGTAAAGAAGTAGCTAGCTCAGGAGGCGTTATAGCTTTAAGAAGTTTTACTGAAAACGTGGTCAGCAGGTAAAAACAAAAATAATACAAAACAAAGCCTAGCATCCTTGAAGCACTAACTAAACAGAAATAGCAGTTTCCTCACTACCATAAACTAATGCAAAATAAAGCACTCATATATGCAGGCCTGTAAGTTTTTCTGCTCCAAACGTCTGTGGGTTTGCTTCAGAGTGCAGAGCTGTCTCTCCTGGCTCTCAGTCCAGACTGAACCCAACCTGCTGGTGCTCAGTAGTCTTTTTAAGGCAGACTGTAGCTGGTCTTAATTAGTCTGTTGTGGGAGGCGTAACTCTTAACTTCCCAGGGGAAAAAGGGCTCTGATAAGTCTACTACTTACATACACCCCTTGTATGAGTCTGTTACATAAGGGAAAGTGATGTTAGGTCTTAAAATTAATAGCACAACATTTTGAAGCCCGCAAATCCGCACCCGATAAATACTTTATTTCATATTCATATTTTGTGTTATATAGATCCCTGCAATCAATGTGTTACGACATATGCTGTAACTCACATGTAATAGAATATCGTATTTACTGCTTTATTAATATTGCATTATATCTGGACTGTGGGTCCGATCACAAACTGTAATTGAAGGACTTAGAAATCTACCTTTTTCAGTGACGTAACACTAACGATCTCTTTTTCCATTGGCTCCATCCGAACCCGTAACTCTGTGATTGCTTAATTGTTTGCGTTCAAGCACGCAACGAAGGCCGCGAACTGGTTTACGAAATAGCATCTCGCTCATACCTCGCAACCCTTTTCTTATTTAATAGCAACGTAAGTAGGCCAAATTTCAACCCTGCAGCCGTTACATGCTTCACATTGGAGTTACTGGCTTAGAATTTAATGAGGCTGATGGTTTTCTGATATATATTAAGCCCTTGTGTACTGAGTTGTGTTACCCTGAATGTTGTATAATGGCATGGACCTGATAATAAAAATAGAATATGTTTGAAATATGTGTATTTTTATTTGAATGCTAAGTGTCAAATTATGATGAAGTTCCATGCTTTTCTTTATTGTTTTATAGTGCTGTACTGTTCCTTTTACTGCTGTTTCACTTTCAGAAATTGTTTTAAAACCATCTGTGAGTGCTATTTAGTAGCCCTAACTTTTTCTTCAATATTTCCTATATATGGGTCTGCTGTAATTTGCTAGTGTTCAGTAAAGTCTGATTTGAATAGGATTTTGAGGATGGAGCCACTTTTAATATTTCTTACCATGCCTACCTAATTAAAATTGTAATTTGGTGGCATAGATGCCTAAGATCTGAACTGATTCTAAAATGTTTTCTACTGGAATTGTATATACGAATAGCAAAGAGGGGAGAAGCCTTTTGCTACATAATAAATGTAAATACAGTTTTAGGCTATATAGCTTTAATGAGAATATATACAGAGACAAATGTAATGTTGTTACCAGCACAAGACTCTATTTCTGCTATGTCCTAGTCTTTCAATGTTGCCACTGTCCCTGTTGTATACAACATATATTAATACACAGATTTGCAGAATGTCACGTCCTGTTTATGCTTAGTAATTTATCTTTTCAGAGAGGTTTTATGTAAACTTGCTGAAGTAGTAACTCTGCAACTATTTTGTCATAATCTAGACTGGCAAGTTGCACAGAAAATGCAAAACCTGCACACACTAAGCAACTTCTTATATTATTTCAAAATTGTTTAGAACACAACAAAAATGGCTAATAACACATAGAGGGAAAGACAACACAGGACACATTTATTTATAAGCATAAATTATTGCTCCACACTCAGTTTACATGTTGTATTCCTTTTCAACAAGGACAGTGTATGTATATATACAGTAATGAGTGTCTAATTGTAGGTTATGACATGAACATAAACTGTTTTAAGTAACATTAAACATTATGTAGTAGGATGATTCCCAAAAATCTTCTCAAGGACCCCCAAACAGCCATCATTTAGGTTTAAAAAAATGTGAACAGTGATGGTGCAATACGTATTCAACAGTCATATAAGCATATACTCCTGGATGTCTGCCCAACAGCTCAAATTCAACATGTCTAAGACTGAACTTTTAATCTTCCCACGATCTACTACAGCGTCACTTCCTCACATCTCTCTCACTATCAACAACCCCATCATCACTGCTACCTCCCAAGCCCATTGTCTTGGGGTTCTACTGGACCCCGCCCTCTCTTTCATTCCTCACATACAGTCACTAACAAAATCTTGTCTTTTCAATTTAAAAAACATTACAAAATCCGTCACTACCTTATACAAAACACAACTAAGATTCTAATACATTCCCTCATCATATCCCGTCTTGACTACTGCAACTCACTTCTGGCTGACCTACCCACCACCCGCCTATCCCCCTTCAATCTATAATAAATGCGTCTACTAGACTCATCTACCATACTAAACGCTCAGTGTCTGCAGCACCTCTCTCTCAATCAATCCACTGGCTTTCAGTAGCCTCCAGAATAAAATTTAAAATCATGACTCTAACTTACAAAGCCCTCAACAACACTGCTCTCATCTCAAAATATTCCCCCACCCGACCTCTTCGCTCAGCTAATGACTTTCTTCTTTCCTCCTCTCTCATCATCTCCTCTCACACCCGCATTCAGGACTTTTCTCGTGCTGCCCCTATTCTCTGGAACTCCTTCCCTCGCTCCACCAAATTATCCTCCTGCTTCAAATCCTTAAAAACTTCACTAAAAACACACCTGTTTAAAGAAGGCTATAAACCGCCTCCTTAATATGCACACTGCATTGTTCACCCTCCTGTACCATACCTAAAACCTTTAGATGGTAAGTCTGCGAGGTTTCAATCTTACAATGTGCTTTGGGGAAAGCACCATGGACACTGGATTCTAAGCTCAAAGACTGGGCCCTCCATCTTTTGTAATGTGTTAATATTGTTTTGCCTTGATCACGATGTATGTATAACACTATGGAATATGTTGGCGCGTTACAAATAAACGATAATAATAACAGTCTATGGATCCTCTAATTGTCTGGTGGTCCTCAAGGAGAGATTTGTGTATCACTGATTTTGTACATGATATTATTCACGGTGTTATTTATTCTCCATGAAATTCATATGGTTACATAGTCTGATCTGCAATTTGCGGATTAACTATTAATTCATTAGTTGTTAATTAATTATTAATCAATTATTTAATGTTTTTTTTTATTATTATTAATTAGTCCAGAGGAAGGCAAATAGAAAAAAAAAAAAAAAAAAACGAGACTTAGCCAATTGTCTCAAGGGGAAATGTAAAAAATTTGGATCATTACTGTCTCTCTAATTATCCATGATAACCCTGAATACCCTTTTTAATTAGAAATAAATCTAGTCCCCTTTTAAAGTTATCTATCGAATCCGCTGTCAACACCTCCTCTGGTAGAGAATTCCACAGATTAACCACCCTTACTGTGAAGAACCCTTTTCTTTCTTTGAAGTGGAATCTTTTTACTTCTAACCTAAAGGGATGTCCTCTTGTCAGTTGAAAACCTCTTGGCACAAAAAGCTCCCCCGACAAATCTTTATACTGACCCTGGATGTATTTATATAAGGTAATCATATCTCCTCTTAGACGCCTTTTTTCTGGAGAAAATAAGTTTAATTTGGTTAGTCTTTCTTCATAACTTAGCCCCTCCATTCCCCTTATTAGTTTTGTTGCCCTTCTCTGTACCCTTTCCAGCTCTAAAATGTCCTTTTTATGAAGTGGTGCCCAAAATTGTACTCCATATTCCAAATGAGGGCGCACATAGATTTGTATAGTGGCAGAATTATATTTGCTTCCCTGGCTTCTATACCCTTCTTAATACATGCTAATATTTTATTTGCCTTTGCAGCTGCTGCTTGGCTTTGAGTACTGTTACCTAGGTGGTTGTCCACAAGCACTCCCAAATGCCTTTCAATATCTGATACACCTAGATTTGCTCCATTAAGATTATAAATTGCATGGCTATTTTTCCTTCCCAGATGCATAACCTTACATTTATTCGTATTAAATCTCATCTGCCATTTAGATGCCCATTCCTCAATTTTATGTAAATCCCCTTGGAGGGAAAGCACATCATTTTCTGATTTAATTACCTTGCACAACTTTGTGTCATCAGCGAAAATGGAGACCCCACACTCCAATCCTACCTCTAAGTCATTAATAAATATGTTAAAAAGGAGAGGACCTAATACTGAACCCTGAGGAACCCCACTTACCACATTAGTCCAATCGGAGTATGTTCCATTTACAACAACCCTTTGCTTCCTGTCTTTTAGCCAGCTCTCAATCCATGAGCAGATATTTACTGCAATTCCTGTATCCCTTAGTTTGCCCAATAGTCTCCCATGTGGCACTGTATCAAAAGCCTTTGCAAAATCCAAAAAGACTACATCCACTGAGTTGCCTTGATCCAGGTTCCTACTAACCTCCTCATAGAAACTAATTAGATTTGTTTGACATGACCTATCCCTCATAAACCCATGTTGACTCCTACTTATAATCCTGTTCAAATAGACATATTCTTGTATATTACCCCTTATTAACCCTTCTAAAAGCTTCCCCACTACAGAAGTGAGGCTCACTGGTCTATAATTCCCCGGATTTGCTCTTGCTCCCTTTTTAAATATAGTATCACATCAGCTTTTCTCCAGTCATCTGGTAGAGACCCTGTGTTGAGTGAATCTTGAAAAATTAAATATAATTATTTGGCTATTACAGAACCCAGTTCCCTTAGTACCCTTGGATGTATTCCATCAGGACCCGGGGCTTTATTAACATTTATTTTTTCCAACCTCTTTTGGATTACTTCCTGTGTTAACCAATTATTTGGCAAAGGTAGTGCAGCCCCATTATGTTGCAGTGTCCCAACCACTGGTACCTCCCTTGTGTATACCAAAGAAAATAACCTATTTAGCTCATCTGCCTTTTCCTGGTCATTAATTTTCAGACAGCCTGTTTCACATTCTAATGTTCCTATAGCTTCCTTCCTCGCCTTCTTCCCATTAATATACTTAAAAATTATTTTAGGGTTAGTCTTACTCTCTTTTGCAATTCATTTTTCATTTTCTATTTTAGCCAGTCTAATCGCGCTTTTGCAAGCCTTGTTGATTTCCTTGTATTCCCGTAAAGCAGTCTCTGTCCCCTCTTGTTTGTATAATTTAAATGCTTGTTTTTTACTTTTTATCTTGATCTTTAAATCATTGTTAAGCCACATTGGATGGGATTTACTCCTTTTACTTTTATTCCCACACGGTATATGCCGATGTGTATGTATATTTAGTAAGGATTTAAATGTTGTCCATTTATGTTCAGTGTTTTTACCTATCAGTTCTCTGTCCCATTCTATACTTTGTATTGCTGCCCTTAGACCGTTAAAATCTGCCCTTTCAAAATTAAGAGTTTTCGTTGGCCCCTTAAAATGTTGTTTTTTTAATTCAATCTCAAATGAGACTGTGTTGTGATCACTGTTTCCCAAAGATTCCCCTATTTCAACATTTGATACAATATCAATATTATTTGTAATGAGTAAATCTAAGATAGCTTCATTTCTAGTAGGCTCCTGTATAACCTGGGCCAGATAATGATCCCTCAGTGTACTCAAGAACCTTCTCCCCTTAGCTGAACTGCTGGTCTCATTTATCCAGTTTATTTCAGGGTAATTAAAATCTCCCATTATTAGAACTTGCCCGTGCTTAGCTGCATTTCCAATCTGTAACAATAATTGTATTTCCTCACTTTCAGCTATATTTGGGGGTTTGTAGCATACTCCTACTAATATTCTTTTGGAATTTGCTGCTCCGTTATTTAACTCTACCCACAAACATTCAACTTTATCACTAGGTCCACCATAAATATCTTCTCTGACTATAGCCTTAAATTCAGGCTTAACATACAGACAAATCCCTCCTCCTCATTTACCATTGCCTCTATCTTTCCTAAATAGGTTATAACCATCCAGATTAACAGTCCAGTCATGAGATTCATCCCACCACGTTTCGATAATGCCTGTTAAATCCCATTTTTCATTAATTGCTAATAATTCTAACTCTCCCATTTTTCCTGGCAAGCTTCTGGCATTAGCAAGCATGGTAATTATATTGTGTTTGATATTATTGGGTACATTTATATTAATAGTGGGTAGTACACTGTTTTTATTCATGTTTGTGTGTGTGTGTAGTTGTTGTAGTTAATATAATATTAATATGACCATAGTGGATGTGATACTTCTGTTAATTAATAGCAGCTTGTCTCCAGGTTTTTTCTCTTCCTTATTCCACTTTGGCTATCAGTAGCGAATGTTAATTTTGGACATTTGCTGAGCAGTTCATGCTGAATTATCTCACTTAAATAAGGTTAGAATATTTCCACTGTTAGTATGTTGCTCTAAGCTGTGTGATACAGCAAGCATATGCTTAAAGTAGGCAATGTATAAAAGTGTAATTGAGTGCAAGAGCGAAGCCTTAGTAGGTGCATTTTCATGTCCCTGCCTAGGTTCCCATAATGCAGTATAATAATGGTATTTCTTGGAATTCTCGGCATGAAATGTGCTATTTATATGCGCTCTCTCTCTCTCTCTCTCTCTCTCTTTCTCTCTCTCTCTCTCTCTCTCTCTCTCTCTCTCTCTCTCTCTCTAGCCATTTCAAGCTTACTGGCTATCATCAGCATGGGGCGGGATCCTAGCTTGTGTTGTGGACCTTATGAGTAGGTAGTTGACCACAACAATAATTTAATATATGGTGGGCAAAAGAGTGATAGAATCCCTCCACCGTACAGTAATACAGTATATAAATAGTACATTTGTGTTAAAAAATTTGATGAAATGTTCAAATAAAAAATCTCTGGAAACTGAAAAAAAATATATGTAATTATTCCTTGTTGAATATTTGTCAATGACCTAACTGCAAAATTATGATTTTGATTTTATGGAATATTTTTTTTTAATACTTGTATTTTGTTTTTGACTGTTGGGGCTTAATCACATTAGACCAACGGAAGCCAAAATTAAGATAATCACGCATGAAGATAAACATAAAAATCTGCTAAATGTGTGAGTCAGGACAAGATAAAAAACAATAACAAATCTAAACATACACTTCCAATATAGTACATCCTAAATTCCAATTATGATATAGTAAATAAATAATAGTATCAGGTGACAATTAAAATAAACTTGTGTATATAATGTGATGCACCAAACCCATAAAAATTAAAGGGATATGTAAGTTTCCTGGATTATGAATGCATCTGATAGAGAAGAATTAATATTATATGAAAAAATACCAAAATAAACATTTAAATACTTACCTTGAAGTTAGCAAAATCTGTTGTAATTTCTGACAGTTTAAAAATTAGTTTTGGCCAATCTGGTTAGATGCAAGATTTGAGACATAGCACTATGTTAGTTGCTATGGAAACACAACACAGCATAGTCAGGAAGCAGGGATGAGTCATATCCCAGCAGTGACTGGGAAGCTGACAACACTGCTCTCCTATTGGCTGAGCAAGCAAGAGCAGGTAAATAGTGGGTTAATATTGCTCCCCGGATGCTGCATGCTGATTGGGTGGGCATCAGGAAGTTGTGTAGAGGGATTTTTAGATATTAATAAAAATAAAATGTTTTATGAGATGTGCTGCATACACACAGGCTGCTTTTTGCCTATAGGGTGCAGAAATGAATTAATCCATCAAACGTAGATATCCCTTTAACAGTGTATAAGTCTTGGAAGAGTCATCATGTGTTTGTGCTACTATATTGTACAGAGAGTCTGTGTGTATACAGTTATTATGCAAGAAAACTGTGAACAGTACTGTTTCTTACAGGGACCCTGTGTGTGTGTTACTGAGTGATGTTTTGGTATGATTGTGACATACAGTTTGTCTGTGTGTGTATCACTGTGTCTGTATATATGTCACTTTGTCATGCAAGGAAACAATGCTAATTGATCAAATAAATATTTTTTTTGTCAACATGTGGTACAGAGGTACCTTATAATACAAAGTCCTTAATTACAAATAGTATATCACACAAAATGTGTATTTTGGCCATGTGATATTGCTCCCATTATAACGAAGATACAGCATTACCTTTCATAAGAAAAGCTATAGTGCAATGTGTAATGGTATCTTTAAATAAGGGGGGCGTATAACATAGATCAACAAATGTACTTTAACTATATATCTAGCAGTGAAGGTATTAGAATCACATGTTCACAGACCTGCATGATTGCAATCTCCTTCTACTTCATATGTAAGGTATTAAAGAAACAAAGGCACCTATTCAATTGCAAGCCCGCAGTTTACGTTATACAGGCCGTAAGTCTGTGAGCTTGAAATTTGCTACATTTACAGAGAGATTCAATTGAACAAACCCCCAATTTATGGTCCGAAAGCCAAAACTGAAAACCATGCAATTGTAAGTGGCATTTCAGAGCGTGATCATGATTAATTAAGCAAGGCCGTAACTATCGATTTAGAAACCGAGAATAGTAAATGAGACATCATTGTGTCAGTAAAAATTGGAGGTTAAACGAAAATCAATTAGCATTTAGAGGTTCGATATGAGATCAGACTCGCAATACAGCAATGTACAAAATAATACAAATAAATGACAATACTGTTCTAGTCCATGTGGGTGGCCTTATATCTAGTAACTCATAGATTCCCAAGATTGATACAACATGAAAATGGAACATAAAATACAATTATTTTTGATTGCAGATTTGCGAGCTTGAGACAGTTGTGCAATTAATTCTAATGTCTTTCATCACTATTTCATCTTTTAAAGTGCACTATTGAATTTTTATTTGCATTTACAGTGCTACGAACAGGTGTTTAACACCCTTGCTAGTCCTATCTGGTACCCATATGATTTTCTTCTTCATTTGCCATTAAGGGTGTGAGAACATTTGCGGGCTTGAGGATTCGTAGCAATTGAATAGTGATTTGAGATTTTAACATTTACAGGCTTGAACGATCAAAGGCTTAACTGGGTCATAGTTACAGTTTTGTCAACCGCAGGGATTTTAAGCTTCTAACCCGCAAATCCTTTGCGGTTATCGAAAATATTCCAATTGAATAGCAAATTAGTTTACGGGCTACATTACGGGCTCCAGTAACTTACAATTGCTCAGTTGAACAGGGGCCAATGTGTATTCCCCTACTGCCTCCATGGTTTCTTTTGTCATCCCAATAAACCCATACCACTGCATTTATATTAGATTCACACATATAATCATCAAGCATATAGTTCTTGTACTGCCTCCACGGTTTTTATTTGTTATGAAAATAAACTTTCTCCTGAGGGTATGTATACCAAGCTGTAATTAGACAGTATTTTATACTCCTCGATTCACTATTGCATTTCACCCTCTTTATATATTACTAGCGACTTGCCCATCAAAAAATGAGGGTCAATAAAATGTTAATGCTGTGAAAATAGTTTGCCACACAATATAAGTCTGATACATTTGTCACCTTTTTTTATACATACAAATAAATACCAAATATTTAGTTTAACTTTTTTTTTTTTAACTTTCAACTTATATTTAACCAACATGTTTCAATTTATTTTTTCAATCTTCAGTCTTTCAATTGTGATATATATAATAACAATAGAAGAATGTGTTAATTTTTCATGCATACATATTGTAAAGTCTAACATCAAAGTTTGTAACATGCAACTTGTATATTAAACAATCTTTAAACTTTTTTTTAACAATACTAACACTTTTTAATTGATATTTATCCATGAGTAACTGCGGACTATGTTAACTTTGAGTAACTAAATTGTTTTAACAATGACATCTTTTTAACATTTATTAAATTTTTGTTAAACTCTTGTTAAACTAAATTGGCATTGAATCCAGAGGAAGGCAAACAATAAAAACCCCCATTGAAACTTGGCCAATTGTATCAAAGAGGGAAAAAAAAAAATTCCTCCCTAACCCCATTTACTGGTGATCGGATTACTCCCTGAATCAATACTCTGTCTTTAAATGATACAGTTCAAATTATTATGAAATGCTTCAACTTGTAGTAATATACATGTTTGACTATACCACATATATATTTAACTAACTTTCATAAACTTTTAAAATACACAGTTAACATGTGAAATTGTAACATCAAACAATAACATTTAACCCTTGCAAGTCACTAAAATGTCAGATAATTTTTTTGTGGGCCAATCATGTGAATATGAAACTTTTAACCAATTACAATATGTTTAAGGATGTTTTACTGTTGTTTTTCTTGTTGTTTCCTTTTTTTTTTTTTGTTCTTTTTGTACTTTGTGCAAATGTCACATAGTGGTCCCCTATTTAAAGAGTCCCACAGTACTTACATTTTGTACTGGAAGTAAAACCACTGTTCTCTCTGTTTTTTTTTCTTCTCATTCTATCGAGTTTCTTTTTGAAATATTGTTTTTCTGCAATCATATCGAGTACCATAAAATGTTTTTGTGGAAATGAAACCACTGTCCTCTATCTTTCCAACACCTCATAGTACACAGTTTTTGGTTAAAAAAAAACCATCTTCCAATAAATGACCCTGACTTTCGTTTTCTTCAACATGCACTTTAATTTCCTTTGGATTCGTGCACCTTGAAAAAGCAACATAGAGTTGTGCATGTGCAAAAACTAGTTCTTTTAAAAAAACACCAACAGACTTAAAAGTTTGTCCTTGGGATTTATTGATGGTCATGGCAAATGCCATGATAACTGGAAATTGTCTCATTTGAAGGACAAAAGGCAAACCACTCTCACTTGGAGCTAAATCAATTCTTGGTATAAAAACTCGTTCACCTTTATGGGTCCCAGTTATAATTTCTGCATGTATAAAATTATCTTTTAACTCATGCACAATTAATCTGGTCCCATTACAAAGTCCTTTTTTTGGATTCATATTTCTCAATTACATGACAATTTCCCCTTTTTTCAATTGTAAAATATGTGGTGGCATTCCAGATGGTGTTAACGAATTAATAAATTCGATACTAAAATTCGATTCACTGTCTTTATCATCAGACAGAACTGAATCTGCACTGTAATAATTCTTTTGTGGTGCATTTATGTATTTTAAAATTTTGTTATTTACATTCAAGGCATCGATATTTTTTTATGTTAATATCACTTTGTTTGCAATGTCTGAGTAATCCTCGTTATTAAGAGTGTTTAGAAATATGGCTGATATGAGTGATTCATTGCAAACCATTTCTGATGAATTTCAATGGTATCATTTGGTAAATGATGTATTTCTGGATGTTTTCCTTCTCCGATTTTAATGAGCCAATCATTGAATTCATTTTGGCCTTCAGATCTCATATTTAATTCTAATTTCAGATGTGTAAATATTTGCCACAGTTTACTGGTCTTGATGTGGCACAACAGGTAATGTTTGCCTAAAATTTCCTCCTAACAGCATCACCTTTCCACCAAATGGCAACTTATTATCCATCACTTCTTTTAAGAATCTGTCAATACATTGCAGTGCATGACATGACATCATTGTTGCCTCGTCTATGATAATTAGTTTTGTTTGTTTACATTTTTTTGCTTGTAAAGAATTCAGTCGAATATCTGACACTGATGTTTCCAAAATGGGAACTGGCAGCTTAAATCCATTATGCACGGTTCTACCACCGTCTAACAAAAGTGCAGCAATTCCAGTTGTTGCAAATGGCATAGCTATCTGACCCTGTAATCGAATATAACTCATCAAACAATTGTACAGATAAGTTTTTCCTGATCCACCTGGGCCGTCTAGATAGAAATACCCATCTTTGACCAGTTCACCATCTGTAGCATTTGTGATGGCATGAAATACTTGTAACTGTAAAGTATTTAAAGTTGCCAGTTTTTCTACAGTTTTTTGTTTTTGTAGCTCAGTGTCATAATCATCAAAATTGATGTCATCTATAAGTCCTGGATCTGGCAAATTAAAACTTGCACAATTTAATCCATGAGCAAACAATATTTCTTGTATTTCCATCAAGGTTTTTAAAAGTGCTATTGGTTCCTTGTAACGTTTCAAGAAGTCTTCTGACATATTTAATTTAAATGTTTCCCACAAAGTAAAAGCATCAGGTACATTGCAAAAGATGCAAATGAATGCAAATTGTTGTCTCATTTGCTTTGGCATTTGACATAGCTTCTTCCAGACCCCTCTCCCATTCTGTATCATCAGCTATGAAGTTTTGATGTCTTGCAGCTAAGAGGAATGTATCATAAACTATGTCATTCACTGTACGTAAATGCTCAAAACTCCGTGCACCGGGAACATGTAGCAGAAGTAATCTTAAGCTGAAACTTTCAATGTCCCTTGGACTGACGGTATAAATCCGTGGTATAATTTTATGTGCATCTCTTCTTCGTTGTCGCCATAGACCATTTACAAATACATAGTGATATGGTGTCTCTATGTATAAAAATTGTCTGGCCTGCGTATCCTGGCAGTTTAATTTAAACCATGCAGTAAGTGTGGTATCTCTGTGTTCACTTTGATCTAATGCAGTTCTTTCATTTCCTGCAGTAAAGCAAGCAAACTGACTTTGAGACAAATGTACAGCTAAACGATAGATAGCATTGGTTCAGGAGCACTCACATAGCGAGCATCTAAATAATTTGAAAGTGCATCATGTAAAATTGGATTTTCGGTTTATACACATACTTGATTGATTTAATAGAAGTGCAAGCTTCCACATTGATGTGTGCATTGTACTTGATGAGCAAATGTGAATTGTATGGAACGACAAATCTATTATCAACCTTTTGCCCACGGATAATAGCTGTTTGTCCTTGTGTTCTTTTATACAAAGGGTATCCATCACAATTTGCATAAGTTTGCATTTGAAATTGTTTTAGAAATTCTTTAGTACATTTTTTATTTTCCATCCATGGTGAATTAGGATTCATCTCTCCACATGGGCCATGAATCATTCTGTGTGTAACAATCTCCCAAAGTTTGTTATATTTTTCTTGGTCTGGCAATTCAGCTGAAATTACTGAATCCACTCTCTCTGCAATATTCAACTTATCTTTTTCCTGCAGTATTAAAAGTATGTGAGCATGTGGCAGTCCTCTTTTTTGAAATTCAATGGTGTAAACAAAAGCCACAAGTTGTCTAAATAAGTGTGCTTTAGTGATATCATGTATTAATGAATTGAATTTGATTTTGAATACTCTTGCAACTAAATCTGTTCGGTCAAATTAGTTTGTCCCAGATTCAAATTTTCCTTGATCTCTGGCCATTGTGGATTACATGTGAATGTAATAAATAAATCTGGTTTACCGAATTTTGTGACAATAGCCATGGCATCATTATACCTTTCTCGCATATTGCGAGGAGATCCTTGGAAAGTGGATGGCAAAATAATTGCTCTTCCAGCTGGAATGTCTCTGTTGGAAGCTAATTCTGCCAAATAATCCATTAATCCACAATACTGTTCTACTCGTAATTTATTTTGTTGAAATTTAATGAAATTTAGATTATTGGCTTCAACTTGTAGATATGAATCAATAATCCATTGTTGAGTGAGTTTGCCCCCATTTAAAATTGGATTAAAAGAATCCCAAATAGCAGTTTGTGCCACTTTATATTTCAGCATGGAAATATTAGATCTAAGACGTAGTTTAGTATTGGGATAACTTTCCAATTGTAATTTTGGTTCCCATCCAGGTTCCCCATTTGGAAAGAAAATGGTATATGTCATTGGATCTAAATTACAGCTTAATATATTTATGTTGATAAATGGTTGTTCTTCATTGTGTGGACATATTCTAATATCCCTCTGAAAAGGTGGTTCACCATCTTAATTGTTAAACACCATGACAACCTCATTTACTGTTGGTAAATTATATTGTCTTTGATCAGTGTTGCGATCTTTTTTTAACACCGTATTTACTCTTGGCGTAGGCAATTGATGTCTTTAAGCATGTTTCTGTTGTTCTTTTTCAAGCTGTGCTAATTGTTTGTATGATTGACTGTATGGGTTTTTTGCCATAATTTTATCCAGCTGTTCAAAGACTATGCGCAAACACTGTTTATTTTTTGGACGCGTCATTTTTTGTTCCACAGCTTCCATTGTATCTAAGAATTTTCTTTGCTCTCCTTCTTGTGGGTGTAAATGTGAAGTTCGGTGGTAAATTTGACCTTGAACTCTAAAACAGTAAGGACCATGTCCTGGTACATTTTCTGCTAATGTTGCACCCATTGAAGCAAATGAAATTGCACTGTTATAAGATCTTATGTTTTTTTTTTTAATTAGTATAATTTGGAAATGTTGGATCGCTCATGATACTTTCTAAATAATCTGGAAATGGTAGTGGAAGTCTTACCTTTCCTTTCTGACAGCAGCTAATGAAATTTCCGTCAGTAGGTCTTTCCTTTAGAAAATGATAGGCCCCACAAAACTGACAAACCACATTAAGTAATCCACAATAATGAGTGTCTACTTGTAGTGCTTTACTAAACACATTGTCATGCATTTTCTCAACATAGATATCAGAACAACTTTCTATATGTACATTGGTGTCATGTGTCTCTACATTTAAGTCATTAGGCAATATAGAATCATTGGACAATGGTTCACAGACATGTTTTTGTTTTCTTGGAAGCCCCAGCACACTCACTTGCTGCTTTCTTACTCCTTTTTCTTTTATTTAAAAGTCTCTGTCGATCTTTTTCTCTCAAGCGTTGGGAAGTTTCCGGTGACTGTGCATCTCTCCACCTTTCCTTCCTTTCCCTTGCCAATCTTCTTTGGCGTTCAATTTTGTCTTCTCCATTATCCGCCATTTTAATCTGTAATTGTCAATAGAGATGTAATTATTGTTTGTTGTTTGTTTTCTGTACATATTGTTTTTACCTTTTTCTACTGTTACATTAAACTGGATGAATGAACTAATCAACCATTTTCAAATCTTATACTTTTTTACAATGAAATAAATGAAACCATTTAAATACTTTTTTATTGGCATATATTAAATAGCAAAGGGCTGCACATACAGTATATATATTTTTCTAACGTAATTGTTAATCCTTCAATTCCATTCATTCACTGCATACATTTCATTACTTTTTTTCGCAAGTCTTCTAACCTTCTTGTTTTTTTTTTTAAATATTATTATTAATTATTATTCTCTTTCCAAATTTACATAAGTGCATGTTAAAAATTGTTCTTATATTATAACATGTATTTTTTTTAACTGATAATAATAATGAAATTGTCTACCTGTCAAGATTATCCTTATGATGTTCAATGCCTCCAAACGTCACTGTCTCTGTTCATTAAGCTGCAGCTCCGCTGAAAGTGTGCAAAAATGTAAAATTAATGTATAATATGTTGCTTCATCCGTATCAATCAATCAGCCTGAACACAGATATTTTTGCAGAGATTAAAAACATGAAATGAATATATCAATCTTTCAGCATGAACACAGATATGTTAGCATAGATTCAAAATATGCAATCAATATTCCTGTTAGTCTTTAAATAAGAATCAATTAATGCCCATTAATATTAAATTAATGTCTGACTAAATATAACGTCAAGATGTAAGAATGAGTCTATTCCCTTTTTTTGGGGGGGGCGGGGGTATTTTATAATGAGTATCTTAAAAACTGAATTAGTAAAATAATGCACATTAATAACTAATGAAATAAGAATCAATTAATGTCTATTAATATTAAATTAATGTCTGACTAAATATAACGTCAAGATGCAAGCATGAGTATATTCCCTTTTTTTGGGGGGGGGATTTTATAATGAATATCTTACAACTGAATAAGTAAAATAATGTGCATTAATAATTAATGAATCAATGTGTTCCTTTTTTTATGCACATTCTTAAACGTTAACCTTTTTTGATATTAATGATTATTAATGATTAATTAATTAATTAAAGTACATTATTAATTTTATTTTCAATTCTTTCACACAGGTAAGCATAATATTATTTGTCAATTCAATACATTTAAATTTCTTGTTTCCTCTAATTTTTTTATTATTTAAAAATTAATTAAATAATTAATAATTAATGATTATTAATGTTATTTACCTTTTTTAATGTAATATTGATGAAGCAGTATCCTGAAGAGCTAATAATCTCTTGAGATTTTCCGGCATCAGAAAATGTCCAGTCAGACAGAGTTATGTTTCAAGTGTGCCCTATATATAGGCTTTGTGCGCGAGACAAATGCGTTGTTTTAGGCGGGAAATCTCTGTTAATGCGTAGATGTGTAATTTTGTTTAGTAAAATGTAGTCGTTAGTGTCTGTTTTACGCATTGCGCGGTTATTTAGCATCCTTGGTATCGGTATTTTTCGAGCACATACGTCTCTGGCTGTGTTTTACGCACTTCTTAGTAGTGTAGCCTCGTTTTAATTTTTTCCGGCGGCCATTTTTTTCTCGCTCAGGCTATTTTCGATCTTTATAAATCGTCTAAATCGATTTAAATTGGAGTTCCACCTCACTCACAGATGTCCTGCCTGTTTCCCCATGCTGTAAGTGATATTTTTGTTATTTTTTTTATATCTATTTAGTGTTTTTTTATTGTTTTTGTTCCACCGATAATCTCGTAATTTTTTTCATCTCATATTTTTTTTTCTAAGTCCCGCGTCTTGTGTAAAAGTGCTACGCTTTAACTGCTCGCCTCGCTATGCGAGGTTCGCCCGCAATGAGCACCTTTCGACGCTCATTGCCAAAGTGCTACGGTTTAACGGCGTGACGACGAATCATAGTTGGACAATTATAATATGTGATTCTTTTCTGACATACAATGCACTTCCATATCAAGGATCATGCATCAAAAACTAAAATCATATACTATGCTATGCATTGATTAGCCTAATATTGAGAATATCATTATCAAGGGATACATGCCAATTTTCAGTTTACAATACAGGCACTTATTTTAAAACTTCTGTGAGCAATCAATTTGAGGACTTCCCAAGAATGTCAATATGAATTTATCAGAGGAGAGAATGACTACAAAAAGTCAAATTAATTATGTACACAGAAGCTAAGATCATGAAACTCTGATTATGTAGCAACTTCATACTATTAAAGCAAATGGATACAATACCTTATGGCATGATGCATATGATCCATAATCAGATAACAAACAAACCATTATTATTTTTTTAATCTGCTCTGTGAATAAGTGCAGGAAGCTAAAGGGTGTTTTTCTGTCCTGTGCTTTACAATCATTCTGCAGGTGAGAGTGGGTGTGGTTTGACCTGTGTAAAAGTATATCTGTGTGCACTTGTGTGTTTTCTTTGAAACTGCTCTGTGATTAAATGCAGAAAGCTAAAGGGTGTCTTCTGTCCTGTGGGCCCATCCATCTTCCCTTTGATGCGGTACAGTTGTCCTGTCCCCTTATCAGAACCCCCCCCCCCCAAAGCATAATGTTTCCACCTCCATGTTTGACGGTGGGGATGGTGTTCTTGGGGTTATAGGCAGCATTCCTCCTCCCCAAACACAGCGAGTTGAGTTGATGTCAAAGAGCTTAATTTTGGTCTCATCTGACCACAACACTTTCACCCAGTTCTCCTTTGAATCATTCAGATGTTCATTGGCAAACTTCAGACGGGCCTGTACATGTGCTTTCTTGAGCAGGTGGACCTTGCGGGCGCTGCAGGATATCAGTCCTTCATGGCGAAGTGTGTTACCAATTGATTTCTTGGTGACTACGGTCCCAACTGCCTTGAGAACATTAACAAGATCCTCCTGTGTTGTTCTGGGCTAATCATTCTTGTGATCATTGAAACCCCTACGAGGTGAGATCTTGCATGGAACATCAGACAGAGGGAGGCATGCAGTTACTTTGTGTTTCTACCATTAACGAATAATCACACTAACTGTTGTCACCTTCTCACCAAGCTGCTTGGCGATGGTCTTGTAGCCCATTCCAGCCTTGTGTAGGTCTACAATCTTATCCCTGACATCCTTGGACAGCTCTTTGGTCTTGGCCATGGTGGAGAGTTTGGAATCTGATTGATTCCTTTTGTGGACAGGTGTCTTTTATACAGGTAACAAGCGGAGATTATGAAACCATCTATTGCTGGTTAATTTTCCTTCAATAACTCTAATATGTTGTGCACTAAACTCGTATCTATAACTGATATAGTGTTCTGGTCATCAACTGTCACAGAATGTATATATGGTATAAATGTGATATTTGCATCTCAACTTTTGCAAAGTACTTGTTCAGGGGGCAGCACATTTCCCACCTTCGGCTTATACTCAAGTCACTCATTTTACCCAGTATTTTGTGATAAAATAGGTGCCTCTGCTTATACTCGGGTCAGCTTATACTCGAGTATATACGGTATTCGGCCAAGGTAGTAAAGCCCCATTATGTTGCAGTGACCCAACCACTGTTACCTCCCTTGTGTATACAGAAGAAAAGAACCTATTTAGCTCATCTTCCTTTTCCTGGTTACTAATTTTCAGATGGCCTGTGTCACATTGTAATGTTCTTATAGCTTCCTTCCTCGCCTTCTTCGCATTAAAATACTTAACAAATATTTTAGGGTTAGTCTTACTCCCTTTTGCAATTAATTTTTTATTTTCTATTTTAGCCAGTCTAATGGCGCTTTTGCAAGCCTTGTTGATTTCTTTGTATTCCTGTAAAGCAGTCTCTGTCCCCTCTTGTTTGTATAATTTAAATGCTTGTTTTTTACTTTTTATCTTGATCTTTAAATCATTGTTAAGCCACATTGGATGTGATTTACTCCTTTTACTTTTATTTCCATATGGTATTTGGTAATAAGTATGTATATTTAGTAAGGATTTAAATGTTGTCCATTTATGTTCAGTATTTTTACCTGCCAGTTCTCTGTCCCAGTCTATATTTTAAAATCTGCCCTTTTAAAATTAAGAGTTTTTATTGGCCCATTACAGTTTTGCTTTTTTAATTCAATTTCAAATGAGACTGTGTTGTGATCACTGTTTCCCAAAGGTTGCCCTATTTCAACATTTGATACCATATCGATATTATTTGTGATAACTAAATCCAAGATAGCCTCAAATCTCGTTGGTTCTTGTATAATCTGGGCCTGATAATGATCCCTGAGTGTACTCAAGAACCTGCTCCCCTCATTTATCCAGTTTATTTCAGGGTAATTAAAGTCTCCCATTATTAGAACTTGCCCATGCTTAGCTGCATTTCCAATCTGTAACAGTAATTGTATTTCCTCACTTTCAGTTATATTTGGGGGTTTATAGCATACACCAACTAATATTCTTTTGGAATTTGCTGCTCCGCCATTTAACTCTATCCACAAACATTTAATATTACTGCTAGTTCCAGCATAAATATGTACTCTGACAATAGGCTTAAATTCGGGCTTAACATACAGACAAATCCCTCCTCCTCTTTTACCATTGCCCTTATCTTTCCTAAATAGGCATCCAGATTAACAATCCAGTCATGAGATTCATTCCAACATGTTTCGATAATGCCTATTAAATCAAATTTTTCATTAGTTGCCAATAATTCTAACTCTCCCATTTTTCCTTGCAAGCTTCTGGCATTAGCAAGCATACACATTATGTTATGTCTGTAGTTCTGAAGTACCTGCCACTGTACTTGAGTTACTTTGTAATACTTCCCTATTGACTATACTCACCCTCCCCCATCTCCTCCCCCATGAGTAGTTAATTAACCCCCTAGCACCTCTTCACTTCCTACCCTATTACTTCCATCTTGTCCCTTCCCCCACCTACTAGATTAAAAACTCCACTAGCCCTGTTAGCTCAAGGTTTCTTATCTTTATGCATAAAGTTATCGAGAATAGTTTTAATTTTTTTTCAGTAGATATTTAGGAACGTCAAGATGTGTAGTCCTTATCAGGTATGTAATTTTAGGTTAAATTGTCATCCTAATTGCTGAGACTCTTCCAAACCGAGACAGAGTTAGACTTTTCCAATTATCAAGGTAGTCTGTCATAGTTGTTCATAGTTATAGAAACTGTAGTTTATAGAAACTACTAGCGACTTGCCCGTCAAAAAACGACGGCAATGTGATGTATATGTTTGTCAAGTTGTTTAGTTATTAACATATATTTTTGACACTTGTAAGTATTTTAATATAAACGTGTATTTTTGTAAAATGTTGATGTAATGGTTTTTTAAAATGTAATTTGTATCTGAAGAATTGTTAACTTTAATATACATTGAATGAATAGGAAAGCAAAAAGTAAAAAGCCTTCTTTAAACGTCGCAAATTTTAACATGAAGTTTAAAATATATGTAAGCAATAACCTTCAAAGTATATATTTTTAAACTTGAACTTTATTTTTTATGTAAGTTTAGAAGTTGACAAAACATTGGTATAATTTTGAACATTATAAACAGGAACATAGTGAATACATTTTGTAACCTAATTTTTTATTAAAAGTATTAACATTTGAATGTAAAAACAATTGACCTTTAAATTAATCAGTATTAAAATTCAATTTCTATCACAATAATTGTTAACTTGAATATACATTGAATGTAGAGGAAGGCATACAGTAAAACTCTTCTTAAAACGTACGTAATTAAAGTAATTCATTACTGAGCACATAAACTGGCGATAAACATTAATGTAGGCAGTAATCTTAAGATAACAGACAATATTTACATTGTGACTTAAAAGGTGCTTGACCTCTTAACATCCACTTTGTAATCTGTTGAATGAAATAACTTGAAAATATATTTTTTTAACTTGTAACATTAGAAACATTAACATAGTGACTTAACATTTTAACATAATTTTTACTAACAATGCAAGGCAAGTATTTTGTGAGGCGAATCATTCATAAACAGTACTTCCATTAATTATGACTGAATTAAACAACCAATTGTTATGTATTTTGGAATGCTTTTAAAAAATGTTGGCATCTTTAATTTGTATCCTTCAAAGTTATAGTACTTCATAGTAGACAATGTTTTTAGTAAAAATACGTCCATCTTCTAATAAATCACCTTGACTTTCATTGTTTTCAATGTAAACTTTAATAGCCTGTGGATTTTTGCACCGTGACAACGCAACGTACAATTGACCATGTGCAAAAACTGGTTCTTCCAAGAAAATACCCACAGATTTGAAAGTTTGACCTTGTGATTTACAGTATTAATGGTCATGGCATATTCCATAATAATGGGAAATTGTCTTCTTTGAAGTATAAAAGGGAGACTACTTTCACTTGGTGCTAAATCTATTCTTGGTATGAAAACTCTCTCTCCTTTATGGGTCCCAGTTAAAATTTCAGCATCTATAAAATGCTCCTTTAATTGTTGAACAATTAATCTTGTGCCATTGCATAGGCCTTTTTTGGGGTTCATATTTCACAGTAACATGATAATTGCACCTTTCTTTAGCTGCAAAATATGTGGTGGCATTCCAGAAGGAGTTAAAGAGTTTATGAATTCAGTTGAAAAGTTTGCCTGACTTTCATTGTCATCAGTAAGTACAGAATCAGCACTGTGATAATTTCTTTGTTGTGCATTAATTTTTTTTAAGATTTCATTATTGAGTATTAATGCATCTTTATTTTTACACGTCAGTATAACTTGGTTGGCAAGCTCGGAATATTCTTCGTTATTTATGCTCCCTTCAAATATAGCCGATATAATATCTTGTTGACAAATCATATGAGGTGGGATCTCTACAGTGTCGTCAGGTAAATGTAGTATTTTTTCTGTTCTGCCTTCTCCAATTTTAATAAGCCAATCATTGAAATCAGTTTGGCCTTCTGATCTCATATTTTGTTGCAGTTGAAGATGGGTAAAATGTTTCCATACTGTACTTGACTTTATACATGTTTCGATAATGTCAGTTCGATTTCCATGTACAACGACAGGTAATGTTTGTCTAAAATCGCCACCCAACAACATTACCTTTCCACCAAATGGAAAAATATTATCCATGACTTCACAAAGCAAACGGTCAATACATTGGAGGGCATAGCATGACATCATTGTGGCCTCATCTATTATAATTAATTTACATTTATTCAATTTCTTTGCTTGTAAGGATGTCATGCGAATATCTGAGACAGAATTTTCTAAAATAGGCACTGGCAGTTTAAATCCACTATGAACAGTTCTTCCACCTTCTAATAAAAGTGCAGCAATTCCAGTAGTGGCAAACGCCATTGCTATTTTTCCTTGTGCTCGTACTGAACTCATTAATAAATTGTACAAATATGTTTTTCCTGATCCGCCAGGTCCATCAAGATAGAAATAACGCTCTGTCACCATGTCATCATCTATAGCATTTTTAATGGCATGAAATGCTTGCAATTGTAGTGTATTCAAAGTTGCAAGTCTTTCTTCTGTTCTTTCTGCTTGTAGTTGAATGTCATAGTCTTCAAAGTTAATGTCATCTATAAGACCTGGATCAGGCAAATTAAAACTTGCACAACTTAATCCATGAGTTAAAAAGACTTCTTGGATTTCCATTAACGCTTTTAAGTGTGCAATGGGTTCATTGTATCGTCGCATAAAGTCTTCAGCCATATTATTTTTAAAAGTCTCCCACAAAGCTAATGCATTTGGAGCATTTGAGAAGATACAAATAAAAGCAAATTGTTCTCTCATCTGTCGTGGCATTTGACATTGTGCTGCTTCTTCTAAACATCTTTCCCACTCTGTATCATCAGCGAGTAAGTTTCTATGTCTTGCAGCTAAATGGAAGGATTCATATACAATGTCATTAACAGTTCTTAATTGTTCAAAACTTTGTGCTCCTGGAACATTTAAAAGTAATATCCGTAAGCAAAAACGTTCAACATCTCTTGGACTGACTGTGTAAATTCGTGGAATTATTTTATTGCCTCTGGTTTTTCTTGGTCTCCATAATCCATTCACAAAAACATAGTGATATGGAATTTCAATATATAAGTATTGTGTTGCTTCAGCATCAGTGGAATTTAATGCAAACCATGCAGTTAGTGTAGTGTGACGATCTTCACTTTGGGCCAATGCATTCATTTCATTTCCAGCATGGAAATAGACTAAATGTCGTTGTGGCAAATGTACTGCTAACCTATATACTGCATGTGATCTATCGTGCATTTCAAATTTTAAAAGCCGCCACATAGCTTCTGGCGCACTGACATAGCGAGCATCTACATGAGATGCAAGTTCATCATGTACTAACTCACTACTTTCAGGGTTGTCTGCACTTTTGACGACTACAGTAGCTGCATCGTAACCTTTGTAAATATATTTGTAGACATATTTAAGGGATTTGATGGAAGTGCAGGCTTCTACGGTGATGTGGGCGTTGTACTTCATGAGTAAATGTGGATTGTAGGGTACTACATATCTATTGTCCACTTTTTTCCCACGAATAATGGCACTATCTCCTTCTCTGCTTTTATAAAGTGGATATCCATCACAATTGGCATAGGTTTTGTCTCTATAATCTTTTGGAAATTCTTTGGAACATTTATTATTTTCCATACATGGTGATTGTGGATTAAGGTCACCACAGGGTCCATGAATCATGCGATGAGTAACAATCTCATATAGTCTACCATATAGTTCTGGATATGGTAGTTCAGCAACAATGACTGCATCCACTTTGTCCGAAGTATCTAATTTATCTTTTTCTTGAAGTATTATTAGAACATGTGCATGTGGAAGGCCTCTTTTTTGAAATTCAATGGTATATACATAAGCAAGACATTTGCCAAATAACTGATTTATAGTGAAGTCACGTATTAATTCATTTAATTTAATCTTAAAAACTCTGGCTACTAAATCTGGTCGATCTGAAGCAGTTTGTCCAAGAAGTAGATTTAGTGTAATTTCTGGCCATTGTGGATTACATGTAAATGTCACAAATAAATCGGGTTTGCCAAATTTAGTGACAATAGCCATAGCATCATTGTATTTTTCTCTCATATTCCGAGGAGATCCTTGAAAGAAAGATGGTAAAATGATGGCTTTGCCAGCTGTCATGTCTCTGCTTGCAGCCACGTCAGCAACATAGTCCATTAATCCAGAATATTGTTCTACACGAAGTTTATCTTGTTGATATTTGATAAAGTTTAAATTATTTGCCTCAACTTGCAAATATGAATCAATAATCCATTGTTGTGTTAGTTTCCCACCACATAAAATTGGATTAAATACATTGCGAATGGCAATTTGAGCTACTTTAAATTCAAGCATAGAAACATTATTTCGGATTCTGGCTTTAGCATTTGGGTAACTGGGAAGAGTTAATTTTGGTTGCCAACCTGCTTCTCAGTGTGGGAAAAAGATGGGATATGTCATTGGATCTAAATTTGGACTTAAGATACTCATATTAATAAACGGTTGCTCCTCATTTCTAGGATATATTCGAATGTCTCTTTGAAATGGTGGTTCTCCTTCATCATTCTGAAACACCATTGCAACCTCATTTGATGTTGGCAAGTTATAACAACGTTTATCAGTATGTCTGTCTCTTTTAAGCACCATATTAACCTTCGGCATTGGTAATTGATGTGTTTGTGCATGAAGTAGTTGTTCATTTTCTACTTCTGCCAATTTTTTATAAGCTTTACTGTAGGGATTGTTGTCCATAATGTTATTTAGCTCTATGAAAACACTGGGTAAGCATTTTTTATTTTCTTCCATCTGCATACGTTGGTCAACAGCTTCCATTGTATCTAGGACATATAGTTGAGCAAATTTTCTTTGATTTCCTTCCTCTGGATGTAAATGGGAAGTGCGATGATAAATTTGTCCTTGGACTTTAAAACAGTAAGGACCATGTCCTGGTACATTAGCAGCTAATGTTGCCCCCATGGATGCAAAGGATATGGCACTATTGTAGGATCTTATGTTTGTTTTAAAAATGTTGTAGTTTGGAAAAGTAGGTTCAGTCATAATGTTTTGTAAATAGAGAGGACATTGTTTCCTTTCTGGAAGTTTGAACTTGCCTTTTTGACAGCAACTAATAAATTGGCCATCTCTGGGTCTCTCCTGTTTAAAATAATAAGCCTCACAAAACTGACATTGAGTAGTCATGTCCCCACAACTATGAACCTCTACTGCTAAAGACTTGAGTAGAGGACAATTTGCAAAGCATATAGGATTTTGACTTTCATATTCATCAGGTGAAATGTCATATAATGTTTCAACAACAGGTTCTAAATGCTTTGTTTTTTTCGTTGCTTTTCTTGGTATATGTTGTATTGTTTGAGGTAAAATGTCATGTAATGTTTCATGAAACGGTTCTAAATGCTTTGTTTTCTTTGTTGCTTTTTTTGGTATCTCTTGTATTTTTTCTGGTAAAATGTCATCTGATGTTTGAGCAACAGGTTGTAAATGCTTTATTTTCTTTGTTGCTTTTTTTGACATATCTTTCATTTCTGCAAGTGACACTCTTTTGCTTGCAATTCTTTTGCGTTCTTTTTCTCGTCGAATTTCCTTCTTCTCCGGTGTCTGCTGGCTGTCTGCTCTCTGTCGTCGTTCTCTAGCTTGGCGTCTTTTCTTTTCTTGTTTACTCTCGTTTCAGCCATGTTAATCTGTAAAAATAAAATAATGTACCATTAGTTTATTTTGAGATGTTAAGTTGTTTTTCATGACAAATTGTTATCAATAGTGTGTTAACATTTTATACTTAATCAATTTCAATGCGGTCAATTGAATAAAAGTCTAAATAAGGCCATGAGATAATTATTTAAAGAAGTTTTTATTTATTAAACATGTATCCAAAAGCAAGTGTTTCAGTAACTAAAAAGGTATTTTCAAAAAGATGTTATGTCCTTATTTACAGCACTATTCAATTTGTCAAATGGCAATTAAATTAGGGTTTAGGACTGGAATGTTACAATGACAAATTGTATAGATTCTGTGTTTTTAGACTTTTTTAGACTATGCCAATTTTTGTTTTAAGTTTACATTGAAGTTTGTATTTACTGTTAAAGATTATTGGCCCTAAAAGACAAATAAGAGATAGATGAAAAATGTGTTAGTTATATTTTCTCAACAGTTATAGTTACCAGTGGTTTATTTTAAATTTTATTTTCTGTTGACACCGATGCAAAGCTAAGATCTTTATTTTTTTTTCCGCTTTTTTTACTTTTTATACTGTACCTTGGTTGAAGTTTGATTTCAAGCAAAATTCTTTGTTGGTCCTGTGTTGAAAGCTTCGTCCGATGGTCTGGTCCTGTGTTGAAAGTCCTCGTCCGATGGTGTAGTCCTCTGTTGAAAGTCCTCGTCCGATGGTCTGGTCCTCAGTTCAAACTCCTGTTCCGATGTTCTTGACGCAGTATCTGTTATAAAATAAAAATGAAAATGTTATGTTATTTGAATGTCTTTGTATTAATGAAAAAATGCCATTATTTCTGTGTTTTTCTACAATCCTTTTTGGTGCGCCGCAATTTTGGTATGCTTCTGTATGCTTTTTTCTAAGGCTTATAGGTGGTTAAACATTAAAGAAGAATATTAATTCATTTTTCTCTTTTTTTACTTGTTATACTGTACCTTGGTTGAAGTTTGATTTGAAGCAGAATCTTTGTTGGTCCTGTGTTGAAAGCCTTCGTCTGATGGTCTGGTCCTGTGTTGAAAGTCCTCGTTCAATCGTCTGGTCCTCTGTTAAAAGTCCTCGTCCGATGGTGTAGTCCTCTGTTGAAAGTCCTCATCCAATGGTCTGATCCTCTGTTGAAAGTCCTCGTCCACTGGTCTGGTCCTCAGTTGAAACTCCTGGTCCGATGTTCTTGACGCAGTATCTGTTATAAAATAAAAATGAAAATGTTATTTTATTTGAATGTATTTGTATTAACTGAAAAATGACATTATTTCTGTGGTTTTCTACAATCCTAGTAGGTTGTTAAACATTAAATAAGAATCTAAATGTAGTTTGCTATGTGTTTGTGTGAGTTTTCATACAATCCTGTTTGGTGCGCACCACTGTTGGTATGCTTATTTAGGCTTCTTTCTAAGGCTTATAGGTTGTTAAACATTAAATAAGAATCTAAATGTTGTTTGCTATGTGTTTGTGTGAGTTTTCATACAATCCTGTTTGGTGTGCACCAATGTTGGTATGCTTATTTAGGCTTCTTTCTAAGGCTTATAGGTTTTTAAACATTAAATAAGAATTTAAATGTAGTTTGCTATGTGTTTGTGTGAGTTTTCGTACAATCCTATTTGATGGGCACCACTTTTGTTATACTTATGTAGTGTTTTTTCTAATGGTTATAGGTTGTTAAACAAAAAGAATATGAATTTAGTTTGCTATGTGTTTGTTACAATCCTGTTTTGTGTGTAACAGTTTGTGTGTACCATATGTTGCATACTTTGGCCCTCATTCAATTGCAGTTTGGCCAATTCAATAGGGTTCTAAATGTGCTTATTTCGAGCCCTATTGAATTGTCCAAAATATCAATTGAATGAGGGCCTTTGGTTGCTGGATTTCTTATATTGTGAGGGCCTCATTGAATTTGGTTTTTCGCAATGGAATTGGGCTCAATATGAGCACAGAGCATCTTTTTTTACAGAAGTTTTTAGTTAGTGAACTTGTATCCAAAAGCAAGGTCTTCACTAACTAAAAACTTCTGTTCAAAAATATGCTCTGTGCTTATATAGAGCCCTATTGAAATGGGCAAATCACATTTGAATGAGGCCCTCGGCCATTAAACATATTTAGGTCCTGAATCAATTGCATTTTGACCAATTGAATAGGGCTCTATATAAGCACATAACATATTTTTTAGACAGAAGTTTTGAGTTAGTGAAGACCTTGATTTAGTATCGAAGTTCAGTAACTAAAAATGTCTGTCTAAAAAATCTGTTATGTGCTTATATAGAGCCCTATTCAATTGGCCAACTCACAATTGAATGAGGCTCATGGTTCGGTTCTTTTTTATACTTAATACTTTACCTTGATTGAAGTGTGGAATGACAGAGGGTCCCCTCCTGCCAATCTTAATCCGCCGGTCTTCTTGTAGTGTCTGTTTGAAAAATAAAGTGAAATAGTGAATTATATAATTTTTTATTTGTATTTAGCAAAGCATGGCCTTTTCAGCATTTAATGTATTTTTGTATCTTACCTCTTCTTCTTTGTTGGTGTTCTTTAAAAGGGATTGTGCTTCACAATGCACGGTGCAAATTGTTGAGTGACGCTGTTGATGCAGAGTCTGTTTGAATATTAAAAAAAGTAGAAAGATTGAGCTTTAGGTGATCTATTGAATTTCAGTAAATTAATGTCATTTAAATATACTTCTGTAATTATTTTCAATTAACATTATTTTTTGGTGGGGGCTACACACATATGTCACATACATGAAGCACATTTCCATAGTTGAAAGTAATTATTTTGTGTGCGTGTGACATATCACTATACATGAATCATATTTTAATTGTTAAATTAACCTTATTTTTATTTTTGGCCAACATACATAAATGTGTGTGTGACATGTGACTATAGATGATACACATAAATGTGCGTGTCACATGTCACTATACATTATACACATATATGTGCGTGTCACATGTCAGTATACATAAACCTTTTTTTCTTATTTTTTTTTTTTTTTTTGATGTCCTGTCTTGATAATAAAATGTAATATATTATAGCTTACCTCTCAGTTGTAATTTGCACAGTGTAAAGTAATAAATTAGGAAACAATTGTCTTCTCAAGTTTTAGCAGCAGTTATGTCTGAAGTCACTCTGTTCATCACCTGAGGAGAAATGTATTTTTCTCTGTCAAATAGGCAGTATTTATAAACTTGTAGAACATTCTGGAAAGTTAGACCGTTAGAACGCAATACGCATGCGCTATTTGCGTTCCAGCTTACAATTTGCGTTCCATCCGCCATTTTGTGCGTAGTAGTGGTTAAAATGGTGGTTAATATGAGTGTGATCCGTTCCGCATAGTATGTGTTTCATTATTGCGAGTAAGTGTAGTGTAGTTACGTCTGGAGCCTCGTTTTCGTTTTGTTCGGCGGCCATTTTTTCTCTCGCTTAGCCGATTTTCGGCCGTTTAAACTCTTTATTTTGGACTTAAATGGACGTGTAAATGAACTTTTGGAGGTGCCGGATGCCCCCCCATGCTGTAAGTAAGCTTTTTATGTGTTTGTTGTGTTTATTTCTTGTGTTTGTGATGTTTTGATGCGCGGCGGTTGGAATGGGTCTTTCGCGGCCGTATTTTTTTGCGATGCGGCCGTATTTTGTTGCGATGTTGCCGTATTTTTTTGCGATATACGCAGTTAGCTTTTACGTGTACGACGCAGTGTATTTGTTTCTAAGTCGTGCGTATGTGTGTTAAGAGCGTGTGAAGGGCCTTTTTTACTGTTTTTTTGTTAAGTCTTGCGTCTGTGTGTCTGGGTGTAAGCGGGTGTGAGGCGACTTTGAGTTTTTTTTTGTTATGAAGTTGTGTGTGTGTGTATGTGTGTGTTAACACAGCCGATGTTGGGATGCTCCCACCACCGCAAATGCGGACCCTCGCTTCGCGAGGATCCGCATTTGCGGGGACGTTGTTGGGTTTTTGTTGGCTGGGCAGTTGGGTTTATTCTGTTAAAAAGTTGTGTGTGTGTATGTGTGTGTTAACACAGCCGACGTTGAGCCTCCACCTCCGCAAATGCGGACCCTCGCTTCGCGAGGATCCGCATTTGCGGGGACGTTGGAATGATCCATCACCGCGAATGCGGGCCCTCGCTTCGCGAGGACCCGCATTTGCGGGGAACTGCGTCCCTCGCTTCGCGAGGGACGCAGTTCTTGCGGGTTCGCTACGCGAGCCCGCAAGCGTGATCAACGACCCGTACGCTCACAACTATATATGTGATTCTACACAAACAAGGCGTAAAATAATACCCAAACAAAAGATCTTAGTATGTCCTTAACAATATTGAAATTGGCTCTTAAAAAAAATCACTTTCTTCTTTTCTTAAATTTAACCACATTGCAAATATTTATTGATAAGGCAGATTACTATTTTCCCTCCCTTATCGGAGGGTTTAATTAATACATCTTCCCATTCTCTAATGTGTCTGAGCTGTTCTTTCCTCATACGTTTTGTTGGAGACTCTTTTCATCTCTCTAGTTTCAATATACATCCACTGCTGGACACATGGATATGGGTGGATTAAACTTAGATTTATTTTTCAGTTCATGAAACCATCTATTACTGGTTAATTTTCCTTCAATAACTCTAATATGTTGTGCACTAAACTCGTATCTATAACTGATATAGTGTTCTGGTAATCAACTGTCACAGAATGTATATATGGTATAAATGTGATATTTGGATCTCAACTTTCGCAAAGTACTTGTTCAAGACCATTTTTCGAGTGAAGTTTTCACTAGCACTTTTAAACTGGGTTTCTACTTAAGTCATATTAGTCTATGAGAGTGGACTAGGAGTGGAACAATAATCTGAATAAGTAATATTGTATGCCTCAACGCTCCTAGCTGTTTTGGAATTTGTTAATATGATACACACATTAACTATATCCTGATCTATCCTGGTATCCCACTTGACTATCCTATACCCCAGTTCCCACAACTTTCCAACTGGGTTTGGAATGATGCTAATTTATATTTTTAAAGATACTCTGATTCCTACACTGGTGAAGGGTTGAAGATTTACGGAATTTTTAGCTGGTTCTCCACTACAGCTTGTGTTGTACTCTATTTAATTTAGTCGTCACTTTTTACACTATATAATAACAATAAAATATATAATATTTTATAAAAATGCAACAAAAAAAGTGTTTTGAGATTTTAATGAATGGTAATAAAAGTTAAGTTTTATTTTTTGGACTATTCGTCCTCCTTATTTGTTTACTGATATACTGTGTACCATTTGGGGATTACTCGCTAGTACTAACTAGTGTACTTTTTCTCTAATTTTATTATGCTTTTTAATGTACCAGTGTGTAGCTACATATAAGAACAATTGCACAAGCAAGAGCTTTTTTTGCAAAGTAGATCCTTAGTACTACATATTATGCAAAATAGTATTAGTTCTGATATGATTTATGTTTGATAATATGCCTTTCAAAGCTTTGAAAACCTTACATTGAGCTATTATTTGTGTTTCAGTTACAATGCATTCCTAATTTCTTTTTCTTTAGACCTTGTTTTTTTGAGGACAAAATGTTGCTAACCTCTGCTTTAAAACATACAGTAGAAAGAAAACGAGCAAAGGTAAGTATGTTTTTCTCACAATTATCTTTTATGTATAAAGCATACACTTCTCATACACCTTTTATAACTATTGCTGTAATTATTACTGTTTTACAGGTCCATTGTGTTTGGTTACCATAGGAATCACTTACATATTGTTTTCCATATGTAATATTACTCCAATCTTGCCATTTATTTTATTATTGTGAAAGACATTTCTTGTTAGCCTCATCAATTTTCTTTTTTTTTCTCAGAAAGTACATTCATGGTTTTTACTGGAAATGAGACCAGCGTGGTTTTTCATTCTCTGTACCTCTAGAGAAAAACAACACAGTTTACAGAGGAGTAGAACATTAGTCTATTTACCTAGTAATGGATATTTTGAGTTCGGCAGACAAGCAAATATCCTGCTGGGCTGGGCAAGATGTGTTTCTGTTTATTATGTTCAAAAAGGGTGATTTTTCTTGCAGCAAAGAAAATGAAACAGAATTGAAACACACACTGAATTTAAATCACTTTTTAAAGATTATTATTTTCCAGCATTGTGGTCTATATACTATTTTAGTATCAGAAGATTTAGTAGACGTGCGCTACATATCTTGGTGCAAGATTATGATGGGCTAAATTATTTGAAGAATATTTTGATATATATATATCACTGACACTGCAAGCACTGTGGGTTGAATTTGTAAGAATAAATTAATATTAAATGTCACGGTATAATTTTTCCAAGGAGATAAAATGACTTACCCAAAGTCACAAGAAGGTGACTGTGTAGTTATCTACTACCTTCTCTGAAAAGACCATAAACCTTCTATAAAGTAGTTTCTTCTTTGTAAAGTTCACATTACAGTATAATGCTTATGCTCACGTTTTATACTCTGATCTGTTGCTTCATATATACAATAACTTTGTACCAGAAATCACATAGAATTCTCCAGCTTGCGGTGTTGTCTGTTGTTAAACAAGCACAGGTGATACTTAAACCTGCATATTAATATTTATTTACTGCATTTAATTAGGTGAATTTTTCAGTAATGGCTATTTTATTTGCTCATGGGATCCACTTTTGTTTTTACTGTATGGTGTAACCTTTGTTGGTTTTAACTTTTTCTTCGTTAAGGGATGCCTGCATTATAAGGAAATATAGTACATGTAATGTGCCTAATATTGTAAGAGGCAGAATTATAATATACTAGTCAGCATAAACAGCAAGGCTCAGCATGGAGTAATTCCTGCCTATATTTCTCGGGTACTACCAACTGTTTCATGGGGATCGGTACCGACCCAGTACCTATCCTCTCTGAGGTCCTGTAGAGTAATCTCTTGTCCCACGAGTACCTCTCCCCCTCTAATCCTGCCTGACTGGAGGTGACCCGGTCTTAGTACACTTGTAACGTGGGTCTATGGCTACCTCTTTCCCAAACTCTGCGAGGGCATCTGAGGGCAAGTTCTCTAGGGGTGGAGTCTGGTTGTTTACCTGAGCCTCAAAATTGTGCTGGTGGGTTCATGGTGTGATCCTTGGGGTACAAATGTGTAAATTAGCTGGCCAAAGTCATTCCCGAGTAGTAAATCTGCAGGTAAGTTCTGCATCAATCCTACTTCCACAACCCGACCCCACACCTCAGTGTAAATGAACCTTGGCAGTGGGTAAGCAGAGTACCGTTTCCCCCGCTACCTATATTGCCACAGCACCTCTGGTACGTGCTTTGTCTGGGATCAAGTGGTGTCTAACGAGGGTTAATGTGGCTCCGGTGTCCCTTAGCCCTTCAACGTTCTTCCCCTCCAGACATACGGTTTACCAATGATGTTGTCAGTTGTCTGACGCAGCCTGGATGGGGTCAACTTCCTGTTAAATCCCTAGTTGTTCCTCCGGGTAGTGGGGTTCGGCATTGTGGGTACCGGTCTCGGTGCAGTAGCAATAGGCCTCTGCTCTGTTTGGCGGTGGTTGGCCCGGACAAACCCACATGTTTCGGTTCCGGTTCTTGGGGCATTCCCTCTGGACATGTCCCAGCTGCTGGCATTGGTGACACCGGATATTGGTACAAGGTTGGTACCTGGAAGCGGAGGTGTTGAACCCATTTCCCCAGCCCTGATAGGGTGGGGCTATGGCCGGGGGTGCTGGGGACAGCACTGCAGGCTTATACGATCAGCGAGGTGGTGGTTGGTAGTGGCGCTGTGCATCATAGTGTTCATCGGCCAGCCAAGCAGCATCGGAGAGGGTAAGGGGGTAAAGGTCCCTTACCCATACTTGCACCTCTGGGGTCAGTCCACAGAAGAACTGCTCTAATAGAATCAATTGCAGCAGTTCTTCCATGGTTGTGGCTGGGTTAGCCTGAACCCATCCCATGGCAGCTCTCTGCAGTTGATAAGCCCACTCAGCATGGGAGTCCTTCTCCTGTTTGTTGAGCTCCCGAAATCAGGATTGGTATGCCTCTGGGGTGATAGCATATTGCGTTAAGATGGCCTGCTTCACCCGGTAATAATCTTTGCTGTCCTAATCTGGTACTGCCCGGTACGCCTCTGCGGCACGGTCAGACAATTTGCTTGCCAACAGAGATACTCAATCTGCTTGTCCAATGTCATGTAAGTTGCACAGTCTTTCAAAATTTTGAAGGTAACCAT
The DNA here is from genome assembly GCA_027410445.1 of Discoglossus pictus. Classification (NCBI taxonomy): domain Eukaryota; kingdom Metazoa; phylum Chordata; class Amphibia; order Anura; family Alytidae; genus Discoglossus; species Discoglossus pictus. Next base: position 471,228,036 of record CM050163.1, on the reverse strand, counting down.
CAATATCCTCTTACTTGTCTGTGATGGCTTTAAATGCATTGTATGAAAGCTTCTCTTTTCCTTGTGTGGTGGCCCATACTGCTGGTGACCCCTCTCTGGATCGCTGATCTGCTAGTTGTAGCTGTATTGCCTGTTGTCTGTTGGCCAATATGGTTACAGTTTCTTCTGATGGTGGTTCCCGGTAAAATGTCAGCCTTTCCTCCATCTCGGGTGAAGGTACAGCACTGCTGGCTCGGTCTTCCTCCATCAGTTCGGCAAACAGAATGTTGTGAGGCTCTAAACCCGTCACTTGCCACCAATTGTTATGACCGCAGGAGTGACGGGGACATGTTCACCTTTTAACCCTTCTGCTTACTAGTATAGGAGCACCCCTGGATGTTCTGGGTTCTTACGGTCTCAGCATTTTTGATTTGTTCAGGCCAGGACATAAGTTCAGGACCTCAGGAACACAGGAGGCAAACAGTAGGCTTGGCAAAATAATAAATGCTTTTATCTCTATCTGTCTCTAAAATGACAGATATACCTTTTTTTCTGTATCAACCATCGGAGCAAACTTTAATAACTGACTCACAGCATGACAGTTACAGATGACATCACAACATATCAAATGCAGTTAACTCCTTATGAACTGGCTACAACTAAAATGTAATATAGAGTTTAAACACATAACATCACACATTGTCTTTGTCATAAAACTAGGTGCCACAACACATAATACACACATTCTTGTTTTACTTCATACACGTATATATTATATTGATTTATCCTTATATTTATTTCATAAATTCCGGGAGGGCAGAGGAAAGGAGGAGTAGAGTGAGGAGAGAGGGGGACACTGGGTGAGGAGAGTGAGGATAGGATGAGAGGTAGAGGTATGGAGAAAGGGAGAGCCAGGTCAGGGAGGGGAGGTACAGGTGTAGGAGTGCAGGAGGGTGGAGGGATGAGCCCCCAAATGTAGGCACACAGGGAGTAGGGATAGAGGGTCAGGGGCCTGATCCCAGCAGGGAGGTAGAGGGGGTGAGGGACCGGCCCCAGGGAGAGAGGTCAGGGAGGCCAGGCAAAGTTGGAAGGCCAAGAGGTTATGACAAAGTACAGAACCCCTAATTATAGCCTAGAAGAGATGGACGTCCTCCTCAGGGAAATCCGTGCCCGCCATTGCAACATACATGGTGTGAGGGATTTGAGGCCTAGCCAGAAGACACAGGCCTGGAGTGAAGTAGCTTCAGCTGTTGCTGCATTAGGTGTTGCAAACAGGGATGTCAAGACTGTCAAACAAAGGTATGATCACAGCCGGCTGGAGGTGAACAAGAAGATGGCAGAGTAGGCAAGAGCAGCACGTGCAAACGGTGGTGGCCCACCAGCCAACATCACATACTGTGGATGGGAGCAGATCCTGAAGGAGTGGATTGAGGCAGCGGCAGTGGTGCGCCTTCCAGGACAGGTGGACATGGGTGTGCTGAGAACCATGCTATGTGAGTATCAAATACACCATCACACTCTCATATGCACACATATGAACCCCACACACATGGGTGTAGGAACTGGGGGGGGAGGAACAAATTTGCACCAGATTTTAATATGATTGTATGTATGTATAATTTAGCTTTTGTACGCCTGGTGTATACAATGAGCTGTATCCCCCTAGAATTATTCTGGCTCCTACACCCCTGACCACACACATAAATAACTGACATATGATAGCACTGTAAGCTCTATGGTTATGACTAAAGATATATGGGACATCAAAATCCAGGTAGCAAACATATAATTATCATAATTGTTATGAATGAAATGTCTGTCCAATACCTGCAGTTAAAACTAATTCTGGGTAGAATTCCCAAATAGATCATGATTGATCTGACATTCAAAAGAGAGTTCATTTATGGGTGTGCGCACTGCGGCATATGTGGATATAGACTCTGTAAGACTGCATGTGTGTGTCTTATACTGGCCTAACCGGGACCATTTCTCATCCATTGCTGGGAAGATGTCACAGATTGGTCAGTCTCACACACTGCCCAGCAGATCCAGCAGAGCACGTGTCTGAATCACATGCGGATGGCACACTGCACCAGCATTACATATATTTATATGAGCCATGATTCACAATGCTCATGATGCAGGCTGTGGTTCATCTGCGTAACACAAGCACCAAAGTCAATGATGTCAAGGATATGGCAACACAAAGCTCTCAATTGTGTAGAGAAACCAACTCAAATACGTTTGTTCCTTAATTTCAGTACCCAGGAGGACAAGGCCGACCACAGAGGCATAGGTGGAAGCTCCACTGGAGGTTGAACAAACTGCCGACACCTCAGCCCCTTCTGCAGTCACCTCAGCCCCTTCTGCAGTCACATCAGGCCCTTTTGCCGACACCTCCGGCCCTCTTGCCATCAACATCATCCCCAACAACACCACCCCTGACTTTGAGGGAAATCATGGCCCGATTTAACCGGGATGACATGAGACGGAACAACCAAAGGACTGAGAAGCTAAGATTGCTCTGATTGCCCTACCGGTTCAGCTACCTCCTTGCTATCCATTCTGAGGTGAGGAGGCACAACTGAAGCATGCAGAGATATTAGGAACAGGCGAATATGGACAGGAAGCAAATAATCCAATTTGCAGAACGCTAGCTCATAACTCTCCAGCCTTCGGTTTCACAACCGCAACCAGAGACGGCGGCATCCGTATCTTAGACCTCAACAACAGATGTGGAAGAGGGAGAAGGTGCACGGGCACTGTACGTGGGGGCCCAGTGCTGCGTAAAAGTAGGTGTTAGGACCATCCCCTAAGTCCTCCTCATCATCACTCTTCACTGAATACTGATTGGTATAGACGTTAACATACTATTGACTGGCTACAGAGTGTGTACATGTCTGGTTATGTTTAACATTTCACCAATTGATGTTCAATGTGGATTGACGTTGAGATGAGGTGTTGTTGGTAATCTAAATATTGTTATGATTGATATCTTGTTCTTGTCTCTGTAGGTGTTAATAGCCAAATCCCACGACCATGAAGGCATGTTCTTCATCTTCGAGCAGTACAATACCATCATGAGAGTAAACATGAGACCCAGTTCCCAACACTTTTCGATCAGTGTCCTTCACCACTACAGATAGATCTGAAATGCAATATATGACTACATATCTCTTCACTAATGAACATGACTGGTGTGAGTTTTAATTACAATGAATAAAGTCTTGGCTGTAGGGTTGCACGGTCTCATTAGAATCTGCTAATCCAAACCAGTAGTTATACATGCGTTTTTGTTGCACATCATCCTGTTGAAATACATGAATTCGCTTTCATAATGTTATGTCATCCACAAACAAAATGGCTAATTCCCTTTGTTTGACATCAGGATCAATGTGTATGTGTTTAGGGGTAATGTGATCAGTGTAATCTGTCTGGCTTTGGTACCACCCATATACCAGTGAGATGTGATATCAGCATGGCACAACAATTCCATGTAGATAGTGATAGTACTCTTTGCTAAAAGATTGTGGTCACAGTGAAGCATGCCTTGTCGTATTACACATCCTCCACATATTTTGGGAAAGCTGATTGTACAGGACAGAATCAGTATGGTTATCCCTGCTCGTAGATGATGTTCATGTTAATTGGTTTATTGTAATGTCCAGAGTAGAAACACCGTACTGTAATAACAGTTTTTGATTGTTCTTCAACCTCCTCTTTATGTTTCCCAGATTCCTATCATCTATTTTGGAATCATCATTAATGTATGAAAACAAAAAATTGATTTGTATCACATGATCCATGAGTTCTTGCATCTGTTTAATATAGCAGATGGAGACCATATGGAAGCTCTCTGCGGATTAATGGTTATTTCTATGAAACTGAGTGTTTTAGGATGTTCCGATTTCTCATCCGACAATGGTTCCTGTGTTGTCCTGACCACATGTGACCCTAGTAGATGCTCTGTATTATTCTAATGCTGCTGTCTAACATTTAACCTTTTGGACTTCCCTTGTTGTCAAAGAAAGTCTCTTGCCCTTCCGGGATCCTCCCACACAACACCCATGATATTTATGCATATATATATATATATATATATATATATATATATATATATATATACATATTAGCATGTGCTATGTGTATCAAATAAAGTATGATAATGTTATACTGTTATCACTGTTTCTGTGTGTTTCTACTGTATCATGATTTAGAATCCACAGAATCCTAATTTAATGATTTTTTTGTTATTTACATATATAATATATATATATATATATATATATATATATATATATATATTTAGAGAGATATACATATACTACATGAATCTGTACATTTACAATATAGATGAAAGTGTCAGCGCGAGGGGCTTGAAATCATGACTTATGTCAATATACAAGCAGAATACCATCATTCTTGTTAAGCCCTTAAAGAAGTCAGTAAGTATTACAGAGAACCATCAGACTCTTGCTTATTGGAAAAGTAAGGGTATTAGTTATATAGGGGATATGTATTTAGGGGAAATTTATGGATTTAACTATGCTACGAAATAAATGTAATGTAAGCAAAACCTCGTGGCTTGCATACGAATCATTTAAAAAGCTTTTGTCACTTTGGAAGTTCAAGGCAGGAAATGAGGAAAAGCCAATTAAATTAGAGATCCTGGCAACCAGAGGAGATGATTCCAAAATGATATCAAAATAAAGCAAGGCGATATCTGGCCTGGGAGGAGGACTTGCATATGACCTTCGAGCCCTCCTCCTGGTCAAGTTCATTTGGTTTAGTAAAAAAATCAGCTATTAATGTTTCCTACATTTAGCTATATTTTAAAATCACATAGTAGTGGTATTTTACCCCTGAGCATATGGGGAAATTAAATCTTCAACCAGATGATTTTTGTTGGAAAGAGTGTGGCATGCATGGCACAACACTACATGTCTGCAAGGTTTGTGAAAGTATTAAGTTACTTTGGACAAAATGCTTTTTAGAAGTTTATAAGATTCTTGTGAAACAACTTATTGGTACAAAATTTTTAATTTCATATTTTTTTGATTGTAAAACACCTTCTAATAAAATATTGGAAACAACCTATAACCCCTCATGGAATAAAGTACTAAATGAGGGAGAATTATGAAATAAACCCTATAAATAAGGGATTATGCTCAAATTGGGTGATATGGGATTAATATGCTTAGTATTTTTAAAGGATTTAGATATTGATATTAGATTTATATGCTCTGTATAGGGATAGGAGTATATTACCAGACTCTTATAATATCTGTATATTCCTAATTGTTCCGGTAGTATTGTGTATTGTGAATGTATATATTTGTGTATTTGTTTCCGGTATGTTGTTTATTTTTGTTAAATAACAATAAAAATATATACATATATATATATATATATATATAAAAAATAGAACGATTCATTTACATTCATGATTATTCTACAGTAATGCAAACACATAGTGAACATCATATTTACACCCCTAACTGATGGTGCTGAGCACATTTGTTGACTTTCAGGGTCCTTTAATTGGTGTTACGTAAATGCTATGGTATCAACATTAGTGAGGCAAACACATGCAACATAGCTGATAAATAATATTTAATCTTAGCAAAAGTCAAACACAAATATAACAACAAAGCCACACAATGACAAATTATCACTGGTATGCACAGTATCATGGTGGAGGTGGGTAGGATACAGAGTTCTAGTAACACAGGAAAATAGGGATATAGGAACAGAATGCAGGCAGGGGGAATGACATTGATATGGATGATCAGTTGAGGGGGGAATACACTGTATCATCCAACATGAGGCAATATAAGTTACATCATATTATTACAACATTTCAAGACAACTTTAACATTCAATAAGTAAAAATACAACAATAATAACGAATAAGGAGATATACTGGGGATATATGGGGATAAGTAAAATGTAGATTTGTGTGTCCAACAGACATATGCAACTTTGGAAGTATAAGTGCTCAATCAGTTAATGTTATAATCCCCAATAGGTACGTTCTCTGGCAATGATAATCCGCTATGAGAGCAGCCTCTACATACCTAACTTTAGACACTCAGATAGGGACCTGACCAGGACCATATCAGTCTATTCTAACTTATTTGAGAGATTCACTCACAACCAATCGGGCAATTTGAGGGGAATTCTGTTCTTTGAATGAGCATCTCTATTATCTGTTGCTGCATATGGATAACTGAAGGCTAACGTAACCTCATTAACAATTATGTTCCTAGCTTAGAGTTACTCTTCCCCATGTATACAGGGAGGATCACATCAGCAGTGAAAAAGAGATCTGGAAGGGAGTATGATGCAGCCTTCATAAAAGTCCAAGTAGAGGAGAGAATAGCATGTCTAAAGAAATAAGTACATATTAAACTATTGTGACAAGGATGGCATGAAACTGTGCAGTATGTTGCAGCAGACCAGTTTGTTAATGTGCCAGTAAAAACAAAAGAATATCCATAGTAGTAACTTTGCTAAAGAAAGCGAGATAGAGTGATAAAGTATGTGAGCATACACATGCTGTGTGTATGCAGGTAACAATCATGTGACATATGTCATATGACATCTACATTGTAGTCTGCAATTGAAACTGTATGTATATTAGCTAATCAATCGTAAGAATAAGATCTCACCAGATGCAACAAATGAACGATTGTGGCACATGCACATACATGATGCAATGTGACATTAGCATGGTCACAGAATGTCAGGACGCTCATCATCATGTGTTGTTCTCACTGTGAGGAATGTGACACATCTTTGCAATCTGTAAGAAACATACAAGGAAAGGAACATGTTGATATGAACATTACACATGCTATATGAGCACCTACTTCATCACATACCAAGATATGCTGGTCCTTTTAAACATGTTTTACCTGTTATTTTCTTACATATGAAAAAATGTACTTATCTGGCAGATAATGAGAAATGATATTTCTAATTCCTCATGATGTAGGAATATCACCCCTATTACACATTAATGCATCATTGTAGAGCCACATGTGGTGTTTTACACATGAGGTGATACAGTGGGGGGAAAAAGTATTTGATCCCCTGCTGTTTTTGAATGTTTCTTCACTGACAAAGAAACGATCAGTCTATAACTTTATTGGTAGGTGTATTTTAACAGTGAGAGACTGAATAACAAAAAAACAAGAAAAACGCATGTCAAAAAAGTTATAAATTGATTTGCAGATCAAGGAGGGAAATAAGTATTTGACCCCTTCAACTTAGTACTTGGTGGCAAAACCCTTGTTGGCAATCACAGAGGTTTAGATGTTTCCTGTAGTTGGCCACAGGGTTTGCACACATCTCAGGAGGGATTTTGTTCCACTCCTCTTTGTAGATCCTCTCCAAGTCATTCGAGGCTGATGTTTGGCAACTCGAACCTTCAGCTCCCTCCACAGATTTGCTAAGCGATGAAGGTCTGGAGACTGGCTGGGCCACTCCAGGACCTTAATGTGCTTCTTCTTGAGCCACTCCCTTGTCACCTTGGCTGTGTGTTTTGGGTCATTGTCATGCTGGAATACCCATCCACGACCAGTTTTCAATGCCTTGGTTGAGGGAAGGAGGTTGTCACCCAAGATTTTGGCGATACATGGCCCTGGTTATTTTCCCTTTGATGCAGTGCAGTTGTAATGTCTCCTTACCTGAAAAAGACCCCCAAAGCATAATGTTTCCACCTCCATGTTTGAAGGTGGGGATGGTGTTTTTGAGCTTATAGGCAGCATTCCTCCTCCTCCAAACACGGCAAGTTGAATTGAGGCCAAAGAGCTCTATTTTGGTTCAGATGTTCATTTGGAAGGCTTCAGACAGGCCTGTACATGTGCTTTCTTGAGCAGGGGGACCTTGCGGGCACTGCAGGATTTCAGTTCTTCATGGCGTAGTGTGTTATTAATTGTTTTCTTGGTGACTATGGTCCCAGCTGCCTTGAGATCATTATTAAGACTCTCCCGTGTAGTTCTGGGCTGATTCCTCACCGTTCTCATTATCATTGAAACTCCATGAGGTGAGATCATGCTTGGAGCATCAGAACGAGGGAGACTGGCAGATATTTTGTGTTTCTTCCATTTGCCCATAATCGCTCCAACTGTTGTCACCTTCTCACCAAGCTGCTTGCCTTCCAGCCTTGTGTAGGTCTACATCTTGTGCCTGACATCCTTGGACAGCTCTTTGGTCTTGGCCTTGGTGGAGAGTTTGGAATCTGATTGATTGCTTTTGTGGACAGGTGTCTTTTATAAAGGTAACGAGCTGAGATTAGTAGCACTCCCTTTAAGAGAGTGCTCCTAATCTCAGCTCGTTACCGGTACAAAAAACACATGAGAGACAGAAATCTTGCTGATTGATAGGGGATCAAATACTTATTTCCCTCATTGAACTTCAAATCAATTAATAACTTTTTTGACATGCGTTTTTCTTGTTTTTTTGTTTTTTTTTATTCTGTCTCTCACTGTTAAAATACACCTACCATTAAAATTATAGACTGATCATTTCTTTGTCAGTGGACAAACGCTACAAATCAGCAGGGCATCAAATACTTTTTTCCCCCACTGTATGTTCCCCCAGGGCACATGCGCTGTGGATCTTTATTAGTTTGGATTGATTACTCATTACGTATGGGATGTATTCTGGGGATTGAAAGGAAAGCTTCCATTAATGGAGTTGTTATTTATTTGTCCTTCAGCAAAAATGCACATGTTATTCAGCAAATATTAACTATGTAGTTCACATTGATGTAGCAGTTGTTCTGTTGCTGTACATGTTATTTTTCTTTATCTATGTTGTTAAATGATAAGTTGACACACCGCAGCAGTTCTGTTATAGCAATATAATGTGATTATTGGAGTCACATATGATCCACTATAATCATTTTGCTTTCAACATTGAGTTAAAATATGATTAGTGATCACATCATTTTATGTCATGCTGTAGATATAGTCTCATTTAATATCTGCAGGTATGTTCCTATTTCCAGATTTATATGAATTGTATTGATCCCTATTGGATGTGGGTTTTGATCAGATGAACTTTATTGGTCTAAAGTGTGTTGAGTTTTTCATATACAAATGTGGGGCATATATACATTGACATTTGTGGGATATATAATCCACTCCATTTATCTATGCTATTGATGTTTTGAATTGTCAGTACTTTCGATGTGTATGGGAATGTGTGCTTACTTACCTGTAACTGATAGCGTGGCATGTTCTAGTGTATTCATTGTTAATAAATAGTGCATCATGAGATATAAATCATATCAGAAAACTCTCCTCTACTGTGAACTGTTTGATATTCTGTATGACAATCGGGATAGAGAAAATAGTTTTAGGAGTTAGGCATAATCAAGCTACTTTACAGTTATTTCTTACTGGGTTTGTTCTTACATGTGAAGTACTCATGAATGATGCAGGCAAATTGTTGTGACCCCTGCAGATTATCCACTACAGGGGGAGGCTCTTCCTCCCCATGTAGCAAAGCCACATCAATGTTCCCCAGGCAGCTGGCCTGTACTGCTATATTGTGCAGATGACAGCAGGCAACGATGATCTGACAAACCTTGTCTGGGCTATATTGTAGAGCCCCACCAGATAAATGTAAGCATCTGAAGGAAATCTTGATTACACCGAAGGGCGCTTAATTACATTCCGCATGTCTTATGCGCCGCATTATACCTTTCCTCTTCCTGTGTTTGTGGATTGCTCACAGCAAACAACCACAGCTCAACAACCACTGCAAACACCCATATCCTGCATCACCTGATGTAAACAAAATGAGAGATGTAGATATTAATAGAATGTTTTTATGTTTGTTAAAGTGTATGAATGTATACATAAGGATTCATTTCTTGTTCTTTTTTGGATATGTTGTTGTGAACTTCATACTGTTTGGGCAAGATAACACAGGGTTATGCACAGCAATGAGCAATGATGCTATGGCTCAGGTAGCATTACTTCCTTAGTCACGTGTGAACATCAGAGCAATAGAGTGAAACATGATGTATATGTTATTGTATCCAGTGTTAGTAAGATATGCTTGCCTGTGATTACTTCTAGGTACTCACCCAGTAGCAAAATCATAGGTGGATGATTGACTCAGGACTCAGGATATGGGCATTGTGAGCACTTCCAGGGAAGGCTGCAAAGATATTTTGTATGTGCATGTTTGCATCACAAACAGCCTTTTCATTGATTGAATGATAATGTTTGCGATTTCTGAACAGTGCTTCCTGCTCTCTAGGAGGTAACAATGCAACAATTGTGCAATCAATAGCACATTAGGAACACCTCCTAAACGATGAAAAGGATATTTCACCTTCAACGTCTCTTCTGCAGTGTAAGGAAATATATTATTATTATTTTATTATTACATAGTTACATAGTTACATAGTAATTAAGGTTGAAAAAAGACATTCAGTCCATCAAGTTCAACCTCTTAAGATCTCCTCTGATCTGCAATATGCAGATTAAATATTAATTATTAGTTGTTAATAAATTATTAATCAATTATTTAATTATTTATTTATTGTTTTAATTTTAATTATTAATTAATCCAGAGGTAGGCAAATAGAAAAAAAACCCTCAAGTGAGACGTAGCCAATCGTCTCAAAGGAAAAAAATAAAATAAAATGAATTCCTTCCTGATCCCAGATACTGGTGATCGGATTTCTCCCTGGATCAATATTGTCTCTCTAATTATCCATGATAACCCTGAATTCCCTTTTTGATTAGAAATAAAGCCAGTCCCCTTTTAAAGTTATCTATCGAATCCGCTGTCACCACCTCCTCTGGTAGAGAATTCCACAGATTAACCACCCTTACTGTGAAGAACCCTTTTCTTTCTTTAAGGTGGAATCATTTTACTTCTAACCTCAAAGGATGTCCTTTTGTCAGTTGAAAACCTTTTGGCACAAAAAGCTCCCTTGACAAATCTTTATACTGACCCTGGATGTATTTATATAAGGTAATAATATTTCCTCTTAGCTGCCTTTTTTCTAGAGAACATAAGTTTAATTTGGTTAGTCTCTCTTCAAAACTTAGCCCATCCATTCCCCTTATTAGTTTTGTTGCCCTCCTCAGTACTTTTTCCAGCTCTAAAATGTACTTTTTATGTAGTGGTGCCCAAAATTGTACTCCATATTCCAAATGAGGGCGTACTAAGGATTTGTATAGTGGCAGAATTATATTTGTTTCCCTTGCTTTTATGCTCTTCTTAGTACATGCTAATATTTTACTTGCCTTTGCAGATGCTGCTTGGCATTGAGCACTGTTACTTAGGTGATTGTCCACAATCACTCCCAAATCCCTTTCAATATCTAATACCCCTAGATTTGCTCCATTAATATTAAAAATTGCATGGCTATTGTTCCTTCCCAGATGCATAACAGTACATTTATTCATATTAAATCTCATCGGCCATTTAGTCGCCTATTTTTCTAATTTAGGCAAATCCTTTGGAGGGATAGTACATCATCATCTGATTTAATTACCTTGCACAACTTTGTGTCATCAGCAAAAATGGAGACACTACTTTCCAGTCCCACTCCTAAGTCATTAATAAATATGTTAAAAAGGAGAGGACCTAATACTGAACCGTGAGGAACTCCACTCCCATTTACAATAGCCCTTTGCTCTCTTCATTTTAGCCAACTTTCAATCCATGATAAGATATTTACTGCAATTCCTGTATCCATTAGTTTGCTTAATAGTCTCCCATGTGGCTCTGTATCAAAATCCTTTGCAAAATCCAAAAAAGACTGCATCCACTGAGTTGCCTTTGAACCAAGTTCCTCCTAACTTCTTCATAGAAACTAATTAGGTTTGTTTGACATGATCTATCCCTCATAAATCCTCGTTGATTCCTACTTACAATCTTATTTAAATAGATTTGCAGCCCCATTAAATTTGAAGCCTGTATCAGCATTGGCAAGCCAGCAAAGGCTTCGGGTGTTTGAAATTCGGCTGTGTTACACAGCTATTAAGTTTCACCATGCTGTGAGTTACGGGCCCAAGACGCAAGCCCATAAACCATATTTTGCACCTTGGATGTGTGGCCGTGAACATGATCAATTAGTCAAACCCGTAGTTACAGATTTAGACAGAGTCAATGGCAAATGAGATTGTCACCATTACATTAAAAATTAAGGATAGATTTCAAAGCCTTATGGGTTTCAATTACGGACCCACATTCCATAAATAGTGCAATATTAAAACATCCCTGTGAGTTCCATTATATGTATTAACACATTGATTGCTGGGATCGATATAACACGGAAATTAAACAAAAAAAAAGTGTTTTATATTGCAGATTTGCGAGCTCGAGAATGTTGTGCTATTAATTTTAATACTGAACATCACTTTCCCTTTACTTATAAGTACAGTAGTGTGTATATTTGCATTTACAGTGCAACGGATAGGTCTTTAGCCCCCTAGCGGGTCCTGTCTAGTACCCGTTGGCTTTTTGGCTCCATTTGCGGTTTATGTGCTTGAACGCCAGAGAATTTGTTGCAATTTAATAGCGTGATTGGAACATAACAGTTACGGGCTTCACAGAACAAAGGATTTGCAGGCCACAGAGTTCAATTGTCGACATCCCATAGTTTTTTTTTTGCCCTTACCCCGCAAGTCATCAGCGGGTTGCTTTAAGGGGCCAATTTATTTAGGTCCTAGACAGGGGAACTTAGATAAAAAAACTCCTACAACATTAAGCTTGATGGATTTATAAGCTAAAAGCATTAACCCCTACTTTCTCGTCCTTCATTTGATTATAAACTCATACCCACAGAGTGTAAGAGAAATGCTGTTGAGTCATATAAAGATTTAACAGCATATTTCTAAACGGAGTATATATACATATAACCATCCTAAACCATTATATTTATTTAGAGGGATGGTTTACATATTGCACACAGTATATATGGTTTATTCCTTTGTTTACATACTGCACACATGCTTCTTTTAATTTCAAGAGCACTCAGTAGAGATATATTATCTCGAGGGTGAACTGATAGCACGGAGTGACCTATTCAGGTTGAAATAAGATCACTTAGATTTGTATTTATAAATAGCAACAATGTATTAGAATTTAGACACACAAAGTATATAATTTTCCATAATGTCATCTTTGAGGTGAATATATCGATTACAGTATAAGCTCCTTGTTCCCTTTTGAGCATGATTGCATTGGTAATCAGGAGAAAAGATAGCTCCATATACACTACCTATTTAAATATACTATCTGAAAATATTTTTACTCTTTAGCGTTACTACTTTGACAAATAGCAATACAAATTAATTTTGTAAGAATTGTAAACACCACCATGTAGCTATAGATGACTGTGAAGGCATTACTGTGCATTTTCAAATTATGTCATATAGTGCCGTGGCTACGGCATGGTTTATAAAGGGCTCTGACGGCCTGTATAGGCTTAGCCTTGAGAAAGACGTCTCATGACGTTGAAACGCGTTGGCTTTTGATGACGTAGCTCGCCCTCACGCATGGGGCATGCTGGCATCTCATTTCACAGCAGCACTGTATGTTTGTGTGTAGAGTGTGTGTCTACCCTCCCTTTCCATATCCAAATGTCTGAATGCCGGTTTAGCTAAGGAGCGATTCTCACTAGGCAGACCTGCAAGAGGCAGGCCTCCTGCATTAGAGCAGACCAATGCTCTTATTCTCTTTCTACTTTAAAGCAATGTGAATATCCAAAAAGGGGGATTATCATTGGGCAGACCTTATACCAGGCAAATTACCTGGTTAAGAACAGGTCCATACTGCACATAGAGAGAGATTCCATTTCTGGAGCAGATTTATGTTGCATGTAAAGAGAGACTCTATATACCAGGTTAGGTTAGCCCCCATTGATAGAATTTAATGTGGGATTGTCTCTTTAATTACAAGGAGGTTGAAACCTTATGCAGACAATTTATTACAGTTCAAATTTAAGAACAAAGTAATTTAAGAACAAAGTAATCTATATGATACTTAAAGACAGGGTGAATGGAGACAACAATTAAAAAAGCTGGATAGCTGTTTATTAAGAGTAACACACACAACTACTGTGGGAGAGATAGGATTACCCCTCTATTAAGAGCTATAGAGAAACATCACGTGGTAACCTATCTCACAAAATTAGCCTATTTTTAACTTTTATGTTCCAATCCAGGATTTTTTATATTGTTGTTACCCTAGATTAATAAAAAAAAAATGTTGTTACCCTAGATTAATAAAAAAAAAATGTATTCGATATATGTGGTCAATTTATCCCAATTTATTATATAATTAATAAGTTGATTTGGGTAAAAAATACCTTGGGAACTAGAATTCCTTAGTAACTGAGTTTGGGAATTTAATAGGGTTGATATTCTTGTATACTATCGCTTATTAAGCCTTCTAAAAGCTTCCCCACTACAGAAGTGAGACTTACAGGTCTATAATTTCCTGGATTTGTTCTTGCTCCCTTCTTAAATATAGTTATCACCTCTGCTTTTCTCCAGTCATCTAGTAGAGACCCTGTGTTGAGTAGTTCTTGAAAAATTACATATAATGTTTTAGCTATTACAAAGCCCAGTTCACTCCATATCCTTGGATGTATTCCATCAGGACCTGGGGCTTTATTAACATTTATTTTTTTCCAACCTCTTTTGGATTTCTTCCTGCATTAAGCAGTCTCTGTCCCCTTTTTTTATGTATAATTTAAATGCCTGTTTTTGTACTCCTCATCTTCATCTTTAAGTCATTGTTAAGCCACATGGGTTGTGATTTACTCCTTCTACTTTTATTTCCACATGGTATCTGTTAATAAGCATGTATATTTAGTAAGGATTTGAATGTCGTCCATTTATGTTCAGTATTTTTACCTAACAGTTCTCTGTCCCAGTCTAAACTTTGTATTGCTGCCCTTAGACCGTTAACATCTGCCCTTTTAAAATTAAGAGTTTTTTTTGGTTACAGTTATGTGTTTTTCATTCAATCTCAAATGAGACTGTGTTGTGATCACTGTTTCAACATTTGATATTAATAGCAAAATAGCCCATTTCCAGTAGGTTATTATATAACCTGGGCCAGATAATGATCTGTCAGTGTACTCAAGAAGCTGCTCCCCTTAGCTGAACTGCTGGTCTCATTTATCCAGTTTATTTCAGGGTAATTAAAATCTTGCATTATTAAAACTTTTCCATGCTTAGCTGCATTTGCAATCTGCAACAATAATTGCAGTTCCTCACTTTCAATTATATTTGGGGGTTTATAGCATACTCCAACCAAAATTATTTTAGAATTTGCTGCTCCGCTATTTTACCCACAAACATTCAACATTATCGCTAATTCCACCATAAATATCTTCTTTGAAATTCAGGCTTAACATACAGTTACATCCATCCTCCTCTTTTACCATTGCCCTAATATTTCCTAAATAGGTTATAACTATCCAGATTAACAGTACAGTCATGAGATTTATCCCACCACGTTTCAGTAATGCCTTTTAAATGTCACCTAAGAGTCCCATTTAATTTTTCGCTGCCAGATAGGAAATCCTTGGCTGCATATGCACTCTTGTAGAAATCAGCCAGTACTAAAAGTTCTGCTAAATAAAACTTCAATTCAGTGGGATCATCATCAATACAGTCAATCATCAATTCAGTGGGATTATCATCAATACATATATCTTCTATGTTATCATCAGAATTCAAAAAATATTCAGGATTATACATTGCTAAAGCCAGATAATCAGTGAACCAAGCTTCTCCTGGATTTTCAAAAAGAAGATCAGATGGCCCTGTACAGCATGGCCTTTTATGGCAAACAGAAGTTGCTGAGTACCTTCAGAAACCGCTTTAGAGAACCATTTGAAAACATATACAGGAGAAGTGCTCTGATCACAAGCCATAGTCCAAACTGATTTTGTTCCCATGCAAAAGAGGGTTGTCAAATGCCAAACAAGATACCAAATCATGCTTATCCAACTTCTTATTTATGCATAAAATTAAAACATATCTTTGAAAACATACATAGGAGAACATCACATAAAATATATGTGGAAGAAGGACTCTCCCAATATCCTTAAGCAACACTTGAGTGGGTAACAAGGGAAGCAGATGTAAAGATTAACAAATACATATACATACATAGACATATAAATATAGAGTGGTATATTATATATATAGGTGAAGTCAGAAGCTCAACCAGAGCTAGAGAATGTATATACTAATTTGCCAAAATTGGTAATCAAGAACTACAGTAATTTTAAATTCATAATATATAAAAAACGGAAATGTTTTATAAGATGCAATGGAATAGTTTGACGTCTTTTACTTTTAATATCCTAGATACAGTCACCTTCGATAGGTACCTAAATGTATTTTTTGTTGTTTTTTTGTTTGCAGATTTATTTTTGCTAAATACACCAAAAGGCATTTGTAGATAATATAATGAAATATACATTGTACTGAGACGTTGCATATAAATTACTGAGAATATCTTAGTTGAGAAAAAATATAAAGCAAATGTGAAGTGCTTTTGATCTTTTGTAACAAGGGAAGAATATTCCTCCTTTGAGCTATGCAGAGATCCCTTGCAGGCTTAAGAAAAATCTATATACCACTGATCGGTGCTAACATAGTTAAGAAACTCCTACACTGCTCACCTCACATTGAGAGGTTTATGTATTAAGCTTAGATGTGCTGTAGTTAAATTGATATCCGAATGTAAGAATGTTCAGCCTGTGTCTTTGAACCTCAATGCATCAATGTGTGTTTGACCTACTTCCTTATCCTTCTTTTGAAAGCATAGTTTTGATAGTGATTGCATGTACAAGAATCTGCAAGGCCAGCAAAAGAAATTGGCAAAAAAAGATTTGATGGCAAAGAAATTTAAACATGTTTTATACAGTAAAGAAGAAATCTTTGCTTTTACCTAGGTAATATCATTTCTGAAAACCAGCTTGAGCTTATATTACATTCCAACTAGCTATATTTTTTATTTTTTAATATCATTATATGTAGTATTATTGTTGTTTGCTATCTATTCATTCTCCATAAACTTAATTCTATCCTCAACACGTCATCTCCATTCACATTTCCCCCTTAAAAGCAGACACACTAAAAGTACACACTGAAGTACACTCAATGAATATTTCTTGTCCAGTGTCTCCATTGTAGATCCCTTTGCAGGATTTATATAGCCTTCTGACTGCTTTGCCTTTTCATTTGTTCTGTAATATAAATGACCCTTGTTTCATCCTAAAAAATGCAATTTAGCTGTTTTTCCTAAGGTACAATCCTTAAAGCATGAATAGTTTCATGCAAGATATTAAAGCATAATACGTATCTGCATTATCATCAAGTATCTGTGCATAGATATTGATTTCATAAGGGATAAAACAAAACAAATATTAGATGACACAAGTTCATATTATTGTACTAAAAGCAAAAATTTGGAGGCAAAAAGCAATGTCTCTAATCAACACGGGAACACAAGATACAAAAGAAAAGAAAAAGAAAAAAGCCAAAAAACTAAAAAGGTTCAAATGAAAATAACGATACATGTACATACTGTACATTGTGTAGAATTATCCATGTCTAGCCATGTAAAAGAGGAAAAATGTCCATTACTGGATCTCACTGAAATTCTATTGTCAGTCTCGCTGTCTTTAGGTATGCCCCTCCATTCAAATGTTTATGGCTTAAGCCATTCATAAGTTTATTTTGAGCAATTATCCTGTGATATTTTGGTTACTACTCAAAGGAAAGAGTTACCGTATTGGTCAGAATATAAGCAGCACCCGCATATAAGCCGCACCCGTAAAGTTCAAGGAAAAAAATATAGTACTCAAATATAAGCCGCACCTATAAAATTAGAGAGAAAAAGACTCTCAAAGTGATCAGCCATTGCAAGAAACAGGCTTTCTAATTAGCACTGTAGCTTTTTCTGCAGGTTACAGGCTTTACAGGATGTTAGAATCACTAAAACCGTAAATCGCTATTCTATACCGCAGTCTCAAGCACGAAAATCGGCACCCTTAACTCGCAATCGTGCAAATCGGCAGTCATTTTGCGTTCGCGAATAGAAGCCGCACACGTTACAAGCAAAGTTCGCGAATCGGCAATGCTTTTTTTTTACGGTTGCGAATATAAGCCGCAACTGTAACTCGCAAGCTCAAAAATTGGAAAAAAGGTGCGGCTTATATTCGGACCAATACGGTACTAGAAAAGTAACCCTAGATGACATTGGCACACAACAATATTTTTTCATAAAAGAATTATCTATGGATCAGATTATTCTCTATAAAAAAAGTAAATCTGTTTATAAACATAGACACTTGCACTAATAACAGAAACATAGATTGCAAAAACTGATATCCTGTGCACTTCGATAAGTGATTTTGACCAAGAAATAACTTGATACATGACTGATTACTTCATATCCTTTCCTCAATATACATAAAATGCTCTAAACTGAAAATTAAATAATAACATGAAATTCCTGGCTCTGCTGAAATAAAATATATATTGATAAGCATTATAATACAAATTATACTGATTTAACAACAATAATAATAAGATAATGTATTATCAATGCAAGTCGTGGAGTAATAGAGCTTAATAAAATAAAAGTGACACATGGCATCAGTGTAGTCTGTCTATATGCAGCTGCCCTAAAGAGAAAATTAAAGTATTATATAAGTAATATATGAGAACTAGCGAATTGCCCGTCAAAAAATGACGGCAATGAAATAGTAAGGTAGCTAAATTAGTAAATGAATATATTGTACCTATTTTGAAGCATTGTGATGAAGAGCTGGCAATCTGTGTTGATGCTGCTGCAGCATTAGTGGTGTGGAGCTGCTGTATAAGCATGCTGAATGTGTGCAGTGTAACACTGTGCGTGCGCGAGACCAAACCGTTAGCGTAGTCGTGTACTTCCGCATTGGTGTAAAATGGCGAGTAATGTGTGGTATAGGTCTGTATCGGAATATCCGTAGGTGTTTTGTGGTGTTTTGCGAGTTTCTTGTGGTGTTTTGCGAGTTTAGAGTGCTGTAGCCTCGTTTTCGTTTTGTTCGGCGGCCATTTTTTCTCTCGCTTCGTTTTTTTTTTTAGTCTCTAAACTGTTTTATTTCGAGTAAAATCGAGGTGTAAGTTGCATTTTTGAGGTCCTGGGTGCTCCCTCTTGGTGTAGGTAAGTTTTTTATGTATGTGCTGTGTGTATGTATTGTGTTTTAAATGTTTGTATGTCGGCGTGTTGCGTCCGATGTTTGCGAGGTCGTAATGTGTGGTAACGTGTTTCGTACGTTGTTTGCGTGCCTCGTAAAATTTAGCGAGTGTCGTAATTTGTGTGTCGTGTTTTTTGAGTAGCGACGTGAATTTTGCGAGGGTTTGAGGCCCTTGCCCAGTGACCTCGCCAGCAACTGAGTCCCTCGCTTCGCGAGGGGCCTCAGTTGCTGGCATGGAGCGCCTTCGGCGCTCCATGCCAGCAACTGAGGCCCTTGCCCAGTGACCTCGCCAGCAACTGAGTCCCTCGCTTCGCGAGGGGCCTCAGTTGCTGGCATGGAGCGCCTTCGGCGCTCCATGCCAGCAACTGAGACCCGTGCCCAGTGACCTCGCCAGCAACTGAGGCCCTCGCTTCGCGAGGGGCCTCAGTTGCTGGCATGGAGCGCCTTCGGCGCTCCATGCCAGCAACTGAGGCCCTTGCCCAGTGACCTCGCTACGCGAGGGCCGCGGCTCGCTTCGCGAGCCCGCAAGCGTGAGCAACGACTCGTACGCTCACATCTATATATGTGATCATGGATAGCAAGATAAACTAAATTGATAATTAAATCTCTAGGGGGGCAGGCCCTGTAGATTTTAACCATGTGTCACATAATCATGGCAACAGTTTGTTTTTATCTTGTAATTAGAATTGTTATTATCGCTGCTCTTCCTCCATATTTAAAAATCTGTACTGACCGTGTATTGTACACAGTCCTACCAAAACAAGTTAAAATAAACATGTCAAGCAGAATGATCTATATTATAATGCAACTAAATACTTATTCTTTTAGCAAGGAAGAAAAGATGTATAATTTTTTTTCTTCAGATCCTGAGTGATTGAAAAGGAAAATGAGTAATAGAAGTCACATTAAGGCTCTTTGGTGGCTGACTTAAGACACTATTATGAGTATTTTGTTCAATTGTATGGTTAAGTGCAGTACTTGCATTACAACATTAACACATTAAACGTTTGTCCTTTTCTAAATCCCTATTAATGCTTTACCTCAAATATTCTATCTTAAAGGACATTCACATTTTTTGTTGGTAAATAACCAAAGAACCTGCTGTGATGTTAAAAGCTTTAAAATGTATTGAAATAATATAATAGAATTACATTGTTTTTATTGTCTCTTATGGACAGATTAAAGATGTGAAAGTGGCTTCTTAAGAGCTAGGTTATAATTTAATGTATGATGTCTTATGTTCGGATTTTCTCTTCTCATAAATATCTTATTTATAGCTTAAACCTTGCACACAGTTTATATTGCCGTAAGGAGAATGTCACATAATGCTAGATATATAATGCTAAAGAAAACTTATTCCATTCTATAAAAATGCTACACAAGTTCCCTTTTTCTGCACTTTTCAGTGTCAAGGTGCATCTGTGAAAGCCTCATAATACCAGGAGATCTTAACATAATGTTCATTATTATGAGGTGGAAAGAAATGATGTAATTTCCTTCATTCGCTTTAACAGAACAGAGATTAAAGAGATGCTGATTAGTGGTGGAGCTAGTGGATGGAAGGCTCCATTGCAAAATAATTTGCCCCCCCCCCCCTTAAAACTTCTCTATAGTCCTCATAGGGGTCAAATAAAAAGCAATGACCTTATTTGCCAACCTTCCCTAGTACAATAAGTATTTATTATAAGAATTTATTTTGTATTATTATTATTATATATAGTTTTTTTATATAGTTTATTTATACGCGCCAACATATTCCGTAGCACTGTACATAAATTAGGTTCAGACAATAATAAATACAGATTAACATTTAGCATAGAAAGTAGCGCCCTGTCTTTGAGCTAGGAATCCAATGTCCATGGTGAATTCCCAAAGTACTTAGGATAGAAACTCGCAGACAAGAGTAAGGTATCTAAGGTATTTATTTTAACTACTACTGTTTTTGGAAAGCGCCAACATATATCGTAGTGCTTTAAAAGGGTTAAATATAAATACGATATTAAACACAATACAGAAAGTATAGGGTCCTTTCTTTGAGTTCTTACATACATACTCCTGGCACAATGCTGTGCTCACTGTCCTCTCTCTTATTCCCTCCATCTTTATTCATCACTAAATTAGCCCTTCACTCCAAATCCCTGCAACCATGTTTCAAACGATATAAGAAACAAAGTGTAGCTTGTGCTCACAAGAATCTCCTCCTCTGTGTGCCATGTGTAGAAAGAATTAAAATTGCTTGAACAACCTGAACAAAAGCAATTATTACCTGAATCAGTACAGATAATACATTTTTCACATAAAATCTTAATTAGGTTGAAAAAGCATCACAGCATGTCACTCATATATACATATCCATTTGTGTTATGTCAGGTGATTCGGGATATGCGTGCCTGCCGTGGTTGTTGAGGCCCACAAAGCATTTCAGAACGTAAATGAGCACCTTTGGTGTGCTCAGGATGTGTTTCCAATGCTTACATCCATCTGGTGGGGCCCTTCAATATAGCACAAGTTATGTCTGATCATTACTGCCTTCTGTTGTCTACATAACATAGCAGTAAAGGCCAACTGTATGGGGACATTCAGGAGGCTGAGGAAGATCACTCTGAAGAGCCCATACCCCCTGCTGAGGAACATGTGCAAGGGTCATTCGTGAGTACTTCACTTATAATTACAAACCTAACAACAACTCAGTAGAATGTATCTTGATATATGCATGACTCATAAAACTCATTTATGATTTCTTATCTTTATACAGCATACGGATAGTCCACAGTAGAGGAGAGATTCTTGATATGATAAATGTTCATTACTTTACACTGGATACACTAGAAGACGTTCTGCTATCAAACAATGGCAGTACAGCCACGGTCACATAACTCTTGCTATTCCTTATCTGTTACTCTTCCCCAGGTCTCTGCCCTTTCATTCCCTTTAGATTGTGAGTATCGAGTTTCCAGTCTTGTGGGGTGCTTTGGAAAAAAAGTACTTTCTGCAAAGATTCTTAACTCAAAACAGGTCCCTTCAATTTCTGAATTTGTCAATATTGTATTTCCCTTGTTTTTATCCCCTGTACAGCGATATGGAATATGTTGGCACGATACAAATAAAAGTTAGTAATAATAATATGTACTGAACTCAAAACAGCATGAACATATAAAGAGATATGGACAGGATTAGACATATCTCCATGTTATTGTGTACTGGCACCACATTAGTTTAAAAAATGTATAATATATGGATGTATGATAATAAACAGACATATCAACTCCATTAAAGGAGGGTTATCTCTAATATCATACAGACATCTCATACGTAATGATAAAGAGGTCCATTAGCAGAATCAGCCACTGCAGCCATGTCCTGTGGGAACATCCCCTCTTATGGATATCATCATGACCACGTCAAAGCACATGTGGATCTCAAAATATGGTTAAATGTGTAAAAGCTGTTATATTGAGACCTAGAGAGAATGTTCACATTTCCCTTAAGATTATTTGCTATAACAATGGCTTGTTGGATATCGCTGAAACATACATGTAAACATTTAAAGTGATGGTATGTGTTGAATGAGTTTGGCAAAAAGGATGTTTTTAGGTTCCTCATAAGTCAATATTTTTTTTTTTTTTTTAGATCATTAGGATGTATCCCTTGAATCACTGTCTGAACAGGCCATGAATCTAATCATCAAGCCAATCCATGGACATGCTGTTGTTACATTGCACCATGTATGTGCATGTTCCTTATTCATCTTAATATTATGGTATCCAGTGTAATATTTGATTACTAATGATCAGATATTTGCTTTAAAGCTTTAGTGTCACATTTCTTTGTAGATGTCCTCTTATGTCAGCTAATGTTGCTTGTTTACTGACAGCACATGTGTGTATGCACATACTCTGCATTCATTTATATTAACCTTCCTATTTCTACCTTTTATCCTCTCCTCTACTTGGCCTATGTGGACGCCTGCATCATACTTCCTTTCAGATATCTTTTCAACTGCTAATGTGACCCTGTGCATATGAGGAACAGTAACTGGAGGCTTCTAACCTAACTGCTATTGAGGTTATTTTAGGGTTATGATGTTTTGGATATGCAACAACACAAAGCAAAGAACAGAATAACCTTAGATTTGTCTGCTATGTATGGGCTGAGTGAGACCAGATTGATAAACTTTATTTATACCTGTGAAGGGTACAGTTAATAGCCGCAAGTCTTAAGGGCTACGGTTTTACACTTTGAGGGAATTTAATTGGGCTGATGATGTTTGTTTTACGGTTATTAAATCTCAGATTCAACATGGAATGTGTACACACTTGGTCATAAAAAACATCAATTATGATGAACATAAGATTAGATTATCATGTCTATTGAAACAATCTATCAAGCTATTTTCATTCACTGAATCAGCATAGGAGCCTGTTCTGTCTACACAAGACTCTGTTCTTGTTCTCCTCATAGGTATATCTACTGGTTTTGTATTATTGTGCATTTTTTTCCTGTATGTTATTGTTGTTTCAATATCTTGAAACATGCTAACATCAATGGATTGATATTATATTGTAAAATATTGTGGTTTGATATGATAACCTTTGCTGATAACTTTTGATTAGTGATAAGTAAAGACAGGAGTCCAGAAATCATTTCCAACTCGAGACATGTCTTATAATCAACCAAGATTTATATATTATGCCTTAATTCATACATTAATACGATCACTAAATTAAACTATTATAGACATCCACCATAGCTTAACACAGTATTGAAGGTTGATCTATGTCTAAAACCCAAATAGTTAAGAAAATGTGATAAATATTGAAGTTTCAAATCAGACACATAGTTTACGGTATAACAACATATTCGTTTATTATATACACAGAACTCATTTTTTTATATATATGTAAAACATTGTGCATTGATAACAAGTGTTTTGTTTGCAACTCCCAAGATGGCAAGAGGCTATTTGGCAAAAAAGCGCTAATAGTAACATTGAAGAATATATAATACTGATGATGCATAGAGTCACATGTGGACTTTACACCACAGTATTCATCTGATTATAGTTAGATATCGCATCTGTCCTCAGCTCATATAATAGCAGTAGCCATTAATGTGCATTGCACTTGCATCATGTCTTCATCTGCTCACAGATGCATTAACTCATGGATCATGTAATCCAATTTAATCACACACATACAATGTGTTACCAAATGTAGAACTTCAAATATTAGAAAAAGATGGTCTTAAGCAAAAAAAGAGCAATATCTGTAAGTACACTACAGTGTTTTATACTGTTACAGTAAACTAACTTAACTGATATTCATTGACAAGCAGTGATAATCATACTGTATTTAACATGGTACATCACCTGATATGACCCATAGTGATGATGTGGGATCTGACAAGGAAGGTTTAGCTATGAACTCATTCAGTGTGCTAAGTGGACTATTACAATCTCCATAGGATATTGATGAGCCACAGTGAGATCAAATTCCATAGGTATACAGATGTTATCAGATGATAACTGATTGTAATAATATCATGATGTGTAAACAGATGCCAATTAATATTGATGTCAAATGGGGGTCAACATCATCAATGCCTTTAAATTATATCAGACAAATTAATCTGTACACAGAATGTTACAGGATGACATGCTTCACTAACACATGTATAACTGCAGGGTTTTATTCACATGTGTTAAAATGACTATTCAAGTCAGCCTTCATTTCAGCATTGATACTAATTGAACATAACAATAGTCATATTATTTTACACAATATATATATATATATATATATATATATATATATATATATATATATACTAGCGACTTGCCCGTCAAAAATGACAGCAAAAACATTTTAAGCCATGGCAATGCTGTTTGCCACACAATGCGTTGCTATTTCCCCTCTGAGCACCTTCGTCACTCATCGTGAGCCACGTGCTGAGCACCATCCTGTATTGGGTGTTTTATCACTTGAAGTTATTTTTGTTACTTTTAATCATTGTTCAGTGTTAACTCACAGTATTTGACACACATTTGATCTTGCCCACTAATGAGAGTGATATTTGAGCTTCCTGGGTTGGACTAGGGAGATATTATACATCTATTCCTCATCATATCCAATGAGGTTACATTTCCCTTTCATAGTTGTACAGCATACACATTGTATGTGTGTTAGGAGAAAAGAGGAGGATTGTCCACCAGTGTTGTCAATGAGTGAGAATGAGGTAGAACAGAGAGAGAAAGGAGGACTGGGTGGATGTGCTCATATGTAATGGCAGTTGCTAGAAAATATAGAAATAACATGAAGAAAAAAGCGGCAACTATTAATATACAAATGAGAAACACAGTAATTCCAAAATTGGAGAGAGGGTAAGGAAGGAGTACCCACAGCTCATACGGTTTGACCACAAGATTGTAAAAGTGTAACAATCAAGAGAAAAGGTCAAGGACATACCAAATCATCACTGGACAGGTGTAATATGAATATGGGAGGTAAAACTTAACCTTTAATAATAACATAAAAAGGTGATGTTCGTCAAAGACTTAAAAAAAAAAAAGGATAATGTGTCCAAAAAACAGAACCCCAAAACCTAAATGAGGTTGTGTTTTGAGTGAATGCTGCAAATGAAAAGGCTGAAAGTAAGAGCCCCTACGCTAAGAGGGGATATCCGGGACAGGCACAGTAGTAAGTACTTGCAGACACGGTTGTGTCAAGAAAAATCACAAAGCAATATATCTATCAGTCTATACAGGGATATATATAGTGCTAATAATGATAAAAGTCCAGAGTCTCCAAACTCAAAAAAAGGACCTATTTGCAAATTGTGAAGTCTCACAGAACCTGAGTAAGGTTGTACTGCGAATAAATATTGCAAACAAAAGGATAAGTATCCTAAAGGGGCTGGAAAGGAGAAAATAAGAACCCCTACGCCTTCATGGGGAACCTGGGACAGGCACAACAGCGAGTACTTATGGACACAATCGTGTCAAGGATCATAAGACAACAAGTGTGTCAATATGCGCATAAATATATATTATACTCACTGTTGTGGAGGTCCCGGGTCTCCAAACTTAAAATCAGCCAATGTGTAGGTATTGCAGCTTTTTCATACTCCACGCCGCTTGCTGGCGTACTGAGGCGCAGCGTCGCTCGTTCGTGACGTATTCGCGTAAAAATCGCGACCGGCGCCAACCAGACGTGCGCGTGCTTGCGCTCAAGCGTGACCTGGCTGTGTAAGCCAAAGGATAATCGCGCATGCGCTGTCCAATCGCCCAACGCGCGTTTCGCACTAGGTGGCTTCTACTGGGGCTGTATTGCTGTTAATTACACCTGCTTTATATACCTGGGCAGCGGTAATATTAACCCCTCACGGATCGTATCAATCCTTAAAGGGGTAAACAAAAAAGTGTGAAAATGAGTAAGAATAGACAATAGTCAGCTGTTGATAACGAACTAAAAATGTATAACTAAGAAAATATATAATGTAATTACAAGATGTCAATTAGGAACTAGGTACACCAAATGTAGAACAGGAGAGTGAAGCTTGATAAAAATATCAAGTAAGTATCTGAAAGGAACAACAGATGAAAAATGTGTATTGAGGAAAAAGGGGGGGAAACCACTGGTACTAGAGGCATAGAAAAAGAAATACTGACCTAATATGGTGTAAGTAATACTAAGTAAAAATGGGACTCTCTAAGAGGAGAGATATTGAGAGATGACAAGACAGACCCAAATAAAGGGTGAGGCAGGAAAAATTATTAGAGAAATACAGTATAATTAATGGCCTCGTTGAGACCTGACGGAGCCATGGAGTTAAAAAGGAAAATCCATTTGCTCTCTGCTTTTAAAAGTGCATTCTCCAAATTGCCTCCTCTTATGCCAAGAGAGATTTGTTGGACCATCCAACATTGCAATAATGTAGGATCAGATTTATGGAATTGGAAGAAATGTCTAGCGACCGATGTTAATTTCTTAAAATTTTCCAGATCTTTCCTACTGTTTTTGATATTGCGAATGTGTTCGCCCAAGCGTTTACGCATCTCGCGTGTGGTCATTCCTAAATATTTCTTGGGGGGTTTACAAGGGCATTCAAGAACATATATGATTTGTTTAGAGCTACAACTAAACAGTTGTGGAACAGAGTGTTGATGTCCAAAATGATCTTTAAACGTTGTCACATTTTTAATATGTGAACAAATGCTGCAGTGTGCGCAGCGATAGTTGCCCTTGATCTTGTCCTTTTTGTTGGTCCGCTCTTTGATAAAATGACTCCTTACTAACGTATCCCCTAAAGAGGGAGAACGTTTCCAGCTTGCTGGAATTCCGTTTTTAAACCACAGGTTAAGATCTTCATCAGTTTTCAGGATATGTAGATGTTTGTGTAATATACTGAGGGTTTGTTTCCATTGTGCATGATAAGATCCAATAAATCTAATCTGGTCATCCGCGAGTTTCTTCGGTTTGGGGGTTAAGAGGGTGTCTCGATCTAAATAGAGGGCACGGTGATAAGCTTTCTTGATATGTCTGTTACTATATCCTCTTAGTTTAAGGCGATCACGTAGTTCTTATGCCCTTGTATTGAAAATTTCAATTTGAGAACAATTACGCCTTAGACGGATGAATTCCCCAAAGGGTATACTTCGTTTGGTTGAAGGAAGATGAAAACTGTCATTGTGTAGTACACTGTTTGTGGCAGTCTCTTTGCGGAATAAATCTGTTATAAGTTGACCATTGGATCCTCGTAAGATGGTAATGTCAAGGAAGTCTACTTTGTTCATATCCATCTGATATGTTAACCTAAGGTTGAGGTCATTGTCATTCAGTTTTTGCATATATTCGTCCAGAAGTTCTTTAGGACCATCCCATAATATGAAAAGATCGTCTATGTATCTTAACCAGATCTGGACGTGCTCTGTGTACTGATTCATGTTGTCTCCGAGGGCTATTTGGTGCTCCCACCACCCCATGTAAAGGTTGGCGTAAGTTGGGGCACATGAAGTGCCCATTGCTGTACCTCTCAGTTGCAAAAAAAATTTGTCATTGAATGTAAAATAATTGTGAGTCAGAACAAAGTGTAGAAGTTGGATAATAAATTCGTTCCTCTCTTGGGAATACTGGGATTGCATACTCAGAAAAAAACGTATTGCCTCCTCTCCTCTATGATGTTTGATTGATGTATACAATGATTCGACGTCACAAGTTACCAAATATGTAGTTTCATTGAGCACAATATCATCCAGTTTGTAGAGGATATCCATTGTATCACGTATATAGGATGGAAGACTGATCACAAAGGACTTAATACAAGCATCGACAAATTTGCTAGCTGATTCTGTCAGGTTACCTCTCCCGGATACGATTGGCCTACCCGGTGGGTTGACTTGCCTTTTATGAATTTTAGGAAGTAAATATAATGTTGCTGTTTTCGGTTTGTCAACCTCTAAGAAATCAAATTCACGCTTGGAAATTAATCCATTAACCAAGGCTTCGGAGATGATTTTGTTGTAGGATGTTAAAAATTCTTTGGTAGGGTCTCCTAAAAGCTTTTTGTAGCATTTTGAGTCCGATAACTGTCTCATGGCTTCCCCAACATATTGCTCACTGGGCCACAATACCACATTGCCACCTTTATCTGATGGT
Source organism: Discoglossus pictus (assembly GCA_027410445.1). NCBI lineage: Eukaryota > Metazoa > Chordata > Amphibia > Anura > Alytidae > Discoglossus > Discoglossus pictus. The sequence continues at coordinate 471,199,158 of CM050163.1, read as the reverse complement.
TTGATTACGACATCTTTACATGATTTCATGTCGTCAATACATTTTCGTTCTTGTCTACTGATGTTGGACGCGTAAGTCGTTGGTAATTTATTTAAATCGTTGATGACAAGTTTGGTATATATGTCTATTTGCGGACAGATATGCATGGGAGGGACAAACTTGGATTTTTTCTTTAGATTTAGGGTCCCCGTATCCGGTGGACAGGATTTCTGGGCTTGTGTTGCTTCATTTTCTGCCAATAAATCACATAGATCTTCGAAGATCTGTTTTTCAATAGTGTCGGGGTTAGATTCTTCTCTATGATAACATTTTTTGAGTAAGATCTTTCTGGCAAAGAGATTGACATCTTTAGCTACATCAAAGAGTTCAAAAGAGTTAGTCGGCGAGAAGGACAATCCTCTTTGAAGAGTTCTGTGTTGATCTTGAGTTAGTATTCTCCCTTTGAGATTAACAATGTGTGATTGGTCCAATGCATTGTGATAAATATTAGAGGTAACGGTATCATTGTATTGGTCACATGAAGTTACTGACAACTTATTATTTGCAACATTTAATTTAGCTAGTACTAATTGGTTTCCTTGCGTCGTCGACTGGTTGATGCAGTCGGACGGTACCCCCATGTTTCTCTATTGCGAAGGGTTCTGTATTGGGTCATGTACGGACCGTACTCTCCCTCGTCTTGTTCCTTGGTCATGCCTCTCCTGTTCCATGCTGGGTCCGGTGGATAACCTCGTCTTCGTCCCCTGTCTAAAAAAGACACTTGTGGGTATTCTCTCCTGTTTAACATATTAGTGTTGGAGCTGTCTGATTCTTCAGGTGCAGATGATTCATAATCAGATGATGACATTCTAAGAGAATTGTTTCTTCTTGGTTGTCTAGTTCTGTAATTATAGCGTTTGTCCTTGTGGTTCCAATTAAAAACTTGTCCCTTCTCAAAATCCTTTATGTCTCTGTTCATTTTGTTACGTTTGTTCTGTATGATTTCTCTTTCCTTTTTATCTATATCTCGTTTAATGATGTTGTACCCTTCTGAGAATTCTAATTTGGTCTCGAATTTCGTGAGCTCATCATGTAACTCCTTGATTTCTTTGTCAAGATTGACCAGAATTTATTTTTCATAGTCTGAGAGGATGGCTAATAGAGTTTCAGAGCAAGAGATCAATGCATGTTCCCACCTTTCTTTATATGCATCCAAGTGGAAGGCATATGAGGGAAAAACCCTTACTCTTAATCCTCTGGGTACAATATGTTTGGCAAGGTATTTATCAAATGTGCTCTTGTTCCAAAATGAGTTCACATGTTTGAGTAACAAATGTGACAGTTGTTTAAGACCTCCTTGCCAATCTAATTCATCTCTTGGAGGGGCAACATCTAGATTGTCAAACGCTTTTCCTACTTCTTCCATCATTTTTTCGTTTCTGATCTTGAACTCTTTGTAAAAATCACACTCAGCCATAGCAAAGAGTGGATTAGATATACTATAAAAGACTTAAATGAGGGAAGGATGTGTGTCCAGAAAAGGAAAGATATCAATCAGAAAAAGTGACTACTGGTGGGAGAAATGCTATCATAAATAGCTACATAAGTATAAGGAGAAAAGAGGAGGATTGCCACCAGTGTTGTCAATGAGTGAGAATGAGGTAGAACAGAGAGAGAAAGGAGGACTGGGTGGATGTGCTCATATGTAATGGCAGTTGCTAGAAAATATAGAAATAACATGAAGAAAAAAGCGGCAACTATTAATATACAAATGAGAAACACAGTAATTCCAAAATTGGAGAGAGGGTAAGGAAGGAGTACCCACAGCTCATACGGTTTGACCACAAGATTGTAAAAGTGTAACAATCAAGAGAAAAGGTCAAGGACATACCAAATCATCACTGGACAGGTGTAATATGAATATGGGAGGTAAAACTTAACCTTTAATAATAACATAAAAAGGTGATGTTTGTCAAAGACTTAAAAAAAAAAAAGGATAATGTGTCCAAAAAACAGAACCCCAAAACCTAAATGAGGTTGTGTTTTGAGTGAATGCTGCAAATGAAAAGGCTGAAAGTAAGAGCCCCTACGCTAAGAGGGGATATCCGGGACAGGCACAGTAGTAAGTACTTGCAGACACGGTTGTGTCAAGAAAAATCACAAAGCAATATATCTATCAGTCTATACAGGGATACATATAGTGCTAATAATGATAAAAGTCCCGAGTCTCCAAACTCAATAAAAGGACCTATTTGCAAATTGTGAAGTCTCACAGAACCTGAGTAAGGTTGTACTGCGAATAAATATTGCAAACAAAAGGATAAGTATCCTAAAGGGGCTGGAAAGGACAAAATAAAAACCCCAACGCCTTCATGGGGAACCTGGGGGACAGGCACAACAGCGAGTATGGACACAATCGTGTCAAGGATCATAAGACAACAAGTGTGTCAATATGCGCATAAATATATATTATACTCACTGTTGTGGAGGTCCCGGGTCTCCAAACTTAAAATCAGCCAATGTGTAGGTATTGCAGCTTTTTCATACTGCACGCCGCTTGCTGGCGTACTGAGGCGCTGCGTCGCTCGTGACGTATTCGCATGTGTGTTATCTACGTGTGTGTGTGGTGTATGGAGTAGTGGAAGAGGACTCCAGTGGCAACCTGTGAAGCTCTGGTGAACTCCATGCCCATGAGGGTTAAGGCAGTGCTGGAAAAAAATGCTTGCCACACAAAATATTGACACTTTGGGCCCAATTTGGATATTTCCACTTAGAGGTGTACTCACTTTTGTTGCCAAAGGTTAAGTTGTGTTAAGTTATTTTGAGGGGACAGCAAATTTACACTGTTATACAGGCTGTACACTTACTACTTTACACTGTAGCAGAGTATCATTTCTTCAGTGTTGTCACATGAAAAGATATAATAAATTATTTACAAAAATATGAGGAGTGTACTCACTTTTGTGAGATACTGTATATATTTGTATATTACTCCATGTGTGTATAAAGTATGTGTTATCAGTAATTATGTGTTCAGTAATTTAGGTGCGAAATAATGATTAAATAGATATAATGTAAATGATACAACCAGAAATAAAGCTCCTCCTCTCTCTTGCCCTCAAAAGCCCTCCAACACTTGAGACCTGTGTGTTCACTTGTTAAGCTACAATACAGTTAAATCCTGGACCTTTGCACAAGGCTGTTAATGCCTGTTCCTGTCAGTTAATTCACCTTTTGGCATTTTCCATTTATGTTGTTTCATAGCTGTAAATCGTCTTTAATTGCATTTCAGGTTATATATTGCCATAAATCGGGACAGTCTCAATATAATAACAAGAGCATGGTTTATGAATGTTAGCTGAGCGCTGTAGTATAGCAAGTGAAATGCTTCGAATAGAAGCGCAACGAAGGGCCAGAAAGCTCCCACAAACACAGCAGAAATTGCTTAGACATTGAGTTAAAACGTCTCCTTTTTGAACAAAGAACCCATATACATCACTTAAATCTAGCGAAGTGCATAAGGTTTACATTTTTAGGCACATGTAATGGGAAAACTATTTTTCAGGACTCACTATAATAAAATCTTGCCGCTGATTACAATGCTTCCTACTATGTACAATAGATTCACACAGGGGTAGTGAAAGGGAAAATAGATGTATTCTTAAAAGTAGCATCTTTATACTGTTTATACAATTCTTCCACAAAATGTTAATAAATATATGTTAACAATTCTAAAAGCAGCTCTGCATTAAAAAAAACCTCTTATGTGTTCATGTAAATTATTTATATAATGAACTAGAGTAAAAATCTTCTGCATAGTAATTACTAGGTTGCCTATCCATCCTAATATTAATTGTAGCATACCGATTGGGTACAGAGTATTCTGTATTCTGTCAATGGGACACAATCAACTGAACATATCTCAGATTTGGAAAGTGAATCTGAATCAGGAACACAAGTTCTTGAAATAATGTACACAACCATAGATACCAATAAGAGGGAAGGACAAGCACCCCTGTACCCGTAGACCAAATTTAAATGATGGCACATTTAAATACCAGTATTCTGATTGTAATACTGAGATTAGTAGCCTAGGGATGAGCCACTATTGGAAATCAGCATAACATGTCAAGTCTTAATTATCATGCTATTACATACAAACATAATGAATAGCAAGGAGCATGGCAATGCCACTATTTCTACAACAGATTTGAAAAGCATGGTTTAAATTTTACATAAGCTGTGTAAGGTAATTAAATTACTGTTAAAGAACTGCTGTGATTAAACATTTAAAATAACCCCTTTTGAAGAACTAAACAGTACTTGAAACAGGAAATATGTTTTGGAATGTAAAAAAACAAAAACAAAATACAAACAACTCTAATGTATTACTTTTTCTATGCAATTATGCTGCTATGGAATCTGCCATTTTAAATATCACTGACCTACTTCCTGAGGTGGGAGGAGCTTTGAATACACAAGAAGTTTATATCTGCACAATAGAGAGGTGGCAGAGGGAAAAAGGGAAGAGAAGGAAAAAAATTAAAAGATGGAAAAAAGTTTTATACAATTATAGGAATTTGTTTTCTCACAGTATTTTTGTAATTAGTAATCATGAGTCAGTCCAGTGACAACTTCACTCAGTGTACATCCTGCCACATGTATGCACTGCTGGAACAGCTGATTCAGGGTCCATACCCCTGTGTGTGCATATTGCCTCTCTTGAAGCTCAAATTGTTGATCTTGAGGAGAAAATTGCAACACTTCAAATTGTTACACTGGAAAAGGAGTTCTTGCACACTGTGCACAGTTTAGCTGGGCCTAGCATGAAGGATGGATCTGGGGCTAATGATGATGTCCAGGGAGGTAGCTGAGTTACAGTTACAATGAGAAGCAGAGGGAACAGGAGGGGAGAATAGGCAGAGCAACAGGCAGGTTTTGGTGGTATGGGACTTATTAGAAAGGTAGAAAGGGTGATTTGTCATCCAGATGCCAGCAATCAGTTTGCTGTCTCCCAGGTGCTCAGTTTCGGTATGTTGTGGATCAGTAGATAAATTAATGGGAGTGGCTAGAAATTAACTGGTTGTCTTAGTACATATCCGTACCAAAAAGTGGAAGATGTAGTGCCCTAAAGAATTATTTTATAGAACTTAGAAATAAGCTTAAGGTTAGAACCTCCAAGGTAGTATTTTCCAAGATATTACAGGTGCCACATGCTTTCCAACAGCCTCATTAAATTTGGGCTACGTGCTAGAACGTAGCCTGTAACGGTAAAAGTAGGACTTACTACTATTACATTAGCCCAGTAAATGTCCTGCAGACGACTTGCAGGATAAGCCACAGGACAGCTGATAAATGCCTACGGGACGTGAATGTGGAACTTTGCAAATCCTTTGATCTGTCCAGCCCGTAACTGCAACAATTCCAATCATGCTATTCAATTGCCACCTGCGAGCTAGCCCGTAACACAAATTGAGCCCAAAGCCCAACGTGTGCTGGAGAGGACTTGCAAGGGGGGTAAAGACCAATATGTAGCCCCGTAAATGCAAATGTTACCACCCTACTGTACTTTTATTAAAAGGGAAAGTGATGCTAGGTCTTAGAATTAATAGCACAACATTCTCAAACTCGCAAATCGGCCCAAAAAAAAAACTTTATTTCATATCTAATTTCTGTGTTATATCGATCACGGCAATCAATGTTTACATATACTGTAACTCGCATGAAATAGAATATTTACAGCTTTATTAATTTAGCATTATTGTGGAATATGGGTTCGATCGCAACTTGTAATAGAAGCCTGTAGGACTTTGAAATCTATCTTCCCCTTTTTCAGTGACGTAACGCTAACAATCTCTTTTTCCATTTGTTTTGTCTAAACCCGTAGCTACGGTCTACACTAATTGATTGTCCGCAAGGCACAAATACAACGTTCTACGAATAAGCTATGATTTGTGTTTCAAGCCTGTAGCTTGCAGCCTATTCTAATTTAATAGCAACGTAATTCGGCCAAATTTCAAGCCCGCAGCCGTTGCAAGCTTCACGTTGGACTCCCCAAACTTAACAGGGCTGCAAGGAGCTTAGGGAGGTTAATGCACAGCTAAAAAAAAGTAGTGCACTAAGGAGGGTTTTGAGTGTTTTACCCATGCAGTGGGGCAGAAGAGTGTATGGGTCCTGGTTATTGGGGGGTGGGCTGGCAATGACCCCCTTGGACTGTATTGATTGCCCTGACACAGAGGACTGTTGACAGAACCCAGACCAAGCAAACAGTCTGGATAGGAGCAGCTATGTTCACTGTGCCCTGGGAATGGACTTTGGGCCTAGCATGGAGCTCCCGCTGATAAAAAATGAGCTAGAGCTAGCCACAGACAAGGGGGCAGGGGAGGTTATGATCCCTGAGATCCTGCCAAACAGAGACACTGCAAATCATTTAAAGAGGGACCACATTCCTTATTGTGTGCCCAATCCAGGCGAGATGGAATACAGCGCACCAACTGTGGTCCAAGGTGATGGAGAAATGGAGTCCCATGCCCAGACCATTGCTCCAGGTGAGAGGGGTTACTGTGCCCAGACTGCAGTGCAGGGGGAAGTGGGATACAGTGCTCAGGTCATGTGTCAACACAGGGGGGTGAAGGCTACACCCAAGGCTCAGGTTTCTAATGACAGCCCGTACATACTAGCAATGCCTGCTTTTGTTCCAAAGGGAAATGACTATGCTTCTGGCCTAATAGCCAGGGATGAGTACTTGCCCTGGCCTGTTGAGGTTGTGCGGGCCAGGAATCCACAGGACTTTCCCATGGGTTTAATTATTCCCTGGATTTGGTAGAGGGGAATAATGACAAGAATCTGCCAGGCACACCCAGGATCAGGCCCTGTGCTGGTGGAGGTCTGAAGAAATTATTTTCCACATTGGCCCAAATGGAGTTGGGTGGTCCTCTGGTTTCAGCCGGACAGATGGGTTTACTGCGCAGGATTGGGGGGCTTGTACCGGTATTTGACCCTTCAAGATGCCTGCTAGACTGGATGTATCACGTTCTATGGATTATAATAGGGTTTTACAGGATGCTATTTCCTGCCCACCCCACTACTTGTTACTTCCTGCAGCCGCAGGAAAGGGGGGAACCACAGAATGCTTCTCCTGGGATGGTATCTCTAAGCCGCAGAAATGCCGGCATCCATCCGATTAAAGATGGACGCCGGGATTCTGCCTTTTGAAATGGGGGCTAGCTGTCATGAATGATTTGGGGCCATGATGAGACCCCTTGCAGCCCACAGGTGACTCTGCTATTTGGAATGCTGGCACACTGGGTGTTGATGTCAAGAACTATTACAACGGACCTGAAACTTGTTGTTGGGGGCTGAACTACAATAATTCATTTGGTGGTTACTAGATCATGTTATATGCACTGTAATAATGCATCTGTGATAGAAGTAGGCCCTAGGATGCTAGAATTATCTAAAAAATACTGAAGCCACTTATGTGACAAAGGATTAATCTTTTATATAATCTTTATGGCCCTGCAATCGGCCACGTGTGAAGGCTCTGGCTTTATTCATGAAAGGGGGAACTAGTTTTATGGCTCTGTAAGAGGAGAAAAAAAAAGGTGCAATTAGAAGAAAGCCAGATGCCTCTATACATCTGTAAATCATGTGGGTGAGGGGGGATAGCAAGCTATTTGCCTAGGAGGATGGGCTAGAACTGGGGAAGGTCTTTGGTGTTTTTTGTAATTTTTCTGTGTTTATATATATCTCTGTAACAATAAAGAAGTGGCCAGTCTGACTTTGGTCACACTTAACACAGGTGGTGTCAGAGTCTGCTTGTACTAATCCAAGGTACATGGTGTGTGATTCTTAGATCCTAAGAATAGGGGTCTGAGGTGCATGTCTCTGCAGTAATGATGCTGTCATCTGAAGTGTCTGCTGGTGTTGAGATCTGAACAAAAAGTTGCGACCGTAGAGAGAGAGAGAGATTTGGGGTGAGCTTGGTCCCCCAAAGCTGGCGGTCGTGATATTGATATACCATCAAATGTTGAATCAGTGATCACAACACAGTCTCGTTTGAGATTGAACTAAAAAAACAAAGTTGTAAGAGGCCAACAAAAACTCTGAATTTTAAAAGGGCTGATGTGAGTGGTCTAAGAGAGATACAAAGTATAGACTGGGACAAAGAACTGACAGGTAAAAATACTAAACCTAAATGGACAACATTCAAATCCTTACTAAATATACATGCTTATCACCTTGTGGAAATAAAAGTGAAATTAGTAAATCACATCCCATGTTGCTTAACAATGATTTGGAGATCAAGTTATGGAGTAAAAAACAGGCATTTAAATTATACAAGAAAGAGAGAACCCAGACTGCTTTATGTGAGTACAGGGAAATCAACAAGGCTTGCAAAAAGAGCTCATAGAATGGCTAAAATAGAAAATGAAAAGTTTGTTGCAAAGGAGAGTAAGACCAACCCCAGTAAGTATATACATTTTTTATATATAAATGGGAAAAGGGCCAGTAAGGAAGCTGTAGGAACATTACAATGTGAAACACACCGTCTGAGAATTAATGACCAGGAAAAGGCAGATGAGCTAAATAAGTTATTTTCTTCTGTATACACAAGGGAGGTTGAGACAACAAAATGAGGCTACTCCTTCAACAAATAATTGGTTAGCAGGAAAAAATCCAAAAGTGGTTGGAATAAATAAATGTTAATAAAGCCCCAGGTCCGGATGGAGTACATCCAAGGCTAATGAAGGAACTGGACTATGTAATAGCCAAATTTATTACATCTAATTTTTCAAGACTCACCACAGGGTCACTACCAGATGACTGTAGCAAATCAGCTGTGATACCTTTATTTAAGAAGGGAGCAAGAGCAAATTGATGGAATTATAGAAGAGTCAGCCTTACTTCTGTAGTGGGAAAGCATTTAGTAGAGTTAATAAGGGATAGCATACAATAATATGTATATTCGAAGAAGATTATAAGTAGGAGTCTGCATGGATTTATGAGTGATAAGCCATACCAAACAAATCTAAAAAGTTTCTAGGAGGAGGTTAGCAGGAACTTGGATCAAGGCAACTCAATGGATGTATTTGTTTTGGAGTTTACAAAGGCTTTTGATACAGTGCCATATGGAAGACTATTGTGCAAACTAAGGGACACAGGAATTGCAGTGAATATCTGGTCATGATTCGAGAGCTGGATAAAAGACAGGAAGCAAAGGGTTGTTGTAAATGGAACATAATCCGCTTGGACCTATGTGGTAAGTGGGGTTCCCCAGGGTTCAGAATTAGGTCATCTCCTTTTTAACATATTTATTAATGAATTAAAATCTATTTTTGCTGATGACTCTAAGTTGTGTAAGGTGTAAGGTAATTAAATTAGAAGATTATGTAATTTCCCTCCAAAGAGACTTGCATAAATTATAGAAATGGGCAACTAAATGTCAAATGAGATTTAATACGAATAAGTGTAAAGTTATGCATTTAGAATGGAAAAATCCCCATGAAATTAAAATCTTAATGGCGCTAATCCACGGGTATCAGATATTAAAAGGGATTTGGTAGTGCTTCCGGATAATCCACCTACATAACAGTGCTCAATGCCAAGCAACATTTGCTAAGGCAAGTAAAATATTAGCATCTATTAAGAAGGGTATAGAAGCAAGGGAAGCAGATATAACTCTGCATATAATTCTGCCACGCTACATATCCCTAGTATGCCCTTATATGGAGTACAATTTTGGGCACCACTTCATAAAAAGGACATTTTAGAGCTGGAAAAATTACAGAGAAGGGGAACAAATCTAATAAGGGAAATGGAGGGGATATGATTACCTTGATTAGGAGCAATACTGTATGTTTTTTTTTTTTTTAAAGATAACTTTTTCTGCCAAGAGGTTTTCAATTGAAGAGGAAATCCCTTGAGGTTAGAAGAAAAAAGATTCCACCTTAAAGAAAATAGTTTTTCACAGTAAGGGTGGTTAAACGGTGGAATTATCTATGAAATGAGGTGGTGACAGCAGATTCAACAAATTCAGGGTTATCCTGGATAACTAGAGAAGGAGTATTGATCCAATATCTGAGGTCATAAAGGAATATTTTTTTCCCCTTTTGACACAATAGGAAGTGTTTCAATAGTTTTTTTGGTTTGCTTCCTCTGGATCAATTATCAGTTAACATTTAATCCGCATATTACAAAGACCAGAGGAGATCTAAAAGGTTGAACTTGATAGACTGAAAGTCTTTTTCAACCTCAATTACTATGTAACTATGTAACTAAATAAATTCTCTCCCTGAAGCATGAGGTGGTTAAACTAACTGTTGTATATATCTCAACTGTTTGGACCTGAAGTTTGAGACTGGTAGACAATGGTGCCAGAAACTATATTCTGTTAATGCCACTCATTATTGTAAATTAGGCATCTAGCATCTGTAAATTAGTTTAGGATAATACACCCCAAAATGGAGTACCTCTACTAATGATAATAAACTAGAGAAAAAACAAGAAATAATCAACTTGAGTTGTCTTGTGTCTTGTCAGTATTTTTGTTTATGTCAGTTTATCCCCTATTTTAAAGAATTTTAAGAACTGCAAATAACAATAACAAAGTTTAACACTTTAGGCTGTTTGGGATCAAAATGTCTTTCAACTTTTTCTCCTGGTTTGTTCTTGTATTGGAGTGGCAGTATTCACCTTACACAAATCCAGTCATTCACTTATATTATAAAGATTAATTTGTATTAATTAACTATTTCAGGTAGATAATAATATTAAGGCTAGATGAGCCTATTTTTGCTCTTATCGCTAAGAAATGACAAGAAAATATTGCCACAGAAATACACAATTGTGACTGTGTCTCTTATATAGATGGCAGAGTAAGCTGTTCTTTACTCTAGTCTGTGTTATTTAAAAGCCTATTAAGTCTGCATTTTGTTTGTTGAAAATATACTCCTTAATATAGATCTTCAGCCTTCAAAACTATTTTAGTGGTAATTTGATGTCACTTATATACAATGACATAGATGAAAGAAATACATTTTCAAAAGTAGTATGTATAATTATTGAAAAATTAAGCTGCAAAAATCTTTTAGATGTTACTTACCATATATTAAATAAGCAGAACTCTTACAATCAACATAAGTGAGAAAACTTTAGTAACTAGAGTCTAGTTGAAGCTCTGAATTGGATTTGGCTCACTCACATTTAGCCTCATTAAATTAGACCTAGTATTTCCCTTGGCCCTCGCTAAATCCCTCGTAGAGTTGTTTGCAAAGGGCTGATACCTCGATCTATTCTTTGCAGTAGAATTAGCAAGATTACAGCCAACAACGGCCAAAAAAAGCTCTATGGAGAGCTACGTAGAACACACACACATTAGTCTATAGGGTGAACCTTGTCCCTCACTAAAATCCCAACGAGCACAACAAAGTGCCCGCTAGCACTACGAAAGCCTATACGTGCTGCCTCGCAGCAGCCCGATCCCCCGTTCTACTGCATCCCCATGCTGCAGGGTTCTCTATAGGGACCCCCATAGTGTCCCCACATTAACCCTTACAACGGGGGTCCCTGATTGGCAGTGATCAAGACCCTCTCTGCATTTAAAATGTTCAAATTCCCCGCCGAGGGTCCTTAAAGGGCCCGCGAGATACTATTAGCCAAACCCAGCCGCAGGGGTTCTGTAAGTTCCCCCACGTGACCTGACATTAACCCCCCTCTATACTGGAGGTCCCCATCGCAACTCCCAAAGTGTCCCTTACAGTTGCATGTACAATTTTAAATTTCCGCCTCGCGGGTCCTTAAAGGATAGTAAAGGTCCTAAAAGGACCTGCTCTATTAAAAGTGCCCAGAGTGCCTAGAAGAAAGCCATTACTTTCAGCAAAAAACAAAATGGCATGTTTTGAGTTTGCGAAACGGCATGTGGGAGACTCCCCAAATGTATGGAGGAAGGTACTCTGGTCTGATGAGACTAAAACTTAACTTTTCGGCCATCAAAGAAAACGCTATGTCTGGCGCAAACCCAACACATCACATCACTCAAAGAACACCATCCCCACAGTGAAACATGGTGGTGGCAGCATCATGCTGTGGGAATGTTTTTAAGCAGCCGGGGCTGGGAAACTAGTCAGAGTTAAGGGAAAGATGGATGGTGCTTAATACAGGGATATTCTTGAGCAAAACCTGTACTACTCTGTGCGTGATTTGAGGCTAGGACGGGGGTTCACCTTCCAGAAGGATAATTACCCCAAAACACACTGCTAAAGCAACAACTGAGTTGTTCAAGGTGAAACATGTAAATGTGTTGGAATGCCTTAGTCAGAGCCCAAACCTCAATGAAATAGAAAATCTGTGGTCAGACTTAAGATTGCTGTTCACAAGCTCAAACCATCCAACTTGAAGGAGCTGGAGCAGTTTTGCAAGGAGGAATAGACAAAAATCCCAGTGGTAATATGTGGCAAGCTCATAGAGACCTATCCAAAGCTATTTGGAGCTGTGATTGCCGCAAAAAGTGATTCTACAAAGTATTGACTTTAGGGGGGTGAATAGTTATGCACATTGACTTTTTTCTGTTATTTTGTCCTTTTTGTTGTTTGCTTCACAATAAAACAACATCTTGAAAGTAGTGTTCATGTTCCGTAACTTAAATAATGAAAATCCTCAAACTATCCATGTTAAATCCAGGTTGTGAGGCAACAAAACACGAAAAATATCAAGGGGGTGAATACTTTTGCAAGGCACTGTACAGAGCCCCATGAGCCCTTAATTAACCCTATTACTCATGGAGCTCTATACAGAGCCCCACAATCTCTTCATTAACCCTATAACTAATGGGGCTCTATACAGAGCCCCATGAGCCCCTAATTAACCCAGTGACTCATGGGGCTCCATTCAGAGCCTCATGGGCCCATAATTGACCCTATTAGTCTGATAAGGGTCTATACAGACCCTTATGGGACAATAATTAACCCCATTAGGCCAATAGGGGTCTATATAGACCCATATAGGACACAAATTAACCCCTATAAAAACACCATAAGTGCCATGAGGGTCTTTCCGGACCCACATCACACAAAGTCTAAACACTATACTATTAACCCTAACTGTACCCCATTAACCCCTTAACTCTAACTATACTCCGTTAATCCTATCTGGACCCAATAACCCTAACTGGGCCTATCTAACCCTTTCTGGACCCAATAACCATAACCGGCCTATCTAATCCTAATTGGGCCTATCTCACCCTAACTCAGTCTATTTAACCCCATCTGGACCTATTTAACCCTGTCTAGTTCTATGTAAGTCTATCTAATCATATTTAACCTTAACTGGGCCTACTCTATACTATTAAACCCCCCTCTCTAACCTGTTAAACCCTACACTACCTACCACCCTAATTAAATCCCTATTTCCCCACTAATTACAGAATCCCCCCCACCTAATTACAGAAAATAATAAAATCTAGAAAATAAAAAAGGACATTACACAAAATAAAAATGGACATTACCAAAAAAAGAAAACCTGCATTACCAAAATTAAGAAAACCTAAGTTACCAAAATTAAAAAAACTAAGTTAGCAAAATTTACATAAAATAAAATAAGAACTACACACCTGAAAATAATGTACAAATAACACATAACATTACATCAATACAATAAATAAAGTTACAGTAAATCAATAAATACAATACAGTTCACATATACCCCTATCTACATTCCATTAACCCTATCTACAATACATTAACCCTATCTACAATACATTATCCCTATCTACAATACATTAACCCTATCTACAATACATTTCCCTATCTACTATACATTATCCCTATCTACAATTCATTAACCCTATCTTCAATACATTATCCCTATCTACAATCCATTAACCCTATCTACAATCAAATAACCCCTAACTACAATCTACATTAACCCCTAAATACAATACATTAACCTTCTTACTAAAAACATTAAAAAGTAACATCACATTAGTACACATATAAACACAAATACACAAAACATAATAAACTAAACATTCTATATATTGAACTTACCTGTCTGCAATATCCCCATCCTTGTCGTCTTCTGCCCCGGCTGGGCCCTTGCCAAAAACCGCTCACTCGCAGAGCTCTACGACACTAATGAGGCCTCTAGCGCCTCTTCCGGTAGAAAAGTGGAAATGGCACCTTCTGTTTGGCTGAAAAGGCTGTCAATCAGATTTCAGCCCATCAGAAGGTGCCAAGGTGTGAGCCAATCAGAATAGGATACACCCCTATATCTTATTCTGATTGGCTGATGGACCTGTCAATCTTTTTTTTAAAACAAATCAGAAGGTACTATTGCCTTCAGCCAATCAGAATGGGATACACACCCACTGAGTGATTGGCTGAAGGCATCTACACCTTCTGATTGGCTGCAGTCTGATTGACCGTGACAACGGCCAATCAGAATTGCCAATTTTCTACCGGAAGAGGCACTAGAGGCCTTATTAGCGTTGGGGAGCTCAGTGAGTGAGGAGCTCAGTTATTTATTTATTTTTTAAGCAAGGGCCCAGCTGGGACAGAAGACAACAAGGACGGGAACATTGCGGACAGGTAAGTTTAATATATAGAATGTTTCTTTTATTATGTCTTGTGTATATGTGTACTAATGTGATGTTACTTTTTTTCCAGTTGCCGAGCCGGAGAAGACAAGAAGATGGATGGGGACATGCTGAAAGGGTGAGTTAATATTTAGAATGTTTTGATGTTTGTGTTGTGTTTATTAATTTCGTACTAATTTTATATTTATTTTTTCCTAGGTGTGGCTGATCTGCTGAAGGGACATCTAGGCAAGGTAAGTGGGCTTTATTATTATATATATGCATTTAGTTAGGGTTAGATTGATTGTAGTTAGGGGTTAATGTTTTTAGTTAGGGGTTAATGTATTGTATGTAGGTGCTAATATTGATTGTAGTTAAGTGTTAATTGATTGTAGATGGGGTTAATGTATTGTAGATAGGGTTAATGTATTGTAAATAGGGTTAATGTATTGTAGATAGGTTTAATGGATTGTAGATAGGGTTATATGTGAACCGTTTTGTATTTATTGATGTATTGTAACTGTAATTATTGTATTGATGTAATTTAATGTTAGGTGTTATTTGTACATGTATTTTCTTTTCTTTTTTTTATTTTGTGTAACTTCGATTTTTTTTAAGGTAACAGGTTTTTAATTTTTGATAACTTAGTTTTTTTTAAATTTTGGTAATGTCCTTATTTTGTAATGTCCTTTTTTATTTTCTGTTATTCTAGGTTTTATTATTTTCTGTAATTAGGTGGGTTATTTGATTTTCTGTAATTAGTGGGGTATTACAGATTTTATTAGAATGGTAGGTAGGTAGTGTAGAGTTTAACAGGGTAGAGAGGGGGTAATAGTGTAGGGTAGGATAGGGTTTACTGGGTATATTCATGGTTAAATAGACCTAGTTAAGGTTAACTAGGACTAGATAGGCTTACATAGGACTAGACGTGGTTAAATAGGTTCATATTGGATTAAATAGGCTGAGTTTGGGTTAGATAGGCCTAGTTAGGATTAGATAGGCCCAGTTAGGATTATTGGGTCCAGATAGGGTTAACGGGGTAAAGTTAGGGTTAAGGGGTTAATGCGGTATAGTTAGGGTTAATAGTGTAGTGTTTAGACTTTGTGTCTTGAGGGTCCGGGAGGACTCTCATTGCACTTATGGTGTTATTATAGGGGTTAATTAGTATCCTATATGGGTCTATATAGACCCCTATTGGCCTAATAGGGTTAATTAGTGTCCCATAAGTGTCTGTATAGACCCTTTTGAGACTAATAGGGTTAATTATAGGCTCATGGGGCTCACTATGAAGCCCCATGATTTATAGGCTTAATTAAGGGCTCATAAGGCTCTGTATAGAGCCCCATGAGTTATAGGGGTCATTAGGGCCTCATGGGGTTCTGTATAGAGCCCCATGAGTGACAGTGTTAATTTGGGGCACATGGGGCTCTGCATAGAGCTCTATGTGTTATAAGGGTCATTAGGGGCTTGTGACACGCTGTATGGAGCCGCATGAGTGATGGGGTTAATTTTAGGTGCCTGGGGAGGTACTTATGTTACCCCCACAGCAGGGGTTAATAATTTTTTTAGCGCAGGTCCTTTCAGGTCCTTTCAGGTTCCATTTTAAATGCAGTGGGTGTCATGATTGATGCCGATTGGGGACCCCCACTGCAAGGGTTAATGTAGGAAAACTTTGGGGGTCCAGCATAGAGGGGCGTTAATGTTAGGTGCCTCGGGGGTACTTACAGTACCCCAGCAGCTGGAATTGTTTAATAGTGTGCTGCAGGACCTTTAAAGACCCGCGGCGGAAATTTTGAATATTTTAAAAGAAGCAGGGGTCTCGATCGATGCAGATCGTGAACCCCCGCTTCAAGGGTTAATGTGGGTATATTTCGGGTGTCCTGATGGGGACCCCCAGCATAGGAGGCTTTATTTTAGGTGCCGGGATGTGTCCTTGGAGTACCCCCCATAGCATGGCTTATGTTTAGAACTGCCGCGGAGGTCCCAATAGGGCCCCCCATGGCAAGTGATGAAGTGTGAAGCCTGCAAGATCATCTCTCAGACTTTTAACTTCTCCTGTCAGCTTGACTCCGTCATCGTGGAACAGCCATGCATTAAGCTCATACGTTACTAGCCGCAGGTCTAATTTAATAGCGTCAGTAAACTGTGATTTTTCCAGCTTGCAGCCCTAACCATCAAACCTCATTAGAACGTTGTTCTAATTTAAAGGGGCTGTAAGTGTATTATATGTGCCAAACATAAGGCAGCAATCAGCTACATTTGAGTGCTAACATCTTGATTGCAGGCGGCTATAGGTGAGAGCAAAAGAACAAAAAAACATTCCTTTCTGAAGTGAAATGTAAGATAAGGTTAAATGAGTAGGGAACAGTACTTATGGGGGCATTGGGAAAAAATGAAATGTGAGAATGATGGAAGATCCAGAATATTATTAGAAGACAAAGAACTAAAAAAGAATGGCAGTCAAAAGAGGATGCGAGATACATTTTAAATTGCCCAACGCCAATTCAGATGTATGTTTGCCCAGTTCTTCTGAACCAATGTCTTTCACACTATCTATGCTGCATTAGCACTTCTGATGTAATTCGTTGTCAAAGGTAGATGCTAATGGTCTCAGGACATCATTACAATGGTACTGTATACTTAGTACAATTATAAAGCCCAATTGCATAGCATTTAAAGTACTGTAAAATAAAAATGCCATCATATATAATGCCAAGTGAAAGGAATCAAACAAGAGGGATTGAATATTTGTGTAACAAAGGAGAGTAAAGAAAAAGTCATACAGACTATTCAGGATAGAAAAATCTGATTGAGACAATCAAATGTAAAAGATACATAAAGATGCAAAGCCTGAAAATGACAATTGTATTGGTTTGAGCAAGAAAGAAAACATTGCTTGTGAAATAAAGTAACATGAACTCTAAAGCACTTTTGTTTTAGAAATAACAAAAGGATTGATTGTTAAAATGTAAAATAAGAAGTTTGATTAATGGTAATCAAGATAAGTAATATTTTGTCCATGAATATGTGAGGAAAACACTAGTGGTACTAGTACTACATTCAAATATGTTAGTACTATATTAATGCATGAAAAATTGCAAAAGCAACTCGAAAAATGTAAGCTTATAAAGGCTGCAGACAACTTACACTCAAAATGTACTGATTATCATTTTTAATTTGTAAAGAATCAGTTTCCACACTATTTCTATGGTGATAGTTGCAAACATGCAAATAAAGAGAGTTGATCTAAGAAGGGAGCTAAAATTCAAGCAAATGATTAGAGACCTGTAAGTCTTACAAAAAAAGAGGAATTGTTCCTCCTCAATTCTGCTTAGGACTTCTTTGACCCCGTAACTGTGCATGAAGTCTCTGTTCTCCTATCTACCTCTCACCCTACAATTTGCCCCCCTTGATCCTATTCCATCAAAGCTAATAACTCCCCTCTCCTCACACTTTTCTGAGCACTTTCAAATGTATTCAATTTATTAATCTCTTCCTATACACTGGCAAGTTTCCATCATCTTTAAAACATGTCATAATTACACTCATTCTTAAGAAACCCTCATCTGGCTCAGCTTATGCTTCTAAGTATCGCCCTATCTCTCTACTGCCCTTGCTCCAAATCTGTTTGAAGATCTTGCCTACAACTGCCTAAACTAATTGCTCTTTTCCAACAGCGTTCTTCCAATCTGGCTTCCGACCCCATCACTCCACAGAGACAGTTCTCACAAAAGCCAGACGGACACTTCTCTATTATAATTTTCCTGGATCTATCTGCAGTCATTTATATAGATGACCACCATTTTTGTATCCAAACTCTCCACTCTCTTGTCACCATGACAGCTCTCTCATGGTTCAAATCTTATCTAGAAAATTTAATGTTTATTGCTTTCTTCTGTGACACCTCTTCTTCGTCAATCCATTTTACTGTTTAGTCCTAGACCCCCTCCTATTCGCCATACATACTTCCTACCTTGGTACCCTAATAAAATATTTTTGCATTTAGTATCAATATGCAGACAACATTCTAATCTATCTCTCAGCATCAGATCTACTCCTCTCTGTTACCAAATGCTTCATAACTGACTTCAAAGAAAAGGGAGGGCAGTTTTGTAGTGCAAAGGAGGAAAACTTTATACAAATATATTTTATATTCTTTATTTTTCCCACTGCAATTTTGTAGACAATAATAATAATTATGAGTCAGTCCAGTGGCAACCTCATTCAGTGTACATCGTGTCATATGTATGCAATACTGGAACAGATGATCCAGGGTCCATAACTCTGTGAGAGGTGTGAGCATGTTGCCTCTCTGGAAGCTCAAATTGGACAACTGGAGATGAGAATTGCAGAACTTAGTGATATTGCTCCACTAGAAAGGGGGTTGGTGATCTCGGATACCAGTTTAGCTGGGCCTAGCATGGAGGGTGGAGCTGGGGCTTGTGAGGGTGTCCAGGGAGGTAGCTGGGTTACAGTTAGAAGGGGAATCAGGGGGAACAGGAGGAGGCAGATCATTTCTGAGTTGGCAAACACCAACAGATTTGCCAGATTGAGTGAAACTGTTGGGGATGTCCATTCAGGAATGGCAATGCCAGATAGAGGTGTTCCCTCTAACAGCTGGGAGAACCGTTCTACTGGAGGAGTGCGAGGGCAGAATAGGCAGAGAAACAGACAGGTTTTGGTGGTAGGGGACTCTATTATTAGGAAGGTAGACATGGTGATTTGTCACCCAGATCCCAGCAATCGAACAGTTTGCTGTCTCCCTGGTGCTCGGGTTCGTCATGTTACGGATCGTGTAGACAAATTATTGGGAGGTGCTGGAAATGAACCTAAGCACTAAGGAGGGGTTTGGGTTTTTAGAGCACTGGGCTGACTTCCCACTTCGATACAATCTCGACAGCAGGGATGGATTGCACCTTAATGATGAGGGAGCATTTGTGCTAGGGGATAGGATGGTAGAAAGGCTGGAGGAGTTTTTTAAACTAGTAGGTGGGGGGGAGGGACTAGATATAAGTAATGGGGTAGAAAGTGTAGGGGGTATAAGGGATGAATTAACAACTCATAGGGGAGGAGATGGGGGAGGGCTAGTATAGTCAATAGGGAGGTAATACTAAGTAATTCAAGTACAGTGGCAGGCACTTCAGAACTACAGACTCATAATATAAGGTGTATGCTTGCTAATGCCAGAAGCTTGCCAGGAAAAATGTGAGAGTTAGAATTATTAGCAATTAAGGAAAAGGGGGATTTAATAGGCATTACCAAAATGTGGTGGGATGAATCTCATGACTGTACTGTTAATCTGGATGGTTATAACCTATTTAGGAAAGATAGAGGCAATGGTAAAAGAGGTGGATGGATTTGTCTGTATGTTAAGCCTGAATTTAACCCTATCGTCACAGAAGATATTTATGGTGGACCTGGTGATAAAGTTGAATGTTTGTGGGTAGAGTTAAATAGCGGAGCAGCAAATTTCAAAAGAATATTAGTAGGAGTATGCTATAAACCCCCAAATATAGCTGAAAGTGAGGAAATACAATTATTGTTACAGATTGGAAATGCAGCTAAGCATGGGCAAGTTCTAATAATGGGAGATTTTAATTACCCTGAAATAAACTGGATAGATGATACCAGCAGTTCAGCTAAGGGGAGCAGGTTCTTGAGTACACTCAGGGATCATTATCTGGCCCAGGTTATACAAGAGCCTACTAGAAATGAAGCTATCTTAGATTTAGTCATAACAAATAATATTGATATAGTATCAAATGTTGGAATACGGCAACCTTTGGTAAACAGTGATCACAACACAGTCTCATTTGAGATTGAATTAAAAAAAACTAAATTTTAAGGGGCCAACAAAAACTCTTAATTTTAAAAGGGCATATGTTAACGGTCTAAGGGCAGCAATACAAAGTATAGACTGGGACAGAGAACCGATAGATAATAACACTGAACATAAATGGACAACATTTAAATCCTTACTAAATATACATATACATCAGCATATGCCATGTGGGAATAGAAGTAAAAGGAGTAAATCCCATCCAATGTGGCTTAACAATGATTTAAAGATCAAGATACGGAGCATTTAAAATCAGGCATTTACATTATACAAACAAGAGGGGAAAGAGACTGCTTTACTGGATTACAAGGAAATCAACAAGGCTTGCAAAAGGGCTATTAGACTGGCTAAATTAGAAAATGAAAATTTAATGGCAAAAGAGAGTAAGACTAACCCTAAAATATTTTTTAAGAATATTAATGGGAAGATGGTTAGGTAGGAAGCTATAGGAACATTACAATGTGACGCAGGCCATCTGAAAATTAGTGACCAGGAAAAGGCAGATGAGCTAAATAGGTTATTTTCTTCGCTATACACAAAGGAGGTACCAATGGTTGGGACACTGCAACATAACGGGGCTTCAAATAATTGGTTAACACAGGCAGAAATCCAAAAGGTTGGAAAAAATAAATGTTAGTAAAGCCCCAGGTCCTGATGGAATACATCCACGGGTACTGAGGGAACTAGGTTCTGTAATAGCCAAACCGTTATATTCAATTTTTTAAGATTCACTCAACACGGGGTCTCACAGGGACTGGAGAAAAGCAGATGTGATACCTATATTTAAAAAGGTAGCAAGAGCAATTCCGTCGAATTATAGACCAGTGAGCCTCACTTTTGTAGTGGGGAAGCTTTTAGACGGGTTAATAAGGGATAATATACAAGCATATGTCTATTTGAACAAGATTACAAGTAGGAGTCAACATGGATTTATGAGGGATAAGTCATGTCAAACAAATCTAATTAGTTTCTATGAAGAGGTTAGTAGGAACCTGGATCAAGGCAACTCAGTGGATGTAGTCTTTTTGGATTTTGCAAAGGCTTTTGTTACAGTGCCACATGGGAGACTATTGTGCAAACTAAGAGATACAGGAAGTGCAGTAAATATCTGCTCATGGATTGAGAGCTGGCTAAAAGACAGGAAGCAAAAAGGGTTGTTGTAAATGGAACATACTCCGATTGGAATGTGGTAAGTGGGGTTCCTCAGGGTTCAGTATTAGCTCCTCTTCTTTTTAACATATTTATTAATGACTTAGAGGTGGGATTGGAGCGTGGTGTCTCCATTTTCGCTGATGACACAAAGTTGTGCAAGGTAATTAAATCAGATAATGATGTCCTTTCACTCAAAGGGATTTACATAAAATTGAGGAATCTAAATGGCAGATGAGATTTAATACGAATAAATGTAAAGTTATGCATCTAGGAAGGAAAAATATCCATGAAATTTGTAATCTTAATGGAGCAAATCAGATATTGTAAGGGAAGGAGGGAACGGAGGAGGAGAAGGAGAATAAGGGGGGAAGGAGGAGGATAAGGGGGGAAGGAGGTTGGAGGATGATGATAAGGAGGGAGGAGGAAACAGGTGAAAAGGAGGAGGGAAAGTGGCAAATGGATTAGGTAACAGTGCTCAAAGCCAAGTAGCAGCTGCAAAGGGAAATAAAATATTAGCATGTATTAAGAATGGTATAGAAGCAAGGGAAGCAAATATAATTCTGCCACTATACAAGTCTCTAGTACACCCTCATTTGGAATATGGAGTACAATTTTGGGCACCACTTCCTAAAACTGACATTTTAGAGCTGAAAAAGGTACAGAGGAGGGCAACAAAACTAATAAGGGGAATGGAGGGGCTAAGTTATGAAGTAAGACTAACCAAATTAAACTTACTTCTCTAGAAAAAGGCGTCTAAGAGGAGATATGATTACCTTATATAAATACATCCAGGGTCAGTATAAAGATTTGTCAAGGGAGCGTTTTCTGCCAAGAGGTTTTCAACTAACAAGAGGACATCCCTTGAGGTTAGAAGTAAAAAGATTCCACCTTAAAGAAAGAAAAGGGTTCTTCACAGTAAGGGTGGTTTATTTGTGGAATTCTCTATCAGAGGAGGTGGTGACAGCGGATTCGATAGATAACTTTAAAAGGGAACTGGATTTATTTCTAATTAAAAAGGGAAATCATGGATAATTTGAGAGACAGTATTGATACAGGGAGAAATCCGGTCGCTGGTGTTTGGGGTCAGGAAGGAATTTTTTTTTTTTTCCCCTTTGAGAAAATTGGCTAAGTTTCACTTGTTTTTTTTTGTCTGACTTCCTCTGGATTAATTAATAATTAAAAATAAAATAAAAAATAAATAATTAAATAATTGATTAATAATTAACAACTCATATAATTAATATTTAATCCGCATATTGCAAATCAGAGGGGATCTTAAAAGGTTGAACTTGATGGACTGAAAGTCTGTTTTCAACCTTAATTACTGTGTAACTATGTAATAAGCATATTCTTCTTTTCCCCCTTATCTCAAGCTCAACATGTCAAAGGTTTGAGCTACTAAACTTTCCACTCTCTACTACCGCTTCCACTACTCAAATATCCCTTTTGACAATGCCATCATCGCTCCCAACTCTCAGGTCCATTGTCTTGGGGTTCTATTGCACCCTGCCCTCTCTTTCCTCACATACAATCAATACCAAATCATCTCCAAAATATGTCACTATCTTACAAAAGACACAACTACAATTCTAATCCATTCTCATATCTTGCCTTGACTATTGCAACTTACTGTTTGCTGGCCTCCCCACCACCCATCTGATTCTAGACCAAAATCCATAATGAATGCTTCTGCTAGACTCATCTACTGTACTCAACACTCATGACCTTAACATACAAAGCTCTTAACCTCTTAATCGGTAACCTCGAGCCACGCTCAGGGTTACTGCATGGAGGATGTGGAGGGGGCCCAGTGCAGCCAAAATTGCCTGTGCCCCCTCAGCACACTATTCCTCCTCCTCCATCCTCCTCCTCCTTCCCCCTTTATTATCCTCATCCCCCTGATCAACTTTCTCCTCCTTCCCCCCTGATCCTCCTTCTCCTTCCCGCTAACCTCCTCCTCACTTCCCTCTCCAGTCCCTATCCCTCTCCCTCCTTACTTTTTATCTGGATCCGATGAGCTGCCTGCTCATCTCTCCCCGCGCACCTTGTCTTCTCATTGCCTGTTAAATGCTAATGACGTGACCTGCTGACGTCAGCGCGTCATGTCATTAGCATATACCGGGCAGTTCACTGCCAAAGACACACTGCGTGGGGAGAGATGAGCAGGCAGCTCATCGGATCCAGTTAAAAAGTAAGGAGAGAGGGGGATAGGGACTGGAGAGGGAAGTGAGGAGGAGGTTAGGGGGAAGGAGAAGGAGGATCAGGGGGGAAGGAGGAGGAAGATGTGGATGATAAGGGGGGGCAAGGGAGGATAAGGGGGGGCAAGGGAGAATGATGAAGGGGAAGGGGGCAAGGAAGCATGATAAAGGGAGAAGGAGGGAGGAGGAGAAGGGGGAAAATGAGCATAAGGAGAAGTGGAGGAGGAGCATAAGTAGGGAAGTGAGGGGGACATTATGGGGGAAGGAGGAGGCAGAAGATAAGGGGGAAGGGAGGAGGAGGGGAAGGAGGTAGGAGGAGGATAAGTGGAGAAAGGTAGGATAAGGAGAAAGTGAGGAGGAGGATAAGGGGGAAGGGGGAAAGGGAGGAGGTGCGGGGAAAGGAAGGAGGGGGAGAGAAAGAAGATGATAATGGGGGAAGGATGAGGAGGATGATGATGAGGGGGGAAGGAGGGAAGGGAGGAGGAGAAGGAAAATAAGGGGGAAGGAGGAGGATACAGGGGAAGGACGGAGGAGGAGGATGATAAGCAGGGAGGAGGATATGGGGAAAAGGAGGAGGGGAAGTGGCAAAGGGAGGTGATTGCAGAGGGGAGAAGTGAGGGGGAGGAAGAGGAGGGAAGGGGGAAAGGGAGGAGAATAAGGGGGAAAGGGCGGTATGATTATGTCAGTATTTTTTAATTTACCGCTTTAACATTCTAAATACTAACATAATCATACCCCCAGGCGGGTTAATAATACTGTACCCCCTTATATCTATGCCCTCACCTTCAACTGCCCTCTTCACTCTGCTAATGACCTTCCTCTTTCCTCCTCTCTGGTCACCATCTATCACTCCTACCTTCAAGACTTTCTCAAACTGTCCCAACTACTTTTCTCACTCCACCAAATGATCTTTTTGCCTCACTAAAGCACATTTTTAAAGAAGCTTATCACCTTCAGTCTTAATATCGACAACTGCATATTCTACAGCATAAAATTGCTCACACACAAATCTACAGTGTAACACACATACACCTCCACAGACACCTCCACTTACATCAACATACTACCTTATTCACTGCCATCTTGCATCTATTAACCTCCTGTATTTCTACTTAACTTAGAATTTTATATACCTTTGTAATTTGCTATTTGTACCAACTTTTTTCTACTTTGTAAATAGCTCTACAGAAAATGTTGGCACTTTATAAATAGTAATAATAATAATAATAATAATAGATAGTTTACCTACGTATAATGATCAGAAATGTATTGAGGATAGTAACATATGTTGATGAAATATGTCAAAAAATCTATGTTTCATGAAATAAGGTTATTCTGGTACATTGGCATTTTGCAAAACGTTTTAGTAGTAATAATTATATTAAAACGTACAGTGAATGAAGTGCTACTTAAGGACAATTAAACCATGAATATCTGTGCATACCATCAAGTGGATCCTCCTATGCATGTTGCATGTAGAGTTCCAAGGGTCATTGTGATGGTGGAGCTGGATAGCAGCTTTGTGATGAGTTAGAGAATTAGAAATCACATATATAGTTGTGAGCGTACGGGCCGTTGCTCACGCTTGCGGGCTCGCGTAGCGAGCCCGCAAGCGTGAGCAACGGCCCGTACGCGTAGCGAGGGCCGCGGCCGAGGGACTGGCCAGGTACGTGCAACACGTGGGTGTGTGTGACAAACGAGGACGTACCACTACAGTCACCATGTGTGGCATAAGATGCGCCCTTTCACATAGCAACCCCAAAGCGTGCAGTAGTTCCTGATTGACACCAGGTAGCGGAAGTGACGCCCACCTGGGCCAAGGGAAACCGGAAGTGGAGAGAGTTCTGTCACTGGCGGTTCGCGTGACCGCACCGGAACCATGAAGCGGGACGTGAGGATCCTCCTTCTAGGGGAGGGTGAGATATGTGACACAAGGGCATGGGGTGATACTGAAAGTGGGAGACAGATAGCAAGGAGAGTCAATGTGACCTCTGTCAGAGTGTACGATGTATAGGTATATGATGTATATGTACAGCACTAAGTGACTGGGACACTGACAGACATCATATATGAGAGGGCATATGTGAGTGTGAGAGGGCATATGTGAGTGTGAGAGGGCATATGTGAGTGTGAGAGGGCATATGTGAGTGTGACAGGGCATATGTGAGTGTGACAGGGCATATGTGAGTGTGATAGGGCATATGTGAGTGTGATAGGTATTGGGAATTTTCAGATAGCTCACTGAGAGAATGTTCATTGCAGTATAGTGATACCATTTTTATTTTTATTGGACGAATATATCACATATATAGTTGTGAGCGTACGGGTCGTTGCTCACGCTTGCGGGCTCGCGTAGCGAGCCCGCGGCCCTCGCGAAGCGAGCCGCGGCCCTCGCAGCGAGGTCACTGGGCAAGGGCCTCAGTTGCTGGCATGGAGCGCCGAAGGCGCTCCATGCCAGCAACTGAGGCCCCTCGCGAAGCGAGGGCCTCAGTTGCTGGCGAGGTCACTGGGCACGGGCCTCAGTTGCTGGCATGGAGCGCCGAAGGCGCTCCATGTCAGCAACTGAGGCCCCTCGCGAAGCGAGGGCCTCAGTTGCTGGCGAGGTCAATGGGCAAGGGCCTCAGTTGCTGGCATGGAGCGCCGAAGGCGCTCCATGCCAGCAACTGAGGCCCCTCGCGAAGCGAGGGACTCAGTTGCTGGTGAGGTCACTGGGCAAGGGCCTCAAACCCTCGCAAAATTCACGTCGCTACTCAAAAAACACGACACACAAATTACGACACTCGCTAAATTTTACGAGGAACGCAAACAACGTACGAAACACGTTACCACACATTACGACCTCGCAAACATCGGACGCAACACGCCGACATACAAACATTTAAAACACAATACATACACACAGCACATACATAAAAAAATTACCTACACCAAGAGGGAGCACCCAGGACCTCAAAAATGCAACTTACACCTCGATTTTACTCGAAATAAAACAGTTTAGAGACTAAAAAAAAATCTAAGCGAGAGAAAAAATGGCCGCCGAACAAAACGAAAACGAGGCTACAGCACTCTAAACTCGCAAAACACCACAAAACACCTACGGATATTCGGATACAGACCTATACCACACATTACTCGCCATTTTACACCAATGCGGAAGTACACGACTACGCTAACGGTTTGGTCTCGCGCACGCACAGTGTTACACTGCACACGTTCATCACGCTTACAGAGCAGCTCCACACCACTAATGCTGCAGCAACATCAACACAGATTGCCAGCTTTTCATCACAATGCTTCAAAATAGGTACACTATATTCATTTACTAATTTAGCTACCTTACAATTTCATTGCCGTCATTTTTTGACGGGCAATTCGCTAGTAGCTAAATAATACTGTGAACATGTCTGGCGTGATGTTTCATATGCACTTTCAGCATGCACCCTCAATATATCCTGTTGGGGACCTCGCATAGTAAGAAAATACTAACATTAACCAACACAGATAAATATATGATTATACATTTTTGAAGTGAAAAAAATGGGGTACCTATTATCTTAAAAGGAACAAATAAGGACTTACCATGTGCATATGAAGTACATTGATTCTAAAAAGGGTATCTCAGAGATTAAAGAAGTTGAAAGGGTTTAAAGAAGAGGTACAAAGAACAATGTAAATATATGATTTAGGTGACAGGGATAAGTTAGCTACATTATGTTTATTTTGTTTTGAACAGCTTTACAAAGAGATATACTTATATATTCTAAATATATCCAGTATCATTCAATTGGTTTTCCAAGGGATTCTATCATCTAAGAAATATTGAACTGACCAGATGACCCCTTGATTTTAGATAAAAAAGGATAAAAGATTAGCAAAATGTAATTGCAATCACTGAAATGTAATTTTCATTTTAACAATCTAATGTAATTGCATGATTGTTGAGTCATAGAAGTAATCATTCTTTTAGTCGTTTGAATGAATCCTAATTCAACCTACTCTATAAGCAGCACATATAAAATAAACATTAAAAACAATTGATTATGCATCAATACACTTATATAGTGACACTTAAGCACTTTTTTCAATGAGTACATTAATCACTTTATGTATGTATTTATTATTTATTTATTATTCATTTATTTATTTATTTTTTCACATTATTATTTTTATACACTTTGCCAAATATGAATTATAACTATTGACTATGTTTCCATTATGAAATAGGCAAAGGATTATAGGTATTGTGCCATATATCGCCAGTATTTGAAGGTAATAATGGGTTCTATTTGAGATGTATTGTTGTTTGGAGTAGGAGGATGGCGATTGACCAGTGTGTGGGCTGTTTTTTTGTAGTGTATGCATTTTTTCCTAATAGGTATTTTATCTGAATGTGTCATCATAGCTAAAGTTATTACATATTGTAAGCGATTTCACCCAATAGGATTTCATCTGAGTGCGTTATTACAGCTGAATAAAGTTATTTTATATTGCCATATGCTTGAATGCATTTATGTTGATGACGTGGTCACGTAGTAACGTAATGAAACAACCACGTAATAGCGCATTGACGCAATGACGCAGTGACTTCTATATACCAAAAGTAGAGGGCTTTAAAAGCCCGCAAAATACTATACCACATAGCCTGTGAGGAAGCTCAGTCATGAACGAAATGGACCGTCGGCATTTGTAATTTTTGGTGCAAAGAGGTCCCCTACCGTGGAGTGTATCATCCAGTCATACTTGGCCACATTTATTGGATATTCCATTCTTCTATGTGGGCTATATAAGCAAAGGAACTGCAAGTATTTTGCATTTATGTCATTGCAAGCATACTGGATTTGGCACTGCGGATATATTGTATTATATATCTGTCACAATCTGCTTCTTCAAGGGGGCTTGATATGCAGCTAGTTCAAACCTACCCCAGCAGAATCATATGGTTCATGTTCTCTGTGGCACAAAAGGTGGCTTCTGAAGAGGGCAAGGCCCAAAAGGTACTGGCAGAGAATACTGGATCCAGGTTATAACACAAATAAATAGTCTCACACCTTGTATATGTGAAAACTATCTCTCAACCTTTATTGAATGAACAAAACAACATATTTATACTCTCCCATACCACACCCTTGTGTACATTTGTGTATGTGTGATGTCAGCCCATCTGCAAATTCACCAGATATCTATAGCTGGCTAGTGGAAAAACCTTTATGTTAAACTCAAGTGTTTGCTTAGGACTACTTGAAGTACATGCATCTGTCGTGACCCAAGGTCTGTATGTGTGAGTGTGCAATGATCTGCAGCTAACTTCTATGCAGAGCATTTCTTACAATTTCACATATGTTCTATATAACATTTTCCCTCTTATAATATATTATAACTAGTATACATAATAACCATGTACAGTCAACATATAACCACGCAATAACACATAATCCCAATGCAACAATGTCATGCTCCCTTGGCCATATTCATAAATTACTGGCAATATGAGTCCTTAAACAATTAAATCATGACAACATCTATATATTTTTCTCAAGGGGAAAGTATCCTTGCTCTTTTTTTTTTTAGTATTGTTTTTTTACAACTGCTATATCTAAAAAGCAATCCTAGGATTAGCAAAACATTTTGCATATGAGGATTGCCTTCATGGTTGCCTATCATTATCTTTAGGAGTCATATGTTTATTATGGTGTAATTTATAGACAATGAGTTTAATGGTTATGTCCTGTTAGTACGTTTTATATAATACTGGTTAGTATTGTTTTTTCAAGCACTGGTTTTAAAATCCTTTAGCTGCGTTTTTTTTTTTGGTTTTTAATAGTCCTATAAATAACATTTATATAACATATACTTTTGTTGATAAAAAATATATATTGTACATGACAGCTTAAAACAATAAATTCCAGCTATTAAATATTTGTAAACATAAAAGTATTAATTTTAAAGATATCTGGAGCATACATCTGTAATCCTATATTTTGATTCTGTATAATGCAACATTCTCCTTCACAATCCACAAGGTGAAAAGGCATTTTTTCAAACAACTGTCAAGTATAAAAGCTCTGCTTTGATAAATAATGTTTCATTTGGTTCCATGTGTTCTGTGATATTATAGCAAAGGTATTCACAGTTAATTAAGGATGGTTGACTATTACAAAAGGTGAAACTAACAGGCTAAGCTGAAACAAACAATCATTCGCTACAGATCAGCAGTTCTTACTGCAGCTTTGTTTAAATTTTAATGTCAGAGTAAAGTTCAGAACAATAGAATTGTGTCCTGAATTGCAGTCTGTGTTATTTCAAGTTCATTGCACCTTGGGCAATAATAGTTGTTTTCTTTTGCACTGTACTTGAATATTTGTTATTTTTTTTGCATTAACACCTTAACTCTTTTGCTGTAACTGTGCTTTGCAAAATCCCTCATAATAAAGAAATGAAATGCAGTGTAAAATGCTATGTATACGTATATATATTTATATTATATATATATATATATATATATATATATATATATATATATTGAAGAGTGAAGCAGCCGTGAATGTCCAGTAATCTAGTAATTTAGTAATTATTAATCCATATAAATATAGATTAATAATGAGTATTGCAATATAATTTGATACCTTTTGTATTGGACAAACGTTATATTTATAATGACGAGCTTTCGAGAGGCTTAACCTCCCTTTATCAAGTCTCAAGCAATACTACATGAGATGGAACCCTCAGTTTGAATAATAACAGCAGATGCAGAGAGAGTGGAAACAGCATCTGACATCATCAGGTAAATTCAAATATGGGGAATAAACACAACATAGCAAAGGAAACATATATACACATATTAAATACACATATACATCAATATATACATGAAAAAGCAGAGCACTGTAGTCCACGGTGATATCTTTCCTGTTGGACAAACACCTCACTAAGAGTGCTAAGTCTGTTATTGTAGAAAAAGAAAAAAAATCACATGAAATTCTGATAATGTGTTAGAAAGCCCAAATCTATATTAAGTCCTGTGTTTTTAGAGTTGAAGAATGTAATCATCTTTATTTCAAATGCTTTTCTCTCTTGGATGCTTTTAAATTTTCCTCTGAGTATTTTTGACTTTTAAGTTTTGGATGGAGTGATCATTCTGGCTAAAATGGTGTCCTACTGGGCTACAATAACTGTCTTCATTATGTTTTCTTATTGAATGCCTGTGTAAATTCATCCTTAAATGCATTTTTTGGCCAGTTTCTCCAATGTAACAGCCTGTGTCACATAAAGTGCATTGTATCATATAAACCACATTTGACGATGTACATGAATATGATCCTTTGATGTTATAGGTTTTGTTGTTATGTGTGGCTGTATCATCATTACAAATGTGTTGGCATAATTTACAGGCACGTTTGTTACAAGGTTTAGTTATAATATATATATTGATAAAGAGTGCATCAACTCTCAAAAGCTTGTCATGAAAACTATGAATATGTTACACCAATAAAAAAGGTATCACTATATACTGCAATACTCTGATATATATATATATATATATATATATATATATATATATATATATATATATATATATAGTTGATATAAAAGTCTACACAACCCTGTTAAAATGTCAGGTTTCTGTGCTGTAAAAAAATTAGATAAAGATAAATCATTTCAAAACCTTTTCACCTTTAATGTGACCTATAAACTGTACAACTCAATTGAAAAAAAAAATGAAATCTTTTAGGTGGAGAGAAGAAAAAAAAAGAAAGAAAAATAATGTGGTTGCATAAGTCTGCACACCCTCTTATAACTGGGGATGTAGCTGTGTTCAGAATTAAGCAATCATATTCCAAATCATGTTAAATAGGAGTCAGCATACACCTGCCATCATTTAAAGTGCCTCTGATTAACCCCAAATAAAGTTCAGCTGCTCTAGTTGGTCTTTCCTGAAATGTTCTTAGTCACATCCCACAGCCAAAGCCACAGCCCACAAAGAGCTTCCAAAGCATCAGAGGGATCTCATTGTTAAAAGGTATCAGTCAGGAGAAGGGTACAAAAGAATTTCTAAGGCATTAGATATACCATGGAACACAGTGAAGACAGTCATCATCAAATGGAGAAAATATGGCACTACAGTGACATTACCAAGAACTGGAGCTCCCTCCAAAATTGAAGAAAAGACGAGAAGAAAACTAGTCTGGGAGGCTACCAAGAGGCCTACAGCAATATTAAAGGAGCTGCAGGAATATCTGGCTGTGTGGTACATGTGACAACAATCTCCTGTATTCTTCATATGTCTGTGCTATGGGGTAGAGTGGCAAGACGAAAGCCTTTTCTTACAAAGAAAAACATCCAAGCCAGGCTACATTTTACAAAAATACATCTGCAGTCTCCCAAAAGCATGTGGGAAAAGGTGTTATAGTCTGATGAAACCAAGGTTGAACTTTTTGGCCATAATTCCAAAAGATATGTTTGGTGCAAAAACAACACTGCATATCACCAAAAGAACACCATACCCACAGTGAAGCATGGTGGTGGCAGCATTATGCTTTGGGGCTGTTTTTCTTCAGCTGGAACTAGGACCTTAGTTAAGATAGAGGGAATTATGAACAGTTCCAAATACCAGTCAATATTGGCACAAAACCTTCAGGCTTCTGCTAGAAAGCTGAACATGAAGAGGAACTTCATCTTTCAGCATGACGACGACCCAAAGCATACATCCAAATCAACAAAGGAATGGCTTCACCAGAAGAAGATTAAAGTTTTGGAATAGCCCAGCCAGAGCCCAGACCTGAATCCGATTGAAAATCTGTGGGGTGATCTGAAGAGGGCTGTGCACAGGAGATGCCCTCGCAATCTGACAGATTTGGAGTGTTTTTGCAAAGAAGAGTGGGCAAATCTTGCCAACTCAAAATGTGCCATGCTGATAGACTCATTCCCAAAAAGACTGAGTGCTGTAATAAAAGCAAAAGGTGCTTCAACAAAGTATTAGTTTAAGGGTGTGCATACTTATGCAACCATATTATTTTATTATTATATTTTTTCTTCCCTCTACCTAAACGATTTCAGTTTGTTTTTCAATTGAGTTGTACACTTTATAGGTCACATTAAAAGTGGAAACAGTTCTGAAATTACTTATCTTTGTCTCATTTTTTTGCAGCACAGAAACCTAACATTTTAACAGGAGTGTATAGATTTTTTATATCCACTGCATATATATATATATATATATATATATATATATATATATAGAGAGAGAGAGAGAGAGAGAGATAGATAGATCCACACTCACATACTTGATTGACCAAGTGCTTTAGTTATGATGCCTGCCTTCTGTCCCATGTGGGTTTGTTATCACTTAGAATCCCTCTTCTGTATATTCCAATCCTCATATTAAAACTTAATCAGTATTGCTTCTGAATTGTTAAATAGGGGTGCAACTCTTGAAAGCTTGTCATTCTAACTAAAATGTTTTTTCAATAAAAAAGGACTGTTTATTCATGTATATATACATCTGATTATTCATGTATATATATTGTGACAGAGTTATACAAAGGATTTATGTGAGCCACAGACTTTGCAAAGCTCTCTGCCTAATATAATTTGCTTGACCTGGAGAAACCCGATTTGAGACTGCTCCTGGAGTATGGATGGGGCTGCTGATGGACTTAGTGTTTGCATATTTTCTGAGCTAAAGAAAGGTACATAGAGAGAAGTGTGTACAGTTGGTCTGAGCTAAAGAAAGACACACACACAAAAGTGTGTATGGTTTGTCTGTAGCTGGAGAAAGACACAGACAGAGAGACAGCAACTTTCAGCTTATGATCATTTGGAACAGAGTGGAGACCTGGAAATTTGAATAAAAATACTGGTTAGTGAATAACAAGCGAATGGACTGTGTGCCTTTGCTCCACCTAGGTTTAGCTGGTTTAGAAGTATTAGAGAGCTTCAATGGAAGCTAGGCCTTTCATTTGATTTGTATTGCTTTATTGTTGTTGTATCACTGGCAAAAGGTTTGCAAAACTTGGAAAAGTAATATTGCAGATTCTTGTATTGTGTTCCTCTATCAAAGTGCCATAACAAGGGCCATAAACCCAGAAAAACAACATATATGTGTATATATATATATATATATATATATACTCATGTATTTCTGTGTTGTGCCCATTTTTGAGTATTGCAGTATGTAGGTGTACTTTTTTTTACTGAACAAACGTTTCATTTAGAGTAACTAGCTTTTGAGAAATGTCACCTCCCTTTATCATAATTGAGGCAACAATTGAGAGAGAGAGATTTGGATGGGAGGTTGTTAGGGTTAGTGCATAGCGTTTCATGTTAGTTAGTGGGCAGCTTTATTTGGAGATATACTAATAGCCATATTAAATTCCAGCCTCAGAACTCTGACGTGTATCTAGCTCTTTGGCCCTGCGTGCCTCAAATTACGTTGCAATTAAATTAGAAAGGGTTGCGATCTGCGAGCGAGAGAGGCAAAATCTTAATCCAGTCTTCTTGCAAGTTGGATGTGCGTTCGTGCTAAAATTAATTAAGCAATTACGTAGCAATGGGTCAGAATTAGTGCCATCCTGACTAATGAAAGCCTGTGCGATCACACACAGGTTCCCATCATCAGCCCTTGCTGCAGTGGTCTTGATCGGGACTTCCACAGGAGTTAAAAACACAAGCCCTGCCGCAGGGGGTACTTACAGTAGCCCCTAAAATTAACCACCCTATGCTGGGGGTCCCCATCGGGACCCGGCAGTGTCCCCATATTAACCTGTGCAGCTAGATCTAAGCACTACCCTACAATAAACTATTAGCCACCCCAATAAACCAATAAATCTAAATTTACACCATCTAAGTAATAAACCCCCCTCTAACTAATTAACCCCATCTAAGTAATTAACCCTATTTAAACCTTACAATACCTAATTAACCCTATCACTAACCACATCAAGACCTATTTAACCCTGTCTAGTCCTATGTAATCCTATCTAGTCCTATTTAACCCTATCTAGACCTATTTATCCCTATCTAGTCCTATGTAACCCCATCTAGTCGTATGTAACCACGTCTAGACCTATGTAACCCTATCTAGTCCTCTTTAATTCCATCTAGTCCTATTTAACCCTAACTGGGCCTATTTAACTGCTAATGTACCCAGTAAACCCAATCACATAAACCCCCTCCTACCCTACCCTATTAACTCCTACACTATTAATCTCTAATACAATCCATATTACCCCACTAATTACACGAAATAAAAAAAAACTAGAATTACCGAAAATAAAAAAGACCATCTGATTACACAGAATAAAAAAAGGACATTACTGAAAATAATAAAAGAACATTATCAAAAATAAAAAAATGAAAATACGTAAAATAAAAAAAACCTACATAAAAACCTACATTACATAGAATTAAAGATACATTACATAGAATAAAACATACATTACATAAAATGAAACCCCTCAATACATACAATCTAACCCCTGAATACATACAGTTAACCCCTAACTACATACAATAATACCCCTAACTACATTATGTTAACTCCCTAAATACATGCAATTAACCCCCAACTGCATACAGTTAACCCCTAACTACATACACTTAACCCCCTAACTACATACAATTAACCCCCTAACTACATACAGTTAACCCATAACTACATTCAATAATACCCCTAACTACATACAGTTAACCCCTAACTACATACGGTTAACCCCTAACTATATACAGTTAACCCATAACTACATACAATAATGTCCCTAACTACAGACGGTTAACCCCTAACTACATACAATGAAAACCCTAACTACATACAATAACAATCCCTAAATCTCACCTAAAACAACCCCCCTTTGCTAAACCTAGAATAGGGTAAATAAGCCTACTTATTTTGCCCAAATGCCCCTCCAGCAACAACAGTTTTCTTGCCTTTGTCCCTAGCATAAGGGCCCATCCTTCATGGCCACAGATCTGGCACAGCTAGAAAAAAAATAAACATTAAAATTAATAAAAAATAAATAAACACAATGTATAATCATAAACATTATAAATAGGACTTACCTTTTCGCAATGCCCTCATCCCCCTGGTAGTCTTTGCTGGCAGGGCCCCTCCAAAAAATTCAGCTGCTCCAAAAAAGATTTACAAAAATAACAGAGCTCTTCCTCCGCCGCAAATTAGTCTTTTCGTGCATTCTCCGGTAAAATTATTGGAAATGGTGCCTTCTGATTGGCTTAAAACACTGTCAATCAAATTTCAGTAAATTAAAAGGTGCCAAGGTATGAGCCAGTTAGAATGGGATACACCCATATATCCCATTCTTATTGGCTGATGGACCTATCAGTCATTTGTAAACCAATCAGAAGGCACTATTTCCTTCAGCCAATTAAAATGGGATACACCCTTGATTCTAATTGGCTTCAATCATCTGCGTCTTCTGATTGGCTGCAATATAATTGACAGTTACATCAGCCAATCAAAAGATGCAGTTGCTTGGAGCCAATCACAATGTACCCCATTCTGATTGGCTGAAGGCAATAGTGCGTTCTGATTGGTTTACAAATGATTAACAAGTCCATCAGCCAATCAGAATGTGATATAGGGGTGTATCTCATTCTGATTGGCTCACACCTTGGAGCCTTCTAAATTGACTGAAATAGGATTGACAGAGTTTTCAGCCAATCAGAAGTCACCATTTCCAATTTTTTACAGGAGCATAAGTGAAAAGCCTCATTTGCGGCGGGGAGTATTAATGTATGTAGATAGGGGTTAACTGTATGTAGTTGGGGAATTAATGTATTTAGTTAGGGGTTAACTGTATGTAGTTAGGGGGTTAATTGTATGTAGTTAGGGGTATTCATGTATGTAGTTAGGGGTTAACTGTATGTAGTTAGGGTTATTAATGTATGTAGTTAGGGGGTTAATTGTATGTAATATATGTTTTATTCTATGTAATGTATGCTTTTTTATTTTCATGTAATGTAGGTTTTTTATTTTTATGTAATGTAGGTTTCTTTTATTTTTTGTATTTTATTTATTTTATTTTTTTGATAATGTTCTTTTTTATTCTCAGTAATGTACTTTTTTATTTTCAGTAGTGTCCTTTTTTTATTTTGTGTAATTAGGTGGGTTTTTTATTTTCTGTAATTCTAGGTTTTTTATTTAGTGTAACTAGTGGGGTAATAGGAATTGTATTAGAGGTTAATAGGGTAGGGTAGGAGAGGGTTTATGAGATGGTGTTTACTGAGTAAATTTACATGGGCCCAGTTTGAGTTAAATATGATTAGATTGGGTTACATAGGACCAGACAGGGTTAAATAGGTCTAGATGGGGTTAAGTGGTTAGTGATAGGGTTAATTAGGTATGGTGAGGTTTAAATAGAGTTAATTACTTAGCTGGGGTTAATTAGTTAGAGGGGGGTTTATTACTTAGAGGGAGGGTTTATTAGATGGGGTTAATTTTGATTTATTGGTTTATTGGGGTGACTAATAGTGTAGCGTAGGGTAGTGCTTAGACTTAGTGTCATGAGGGTCCTGGAGGATACTCATGGCACTTATAGTGTTAATATTGGGGTTAATTTGTGTCCCATGAGGGTCTGTATAGACCCTTATGGGGTTAACTAGTGTCCTATAATGGTATAGACCCTTATTGGACTGATGGGTTTAAGTAGTGTCCTGTAAGGGTCTTATGGGACTGAGGGGGTTAATTTTATTTTCATCAGGGTCTGTATAGACCCCCATGAGTGATGGGGTTAATTTGAGATGCCTGGGAGGTATTTATAGTACCCCGCAACAGGTGTTTATTTTTTTTTAGTGATCACGGTTCCCTTAAGGACCTTTACGATTTAAAATGCAGCGGGGGTCCCGATCGGGTCCCGATCAGGACCCCCGCTGCAAGGGGTTATATGGTGACACTGTGGAGGTCCCAATGGGAACCCTCAGCATAGGGGGGTTAATTTTAGCTGCCGGGGGGATACTTGAAGTACCCCGGCAGCAGGGGTTAACACATTGACTGCTGTGGGGGTTCTGGACAAGACCCCTGCAGCAAGGGTTAATATGGGGAGGCTGCAAGGGTTCTGATGGGGATCCCCAGCATAGGGGGGTTAGGTTTAGGTGCCAGGGGGTACTTTAAGTACCTCCGTGGCAGGGGTTAACTATTTTACTGCTACGTGGGACCCCAGCAGCAAGGGTTCATTTTCGGAGACAGCAGGGGTCCCGATTGGGACCCCTGCAGCATAGGGTTAGATTTAGGGAGGAGGGGGAATTTTAGGTGCCAGAGGGAGGTTTGGGGGCCGGAGTCAGGGTCTTTTGTGCTGCTCGGGCAGCGCACGTAAGAGCACCGGTGGAGCTTCACCCTTCATTTGCGTGTTACGGGGCATACGTAGCAATTTAACAGCATGATTGGATCGGAAGGGCTACGTGGATGACAGATCAATGTTTTTTCAGGCTGCAACATTACATGTTGCCTGTCTCTTAAGCAATTCTCGGCCAGCCTGCGTTTTCAAATGCAAGTTGGCTGCGTTTCAGTTTTAGAGGGGAATTTAATAGCATTAAATTCATTTATGTAGTGCTACTTATGTCACTACATGCTACGAGTTTGATCTTAGCTTTAATTTAATTTTAACATTTCAGAACTAGTTTATATTGAGCAGTTACTCCAGTGTGTAAGTCCATAATAATGACTTTTTTTGTATAGATGCAATGTAATAGCTGCACAAACTTGCTTGCAAAAATACTTGCAATGCAAATGTAGCCTAGCTCAAGTTTTTATGAGGGTTATGTAAGGTATGCCTTAGTTTATTGTAAATCTAATAGGAATATTAAAATCTCATAGTGTCACGTCATCATCTTCTTCTACTCAGCCTATTTGCAACAATGTAGCAGTGATTAGGAATCTCCTTGTGCAACGTGATGCATGGATGATATTTGTTGTGTTTTAAACTCAATACTTACTGTAGGAGAATAACAGCCTTATTAAATTGCAATTCGGTAAATTTAAAAGAGCTCTATTTAAGCACACAGCATATTTTATTTACAGAAGTTTTTAGTTAGTGAAGACCTTGCATTTGTAAAGGTCTTCACTAACTAAAAACTTCTGTAAATAAAATATGCTGTGTGCTTAAATAGAGCTCTTTTAAATTTACCGAATTGCAATTTAATAAGGCTGTATATTATTAAAGTGATACCTTTAATAGCTAACTAACAGATTACGGTGTAAGGAGATTTAGGAATCTAATAATTTGTTTGTCGAGCAAGGTATAAAAATTAGGACTTCTCAAACTCTCTGTGTTTTCAGTAAGATACATATGGTAAACAAGACTTCTAATCATTAAATATGACTTCATGGTATCAAATGTTGTTTTAACTACTAAACAACTGTTAATTGGCATACAATCTTGCTTTTACTGCTTGTTAAAATCATAATTGATGTATCAATGTAAGATCTCAAATAAGCATTATTTAGTATTTAAGATCTTTGCCTTATTTCTATTTCATAGAAACCTACAATTTTATTGAGGGGCTGTGTTCCAAGCATATGTTAGAAATAGAGATTAGTGCTTCTGATAATCTTTAATTATATGTATGAGGAGCATTGGAAAATAAGAAGGCATTGTTGAAATGATACTGTGAGCTGAATGGATGATTATGGGTTACCAAGTTTCATGAAAATATGGTAGTTTTCATGTCTTCCATATAATTGTGGTATCTTATAGAAACTGAGCAAATCAATCAGCGTATGCAATGCTCCAATGCAACACTTTAAAGCTAGGAATCTCAAACAAATTCCATGAGGCTGTTTTTATTCAATGATTTTCATAGCAAACATCCATTGTCACAGACTTTAAGAAACTTAAGGATGTCAGTAGACAAAAAAATTATATTATGCATTTAAAAGAGCACATTTTATGTAATACAATGTAAATTTTGCATAAAAAATAAATTCCATTAAGTGAACAAAAATACCACTTAAACATCCCAGAAATAGAGGGAAACTAATGTGTTTTATACCAGTAAACTAATTTGTAAATTTAAACAAACCTGAGAAACTGTAATCTAGTGTTCACAGTGAGCCTCAGAATCTTTTTCCTTATGGTCTTTTGAATATCTAAGTTTGATAATACCCAACATGTTTTAGAAAGCAAAAATAAAAATAAGTAATCACTACCTTTAAATTGTTTTACTTTTGTATGCAATCATTCTTACTAGAAAGAAGAGTTCCATTTCATTTTCTCCCCTTAATCTGTCTGCTGCTTTCTTCGGTAATTAGCCTTCTGTTAATCCTATTGAAAACTCCAGCTGTTTTAGATGCCACATTTCCATTGTGCAGATATCAACTTCCTCTGAATCCCTTCCAACTTTAGGAACTTGATCAACAGATATCAAAATGGTAGATTCCACCATAGAATAAATGCATATAAAAAATTATAACTAAGCGCCAATATAAATTTTACACTGTTAAAGTATGTTGCTTAATTTAGTTCTTCAAAAAAGCATATTTTAAATATAGGTCTACGATGGTTCTTCAAATTCTTTTTTAACTTGTTTATTAATTAAACGTAATACTTAAGAATATGCAAATAGGGTACATGATTCTTAAACAAAATGAATTTTCACAGCTAGACTTGAATTACCTGTAATTGCAGGTGTCAGTACTAAAATGTTTTGCTTCTAAGGCTAATTTCCAGTTGTGACAAATGTTTAGTATTTCACTATATAATTGCTTAAGTAAATTTTTATTACAGATCTTAACTAGGGAATTATGTGTGCTGCTTTTAGAAACCATATAAAACTCCTTAGGGTCACTAAAACAGGAATCAGAGATATTTAGATAACATATATCTAAACTGTGTTCCCTACTTGCTTGCTGCTCTCTTGCTCCACATATTAATTTCTTTATGAATCAGGGGTACATTGATGGTGTGCTTGCATGTGAAATGCTTTGCTGACAGTGACTTATCAAAGCAGCTTATCTAGGTTATTCTGGAGAGGTGTGTATTTGTAAAAAAAATGACGGCAATAAAATTTTAAGCCAGGCATTGCTGTTTGCTACACAATGTGATGCTTTTGCTTCTCTGATCACCTTCGGCGTTCATCGCAAGCCCCTGATCACCTTCAGCGTTCATTGCAAACCTTTCCTCCTGCCTAATGTATGGGCCCGCTCATGGCAGGGTTCATTAACCTGCAAGTTTTGTGCTTGGGAATGCCAGCATCTCCCCCCTGTCCCTTCCCTGTGCGTTACTCCTCTGTGTGTCTGTTGAATGTTTGTGTGGCTGACTGTCGCAAAGTCCCGCGTTCCTGGCGTTGTTCGTGTAAGTGTTACTGTCTTTGCCATCATGTATTTTCTAAGTTCCGCTTTGCTCAGCCTCATGTTCATCCATTTTAAGATTTTTTATACCGTTTTTTTTCCACTTAGCCGATTTTTGAGTGATGAAACACAGCAAATAAGGCTTCAAATCACTTGCAACCTCTCTCCCAGCCTTCCTGGCTCTCCCTCTTTGCTGTGTGTCTTTTAATTTATTTTTTATTATTTTTTGTCTGTTTTGATTTCCGCGGTTCGGCTGTTAACTTCATATTTTTCCAAGGTCATATTTTTTTTTTATCTAAGTCCCGCGTTCCTCAACTGCTTGCAGCCTAAGTCCCGTGTGCCTCAACTGCTTGCCTCGCTTTGGAGCTCATTTCCCACGTGCTTTAATGCCTAAACTGCTTGCCTCGCTTTGCAAGGCTCGCAGGAGCGCCTTTGGTGCTCATTTCAGCCTAAGTCCTGCGTGCTTCAATATCTCAACTGCTTGCCTCACTTTGCAAGGCTCGCAGGAGCGCCTTCGGTGCTCATTTCAGCCTAAGTCCTGCATGCTTCAATGCCTCAACGGCTCACCTCGCTTTGCAGGGCTTGCAGGGCAATGATCGTCTTCATCGCTCATTGCCTAAGTCCTGCGAGCTCAAAATACTTCAATGCCTCAACGGCTCACCTCGCTTTGCGAGGCTTGCAAGCGTGACGACAAATCACAGTTTGACAATTATAATATGTGATAAACAAATAAAGAAACAAAATAATTCTAATTTGGTTAGCCTCTCTTCATAGCTCATTCCCTATATTATTATTTTTTTTTTTTAATTCTCTGAACATATTCTGGGTCTGCAGTGTCCTATTTTGAAGTGGTACCAAAAATGTATCTCATTGTTCCAAATATGGATTTTCTAGGAACTTATATAGTATTAGAATTATATACAAGGTTATTTTTGTGACAAAAGTTATTTTGGGATATTAAAAAAAAGAATGTGAAATAATGCTTGTTTCTTAAAAAAGTCTTTATGATTTTTATTATCATTTTAAGGTATATGTGAGTACCTTTTAATTCATTCACTTTCCATGATGTAAGGAATAAGAAAATTATTACTTTAACTCTTGTACACATTTACATAAGCATTCAAGAAATTCAGTCATTTAGAAACAAGTATCTTCGGTATTAATATGTATTGGATTTTTCGTTTACTTTGCAACATTATTATATTTTATATCCACATTATTTCTCTCATTTCTGCTTCTCTGCACAATAAATTGTTATCTAATAAATAAATTCTAAGATTTTTGCAGCATATGACAGACATTCACTGTTGTACAGTATTCCTCAAATCATTTAATTTGAAACAATTAGATTACTTTCACAATTTTCCATTAAGAAATGAAATTAAAAAATAATTGTATTCATTTAGGAAAATCAACATTTTATTATATCCCACATTACCATTTAAATTGCATTGACATCATTTGTTGCTGATTGAAACTGTCTACAGCTTCATTG
Source organism: Discoglossus pictus (assembly GCA_027410445.1). Classification (NCBI taxonomy): domain Eukaryota; kingdom Metazoa; phylum Chordata; class Amphibia; order Anura; family Alytidae; genus Discoglossus; species Discoglossus pictus. Next base: position 471,156,627 of record CM050163.1, on the reverse strand, counting down.
TGTGAGTTGTAGAACAGAAACAGTAAATGACTGGTCAGGTAAACTCATTGGACGCACATAAATGCTAGAGGATAATTTCATAGGTTAGGATTACTGTTATTATCACACTTCTTGGAACTGAAAATTAAATTTAATGAAGTTAGAAATGTTTTTTTTTAATTCTACATTGCTTTGTTTATTATTAACATTAAAATATAAGGACATTTCATGTCACACCACATTAATTTAGTATATATTAATTATGAATTATCACAGACTATTTAACATCTCTTATTCTTACAATGCAAATAAGTTTAAACCACCCTGACAATAGAAATGCTTTATTTAGAAGTCATGTATCATTTATTTAAGGACCTCTGGGATCAAAATGGTTTCTACTCAGATTTTTTGAATAACTAAACTTGTTAACTGAAAAGTTTTTAGGAGTCAAAAATAATCATAACTTTAAAACTTTTTGTATATGTGCAATTATTCTTTACTGTGTATCCATGTTCATATCGGAGCTGTTCCTGCCTGCTACTTGCTCAGGAAAGTGTGAATGAAGGAGCTTTCCATTAGTCCTGCAGAAATCTGTTACAGTTTAAGAGATCACATTGTTAATGTACACATATGCATTTCCTCTGCATTCAGTCTGCTATGACCTAAGATAGTTGACAGGAAAACAGATGATGTCCTTCACATGAGTATTCCTTTATATTTTTAAAAAAGGATGTTGGATGCTGGGGGTCAAAGACATCAGGAAAGGGTAGCTCCTGCTTGAAAAATCAGTCTGATAAAGGTTAAACTTTGCTTTGTCCTACTTGAACTCAGCAAACTCAGCAATAGTGCATTGTGCAAGGAAAACACCATTATTCTTATCTACATGGTAGGATACTTATGTTTATGCAGATGTCATTGTTTGCATAAAATGTAAAATAAATATGTAGCTTGTGAATGGTGATATAACAATATATAGAGGCAGCCACTGAAAAGTGCTGAAAAATGGCATTACAAGTAACTTCACAACCTTGACAAAGCCTAGTAAATCAACCCTATTGCTTAGCTTGTCTTTCCAGTTATAAACAGAGGTACATCCCATTATAATTTCTATGATTATATGTAAACTGTATATTACATGTTGCCCTGCTATGTATCTATCTATCTATCTATCTATCTATCTATCTATCTATCTATCTATCTATCTATCTATCTAACAACTAACAGATTACAAGCAGCCACTTCAGACCTCCTATTCCCTCACTCTGGACACTAACAACTAACAGATTACAAGGTATTTACAGTCACCTGGAAGACCCACAACAATATACTTCTATCTGTTACATTAATTAATTATTAACTTTCATATCTATGTGATATCTGGCCAAATAGCAACATTTGTGTAACATCCTATTCCCTCACTCTGGACACTAACAAACTAACAGATCTCTGTGTCCTCCCACCACCCATTGCATTACCTTAATTTATAGATACTCACATGACTTGCACCCTGCTCAGTTAACATCACCCTGCTAAAAAACAAATTAATAAAGTCTCTTAGATACTTACCGACCACGTCATTCTGATTAACCTTATCACACTCTTTCCCCTGCTCTTGAATCTATATCACTACAACCTTTTATCTTAGGACAATAATTCTTCCTCCCACAATCAAACAATCATCCTATCCTTCTCCTGAGCTTACACACTGTCACAATGCTTTCTCACTCTTTCCTCTTTCTTATAACCTACTGCCTCTCTCTCAGACTTTCCTTTGCAGCATCTCCATATCAAGTCCCCAACAATATTACCAACTAACATTCCTTGCTCTCCTCTGCTCCCATGAGCTCCTCTCCCTCCGCCAGTCACAATCTCACCCCCTCCCTAACACACACAAGCAGAAACAGTACTGTAAGTCCCAGTCCCATCTTCATTTCTCCTTCTCCCTGGCTGCAGGAGATATATCCCCAAACCCAGGCCCCTCTCTCATCTCCCTTTGCTGCCAGCCACGCTCTGGTCAAGGCAAGCAAACACCCGTAACATCCAGAATCTGATATCCATCACATGTCACAAAACTTCTACTCTACCTTTCTCCTGTGTCCTCTGGAACGCACAATCTATCTGCAATAAACTCAGTTTCACCTCACGACTTATTCATCTCCAACTCCTTCAAATCTACTGGCTCTCACGAAAACCTGGCTCTCATCCTCCCCTGCAGCACTCTCTCATGGTGGCTTTCACCTCAGCCACACACCTAGACCTGGGAACAAACAAGGTGGTGGTGTGGGTGTATTGCTTCCCAGCTGTACTTTTCACCTCTTACCCCCCTGTCCCATCCCTCCAATTCTCATCCTTTGAAGTTCATACAATTCGCCTCTTCTCACCTATCTCTCTATGTGTTGCCATGATCTATTGCCCCCCAGGCAACCCCTCTCAATTTCATGATCACTTTTCTGCCTGGCTCCCCTCACTTTCTCTCCTCCAACGTTCCTTCACTGGTACTTGGAGATTTTAACATTCCCATTGACACTCCCACCTCCCCAGCAGCAGTCCAAACTTCTTGCACTCACCTCTTCCCTTGGCCTCTCACAACTAACATATTCTTCTACTCATCATGCTGGACACGCTCTGAACCTTATCCTTCCGCAATCTCAGCACAACCCTCCAAACCCAGTCATCCACCCACTCCCTCTATCTGACCCGTCACTTACTTTAACTCACCACCCTTCATCAATCCCTGCCACCATCAACCACAGAAACCTGCTAGCACTTGACCATGCTCCAGCTCTCACCTAATATCCAACCAACCTTCCTCAGCCCCCATCACCAACCTCACTGCTCTGACAATGCATCTCATTCTATAACTCTACTCTCTCTTCCACCCTTGATACCCTCACCCCCCATAACCACACGAAGACGCCCTCGCTCTCTTCCACAACCTTGGCACACAACTCAAACACGATACATCCAGAAGTGCTCCCGCACCACTGAACGGCTCTGGAGGAAATCACACACCTCTGCAGATTTCCTCCACTACAAATTTATGTTACACTCCTACTCCTCTGCCCTCAACCTCGCCAAACAACACTACTTCACTTCACTAATATCAACCCTGTCCTCTAACCCCAAGCGTCTGTTCGCCACTTTCAAAACTCTCCTCCACCCACCACCTCCTCCCATCCCTTCCTCCCTCATGGCTGAAGACTTTGCCAACCATTTTATTCATAAAATCGAAAATATCCGCAATGAACTCTCATCTCACAGTGGCCTCACTCACTCTACCCGTCTTAACTAACCAACCACACCCAGTCTTCTCCCTCCCCCAATCCAACAGCCACTTTGAACTGCTTTGCCCCAGCTACAGAGGATGAATATCATCCACTCACCTCACTACATGTCCTCAGGATCCAATTCCATCTCAGATCATCCACCCTCTCTCTACCACACTAATCCCAGCTCTCACACACATTTTCAACCTTTCCTTAACTACCGGCATGTTTCCATCTTGTCTAAAACACGCCATAATTACACCCATCCTCAAAAAGCACTCATCTGACTCTAACAACTACCACCCTATCTCTCTACTTCCCCTGGCTTCCAAACTGCTGGAGCGGCTCGTCTATACCCGCCTTACCAGCTTTATTTCCTCTAATTCCCTTCTTGACACCTTCCAACCCGGCTTTCGGCCCCAACACTTCACTGAGACAGCTCTCACTAAAGTCACCAATGACCTGCTTACCGCCAAGTCAAAAGGTCACTTTTCTACTTCCTTCTTCTAGATCTCTCTGCTGACACCATTGACCATACTCCACATCCTCTCATCCCTCGGTATTCGAGACACTGCCCTCTCGGTGTTCTCATCATACATACAAAATCGATCATTCAGTATCTCTTTCTCTGACACCTCTTCTTCTCCTTACCCCCTGTCTGTTGGCATACCCCAAGGATCAGTCCTAGACCTGCTCCTCTTCTCCATCTACACTTCCTCACTTGGTACCCTTATAAACTCTTTTGGGCTGCAGTATCATCACTATGCAAATCGACCCCTAAGCACCAGATCTATCCCCCTCTCTTCTAACACATGTCTCCAACTGCCTCTCTAGTATATCCTCTAGGATGTCCACCCACCATCCCAAACTCAACATGTCTAAAACTGAACTCCTAATCTTCCCTCCCTCTCCCACAGTGTCAATTCCTCTCATCTCTCTCACTGTCAACAATGACATCATCACACCCATCTCCCAAGCCTGTTGTCTTGGGGTTTCCTGGACCCTGCCCTGTCTTTCATCCCTCACATACAATCACAAACTAAATCTTGTCTTCTCCATCTAAAAAACATCACCAGAATTCACCACTTTCTTACACAAGACACAACTAAAATCCTTATACACTCTCTCATTATCTCTCGACTGGACTACTGCAACTTGCTTCTTGCTGGCCTACCCACCACCTGACTATCTCCACTTCAATCCATTATGAATGCCTCTGCTAGACTCATCTTCCATACACAACGTTCAGTGTCGGCATCACCCCTCTGTCAATCTCTCCACTGGCTTCCCATAGCCTCCAGAATAAAATTTAAAATCATGACCCTAACTTTCAAAGCCCTTAACAATAGTGCACCCCCAAACATTTCTGGTCTCATCTCCAAATACTCCCCCACCCGCCCTCTTCATTCTGCTAATGACATTCTTCTTTCCACAACTTTTGTTACCTCCTCTCACTCTTGCCTTCAGGACTTTTCTCCTGCTGCCCCTATTTTCTGGAACTCCTTGCCTCGCTCCACCAGATTATCCTCCTGCCTCAAAACATTCAAAACCGCTCTAAAAACACATCTCTTTAAATAAGCGTATCACCTTCCACCCTAACACACTCTCACCTCTCTCTCCCTCCTTTTCCTCACAAAATACCTTTAGGTTGTAAATCTGCGAGTTTCAATCCCACAATGTGCTTTAGGCAAAGCACTATGGACGCTATGGATTTGAGGCTCAAAAACAGGGCCCTCCTTGCCTTGCCATGTTTTAATTTGTATGTATCTTTGTCTTGAACTTATCTTATGTACAGCGCTATGGAATATGTTGGTGTGTTATAAATAAAGGAAAATAATAATAATAATCTATCACCCAGATGCCAAAAAAAGGTAACTATTTTATAAGTGTTTATAGGATTAATATACGGATCTTATCATTCTGACATATGGATGTACTGTGTCTTTAGACAGATAACCGTAAGTATTGCTGGATGGCACCCAAACAGTTTATTAGATAAAATAAGTAGTCTCAATAAATCTGCCCACAATTTAAATAAAGACTAATATATAATAGATGGGTTAAGATTTATAATGGTATTTCTTGCTAGCGTTGAAGTATAAATGTCCCTCATGGCGATAGTTTTGAGCAAAAACCATGGCAGTAGTTGAGATAAATATATTCAATAAAATGACAGTCTGAACAGGATTTTATAGATTTTCATAATTATTCTGTCCTGTCTGTACAAATGATATAATTAATGCTCTTATTTTAAGTCATAAACTTCATTAGCAGGATGTTCTTAGCCAGCGGTCTCAAAAAAATATAATATTTACAAGATAATAGAATAGAATAAAGGAAATGTAGATATTATGCAGTTATTCAATTATTTCCAAGTATGCACATCTTATTATATTGATATATGATGTAACAAAACAGTTATGTACTTGAGTTGAAGAACCAATGTAATGGGCCTACAATAGGGATTCTTTTTATTATTCTTAACTGATTAACAATAAAGTAATTAAGAAGTCATTTAATGTATTTAATTTTCATTGTTAGTAGATCAGCCTCATAACTACTTCTCCCAACCCCTAATCGTTGTCCAGAGGAGTGGAATGGATTTTTCCAGGGGTATATCCTACTAGGAGTCTTGTGCTGCTTCTTTTCCTGTAGTTTACCGCAGGCAAAACAGAGTGGTTTACCTCCTATCAAGATCTGCTCCCGCCATCTGGACATCAAAAAGAGATCTGAGTTTATTTTAGAAGCTTTTATACATTATTATCTTTTGTCAAAAACTAATTTTATTGCTAATCAGTTAAAAAAAGAATCTGCATACAAGGTTACTTCCCAGGTTACAAACAATTGTTCACAAACTGCTGCTCCCTCTTAAGGCAACATTGTATATACAAGTAAATGTGATTCTTTAAAGAAACACTATAGTTTTATGTAGTTTGTAACAAACTAACAATATGTAAATAAAATATACATTTCTGAAAAATCTTTGTGTGGTACGAAATAGTTTTGCCTAATTGTGCTAATCTATCAGTAGATGGGAGAAAAGAGGGAAGGGATTTGTTATATTATTGATTTTTTTTATATTTGACACCTAACCACCATCCCCACACATGCTCAGAGAAACTCTTTTGTAAGTTAATAGCAAGCCCTATTCCTGAAGAAATGTAAATGCCCCTTTCGTGCTTACACTCGTCACAAAAGTACATGGATGCCTACAAGGACCTGCTGAGACATCAGAATGATTTTTATTTTAATTAGAATCTGGCTTTATGATAATTAACCTGGATATTTGTGCTTTTAGTCAGAAATGTATTATTCAAACATATATTTTTACCATCAAACAGTGGTTCTTTATGCAAACAATCTTTTATATAACGTTAAGCCATATAGCCCAATGAGGAAAATATGCATTTTACAGTTGACAAAGTATATAAATGTAATAGAAAAATTCTCATTTCTTGGAAAACAATATCATGAAACATAGAAAAGATCAAATTAGTTTTCAAAGGTGCTTATCCTGCAGCATATGACATATCAATATTTAATCATTTCTGGGGAAAAGGACTTTTATTAAAAGCACTGGAAAGTGAATAACAAACAAATATAATATGAAGAAGTTAAACTTCATCACTATTCATAAGTAACTGATACTTTCACATGGAAATCCAATTACATTTTCATTCTCATTTATCCAGAGAAACCCAAACACAAATTATATCAATAATCTGCTTCATTTATATTTAAAACTGTCAATTTGTATTTCATACAAGAAAATGGAAAATATCTGATCTGAAAATTGAAGAAAGTGTGAAAATAAATCTACCGTTACTGAGACTAATATTAATGTGGAAATTTCAGCAATGTATAAAATATTCAAATGGATAGACTTCTTTTTACATTGAACTGTGACATTATTAAAAGATATTACCATAAAATGCATCTAAAAATTGGCTGTATTCCATAATATCAGTTGTCTGTTAATAGACAAGTTGTTTATTTTTTTTATCCAGTTGCCTTTAGGCATATTAATTAAAGTGAGGGGGACACCACAAAGCGTTTTAGTTTTATTTGATTGTGACCTGACTTTGGAATAGAACAGAACTTCTGGAGCTCTGGTTTGAGAAAAAGTAATCCAGCAATGATCCAGACCCTGCATAGGCACACACTGGGGGGGTTGACCCTTTGAAGCTTCATTTCCGGATTCATTTTTGCTGTGCTTGCTTATCTCTTTTTGGAGCTAGTAGATAATGGTTTGAATCCCATTATATACAATGTTGCCCATTTAGCCACATTAAATTGGGGCTATGTTTTAAAACTTAGCCAGTAACTACGGCTATTAAATTAGCCCCGAAATGCAGCCAGCAGAGGACTTGCGGGTTAAGGCCTACGGTTTGAGCTACGTTTAACTTCGCCGTCGTAAATCCTTTGATCTGTCAAGCCTGTAACTGCTACGTTTCCAATCATTCTGTTAAATTGCAACAAAGTCACTTGCGAGCAAGCCCGTAACACTCAAATGGAGCCAAAGCCCAACGTGTGCTCGAGAGGACGTTGCAAGGGTGGTAAAGTCCAATACGATAGGCACTAACACACTACTGTACATTTATTAAAAGTGAAAGTGATGTTAGGTTTTAGAATTAATAGCACAAAATTCATCAAACCCACAAATCGGGCCTAGAAAAATACTTTATTTCATGTTATATTCGTTGTTATATCGATCCCACAATCAATGTGTTTAAGACATATACTGTAACTCACATGTAATAGAATATCATATTTACTGCTTTATTAATATTGCATTATTGTGGAATGTGGTTCGATTGAAACTTGTATTTGAAGCCCGTAGGACTTTGAAATCTACCCTCCCCCTTTTTCAGTGATGTAACGCTAACAATGTCTTTTTCCATTGGCTCTGTCTAAAACCCGTAATTATGGTCTACACTAATTGATCGTCCGCAAGGCCCGCAAATCTTACACGAACGAGCTATGGTTTGCGCCTCAAACTCTTAATCTAATTAAAGAGCAATGTAACTCGGCCAAATTTTAAGCCCTACAGCCGTTACGTGCCTTCACGTTGGATTTATGGGGCTGAACTTTAATATGGCCCTTAATTAGTCATTTTTAACATGATATGAAATCAGTATATCAAATCCTAGGGAGGTGAATCCCTTGTAGTGTTTACCACTAATTATCAAAGAAAATAATCTGGGTATATTTACAATTTGGCCAACAAGTTTATTAATTCCAGGATAACAACGAGGAAATTAAAAAAATGGAATGTTAAAAACACTTAAAAACATATGGAGAAAAGAAAAGACTCCTCTGAGAAGTAATGATATACTTCACTTATAAACAGTGTATAGAGATGTTGTACTTTCTCTTTACTCATCAAGGAGAATTTATAATCTTCCACTAAAGATAACTCTATACCAAAGATACAACGTTCTGCTATATACAACCTTCCAATAGGAATTTTTTAAGCAGACATCTCTATGATGGAATTGTAAAGATAGTATGGTTGAAAAATAGGCACTATTAAAGTACTATTTTAAAAAGTCAATAGGCTGTCACAGAGATATAGGAGATGGAATATTGAAATAACTCCTATATGATAAATATAGGATTGAAATATCACAATCCTAGATTCAGAACATATATTGTCCACCTACTGGTCTGTGTGAAGTCTTAACACTTCTATTAGTATATAGGTGGAATAGACCCTATTATGGGCTATAATTCCTTTAATGGTCCTCTATTTTCTGTGAGGATATCCAGTCATGGGTCACATAACTTGTGCTGGACTTCCTATTGCTTCTGAAGGCCTAAAGATTAGTCTTAGATACTTCTAAGGAGAACCATACTCTGTGGTATATGAGTTATCTACCAGTCCCATGACTGCTTGCTCAGAACGCTAATTGCTGCATGGTTGTTACTATCCTGGTTTGCGTGGACAACGTCGTGCGTGATGACGCAGCTCGTACGGTATATAACGCCTATGCCTGGCGCGTTCAACGTGCTGTGACGTTCTTTCTCAAAGGGGGAGGCGGAGGGTGTCGTCCCTGTTCTTTATAATGGTTCCGTTGCCTTGGAAACAAGTACTTGGGGTTTAGGTAGTTACATAGGGGCCATGTTACCTGGCATATAGAATCCTAGTTTATGTGTGCACAACGTGCGATCACACATATATGTACAATGTACATCAACTATTATGAATGAGATGACAATAAACAGGCTGAATCTGAGGTGGGACCTTTGCTGACTCACATATTTAAAACAAGCCAATATAACTTATTTTATTGTGATAGAAATAATGTTGATAATATATATCAATACATTAAGAGGATATAATTTATACGGTAGTGCCTAGATGGAATATATAACAGGATACCCATGTTCAACAATAATATAAAATGGTCTAATATCAATCTATACTCTAATATATAGATATATGGAAGTTGCATTTTGTTCCTCTGTAGTATAGTAATCTCCACAAGATAAAAAATAAATTGTGCTATATCCTCTTGTGTACAATTGACAAAACTCCACCATAGACTAAATAAAATAAAATGTGATAAAGGCAATAAATGCCATCAAACCCAAAGTGGACTATATTGATAAGATACATATGGTGATAACTAATAAAGGTGTGACAGATAAAATAGACTACTATAAAAGTAGTGTAAAGTATAAAGACAATCTGTCTATAATATAAGTGACTGCATTTCAAGATAACTACCAAATGCTTTGGAAGAGACAAGTGATATGGGCAAGTAATGCCTCAGTGTATTAAATTAAGTGAAAGACAAATAAGGCCTGATGCCCATATTAACTTAGGGACATGTGTCTGATGTGGCTATTAAGCCACTGTGTTAGTAGGAAAATCCTTTCAAAGCAAAGCCCATTGTTCAATCTAGATATAATTCCAATCTAGATGTGCATAACATAACTATATATGACAAAATATAAAAATAAGTGAATAAGTCTTGATGGTTCAAGTTATTATGAGAATACAGAGTAATATTGCATACGACTAGTCTAATTGGGGTTCTATCCCAAAGATGTTGGTCAGCACAATGCGGAAACAAATCATAATATCTCAGTATATTTTCAAATAAATGGGGTGAATGAAAAACCCTCATTTAACTCCATTAGGTGTTTGTGGCCTTCAACTTATAGATCCATCTAGCTTCACATTGTAAGAGTTTCTTTTCAGATCTCCCTTTCTAGGGCCTGGTTCCACATTAACCACCACACAGAAACGAAGGACATTACGTTGTTGTGGTAATATTTGATATGGCGTGCAATGGGTGTATCATAGGAGTTATTGATAGAGTAATAAGGTTCTCCTACTCTACGGGCGTAGCTGTCTACGGGTTTTGCCTACATAGATTTTATTACAAAGGCATGTTGCCACATATACAAACCCCTGTAGATAGGCAGTTAAAGAATTTTTCAATCTCAAATGACCTCCTTGGTGATTGGATGCTCATACCTTTTTTTAGGTTTTATATATTTGCAAAAACTGCATCGTCCACACCTAAAGCATCCTTTTGGTGGTTGTAGCCATGTTTGGCCTGGTATTGCTTTCTTTAAAGTGGCTTATGTACTAGCATATCTCTGAGATTGGTGCCTCTACGATAGGTAATCGGTATTCTAGCTGGCAGAGGGTATCTTTAAGATCTTCATCACTTAGCAGTAGATGCCAATGTTTGCTTAGGATACTTCTGATAATATCAGAGTCATATCCATAGGTCATAATGCATCTTGGTATGTTTTCTATTTGTTTATCTTTTGGCAATTTCTGTTGGAATTCAATAGGACTGGTGTTTTTAGTAGTATCTAATCTCCTATTTGTTGTATGAGTATTAAGTAGATCTGCCCTATTACAACTTAGGGCATATTGATAAGGCCCAATTTTTTAGACATCTTTTAGGATGAACCCCTTTCCTTGAAATCGTAGTCTTAGTTTGTCAGCCTTCCCAATTTGAAACTTCCTCCTCTGTACTGCAGTTTTCTACGAATACGTAGGTACTGACCCTTAGGGATGACCTCTTTTGATGGGTTCATAATGTTGACTATCCCAGTGTAGTAAGGTATTAGTCGCTGTGTCTTGTCTATAAGTGGAAGGTGGAGATATTACCATTACTATCTTTATAGACTTTTAAATCAAGAAAGATATACCTTCTCTTTATTAATTTCAGGGTGGAATTTTTAATCCCAAGGTATTCTCATTAAGGGATTTTCATGGAAAGGTTTCAAATTCATTTCTTTGGTACCTTCCAATACAACTAAGGATGTCGGGTCTATGTAGCGACGCCATAGCAAAGATTTTATCAAGTCCAGTTGGTCTGAGTTTCCATTTGAAAATATGTTTATCGTCCCAACAAACCCAACACAAGATTGCATAGCTAGGTGCACAGGGTGTGCCCATAGCTGTACCCTTACATTGGTGGATCCCATTGGTCATTAAATATAAAGTAGTTATGCTCAAGTACAAAAGTCCAGTAGTGTAAGAAGGAATTGATTGAATTCAGCAGATCTTGAGTCTTTCATTTGTAAGAAGTATTCAACTGCTTTAATTCCATAGCTGTGGTGAATACTGCTGTATAGGGCTTCAACATCTATTGCAAGCTAACCAAGTGTGCTTAGGTACATTTAGATCTTCAAGTTGATTCAGGATGTCCATACTATCCCTCACATATGAGGGTAAGCTTGTCACTGATCCTCTTAGATGGTAGTCCAAAAATTGGCTACAATTGTGTGACAGGTTATCTGTGCCTGACACTATAGGTCTACCTGGGATAGGTGTGCTTTTTTTTATGTACCTTAGGTAAGTGCATAGAAAGTAGATATGACAGGGAATTTAGGCAGTAGGAAATTGTAAGTATTCTCGTCTAGAATTTCATTGCTTTTAGCTTTATCCAAGATGTTTTTTAGTATCTTTCTGTATTCTATCATTGGGTTACTAGGAATAACTTCTTAGGTAGTGCTATCTTGGAGGATCCCTATTACACATTTCTTTGTACTCTTTATTCCCCATCACTACTACATTGCCCCCTTTATCTGCAGGTTTAATTTGAATATCTTTATTTGATCTTAGCTCTTTTAATGCTTCATATTCCTCCTTAGAAAGATTATATTTCCTAGTTATCATTCTTTGGTCAATCTTATTCAATTTCATTACACACTTGTTGCAGAAAAAACCCATATATTTGCAATTCTTTAAGTTGGGGTGTGAAGGTACTTTTGTTCTTTTCCATTTTTTTGGAGACAGGTTGTTAATATCTAACTCATTTTCTTCTAATAGAGACATTAGGGCCTTCAATGCATCTATGTCCTCCTTACCTACACCTAAGTGTAGGAACTCCCTCTGACTTTTATTTAGATAGAATTTTTTCTGAGCCAATTTTCCTTGCAAATAAATTGACATCTTTGATGTGGGTGAAGGGAGTTAGTTATGGATGTTGGAACAAAAGTTAATCCCTTTTTAAGAATAGAAATATGCGTCTCATTGAGTGTGAATTCAGATAAGTTGACAACTAGGTGACTCTCAGGATTGATGGTTCTTGACTTCTCAGAGCTAACTACTATCGCTTGGGATTCCTTCTTGGTCTTGTCGAATGGTCTGGTTGGCCTTGGGGAACTTGGCCTCTCTCTAAAAAAGACTCATTGTGAGGCTCTTATGGGTGTTCTAAACATATGATCTAGATCTAGTGTCATACCTCTCCCTATTGTAGGATGTGTCTGGTCTATTCCATCTTCTAGGGGTACTATCCTCGATGTCTGAATTGTCACATTCTGATGAACTTATGTCTGATGTAAAAACTTTTGTACCAGAGGGGAATCTCCTATATATGTTCCCCATTTTGAAATCATTTTGATCCCTCCAGAATTTACGTTGTTTACGTTCCTTTAGTTCCTTTTTAAATTTATCAATGTTAATATTTAACTTTGTACAAAGGTTCTCATATTCTGGTGACTCCTTAAATTTTTCCAATTCTTTCTGATTATTGATTACCTTATGTTTAACAATTTCCAAGTTTTGTTGTTCTGTCTCTACAATTAGAGACATCATATAAAAATGTAATCTTTTATCAACATGTTTCAGTCAGTATAGATCTGGGAACATCAACTATTGGAAATAATGCACCTCCATATAACATATATCAACTTCAGAGTAACATAAAACCCATTACTCAAGAGGTTAATACAAATCAAGAAACCCACATGGCCTACAATAGGTGCTCTAATGCATGCCTATTAAAAGGGCTAGGCCTGAGGCTTAAAAGAGAGGAGTTGTTGGCATTGATTGTGGCTAAATAGGGACTGCTAATCAATACTGGAGGTGAACACAACAGGCATATCACTATATAGCACAGGCCATGCACTGGATTGTCATAGGGATCATGTAAGGAAAATGTTGTTATGGGCACAGGGACATAGTCATATAGAGCCCAAATCGTGAAAAAGGAGTAATACATTAATGTATATTAGCTGTTGATAAAGGCCAAGCAACAGCACAAGGAGCCTGCTGGAGAGGCAGATGGAGCTCCAGGAAACTTACCCTCCATCAACAGGAATCTTGGGTAGACCTATATTGTGAAGTCAACACGCCATTGCTGTTCTTCGTGTGACAATATGTATACATATAAGAAATAAGTTAAATCATATCTAGTGTTATTGTATTATATTAATAATAAAAATGATATGTAATATGTGTAAAACCACTTGAGCAGAATGGGGGATCCAGAACAGTGATATAACTTGGTAGTATTACCTCCCCAAAAATCAGTATTACTGTTGTTGACACACATGTGCTATTTCTGGTTTTCCAGACTACATCTGGAGAAGCCATGTCCTGTGTCATTGTTATACCTGTACTGTTCACATGACATGGTTTTGAGAATAAATTAAGATTAACTATTTCATCATGATGTCACACTTTATGTATATTTTAGGTGGTGTCTGCAATTATGACTTCTAAACACGAATGCATTATATTAATGGAGACAAAGCTCATCAGCCTTAATGTCTGGTAATTAGATCAGACAAAAGTATCTGGTTCCAATATTGTTAAGAGAATGACATGTTTAACTAATGCATTTATTATTATTATTATTATCCTTTATTTATAATGTGCCAACATATTCCGCAGGCGCAATACAGGGGTTAGGTACAAGTATAAACAATTTCCCCACAATGAAAAATAATGGAAGACCCTGTTATTGAGCTTTCAATCAGATATCTTTTCCTAAAGCCACCTCACTAGATTGAAAACTCACAAACGTACATTACAGGTACAGGAGAGTGAATGAAGAGGCTAAAGATGATAGGCTTTTTTGAATAAATGTGTTTTTAAAGAGATTTTGAAGGATTTGAGGCAGGAAGATAGTCTGGTGGCACGAGGTAAGGAGAAAAGTCTTGAAGACGGGAGTGAGAGGAGGTGATGAGAGAGGAGGAGAGAAGAAGGTCATTAGCAGAGTGAAGAGGGCAGGTGGGAGTGTATTTTGGGATCAGAGCAGAGATGTAGGAGGGTGTACTATTGTTGAGGGCTTTATATGTTAGGATCATGATTTTTAATTTTATTCTAGAGGGGAAGCCAGTGGAGTGCCTGACAGAGAGGTTCTGCAGACACTGATCGTTTAGTATGGTAGATGAGTCTAGCGGATGCATTCAAAATGGATTGGAGTGGAGACAGACAGGTGATAGGAAGGCCAGCAAGAAGAGTTGCAGTAATCGAGGTGAGATATGATGAGAGAGTGAAAAAGAATATTAGTTGTGTCTTGTGTAAGGTAGTGGCATATTTTGATATGTTTTTTAGGTGAAAGTGACAAGATTATGTGAGTGATTGAATGTGAGGAATGAAAAAGAGGGAAGTGTCCAGTAGGACCCAGAGACAGTTGGCCTGGGAGGTGGGAGTAATGATGGCATTGTCAATAGTGAGAAATAAGTGAGGAGTGGGAGCTGAGGAAGAGGGTGGAAAGATAAGTAGCTCTGTCTTAGACATGTTGAGTTTGAGTTGACGGGTTGACATCCAAAACTGCTTTATAACTGCTGGGTTTGATTTACATAGTATTTTAGGACTAATTAAGTCCACGGCCATGTGCATTGGTACAAATTAAATGTAACATAAGTCATGGGGATTAAAACATGATATGAGTGTTTATTTATGGCGTGTGAAATCATTCTTCTGGGGGCATGTCATTGATGGAACTGTGTATATAGTATACTTACATTATTTTGTAGCACTGCTTGCAGATGCACAAAATGCCTTAATAGATGTGAAATTTGCCAAAAGTAAAAAAAAGATTAATCATTAAACAATATAAAAAATAGGAAATACTGTACATCATCATTTCTTAACACCATTCCTCAGTGACCATCAATTGTTGAAATGTTAACCATAACCATTGTGTCCACAGAGAATAGTATTATGGATTATGTGATGATGGGTAGCTACATGGTAATGAAATATCACATAGGCCATGATCATCTACTCTGTAGACAGGAATGAGTACATTAACATTTGCAAGTGGATTTACCTTACAAGTAAAGGCTGATAAATTGCAGAGTGCACTAATTGTGCCCAGGTGAGAGGGGTGTGGCTTGACTGTTAAACTAGTGTACAAGGTTTGTGAGCTGTTTTGGGGGCTGTTTGCAAGTGGATTTACCTTACAAGTAAAGGCTGATAAATTGCAGAGTGCACTAATTGTGCCCAGGTGAGAGCGGTGTGGCTTGACTGTTTAACCAGTATAAAAGGTTTGTGAGCTGTTTTGGGGCCTGTTTACAAGTGGATTTTCCTTTACAGATAAAGGCTGATAAATTGCAGAGTGCACTAATTGTGCCCAGGTAGGGGGGTGTGGCTTGACTGTTAAACTAGTGTATAAGGTTTGTGAGCTGTTTTGTGGGCTGTTTGCAAGTGGATTTACCTTACAAGTAAAGGCTGATAAATTGCAGAGTGCACTAATTGTGCCCAGGTGAGAAGGCAGAAGTTAGTATAAACGGGGAAGGGGCGAACTTGTGAGCTTGCGAACATTTTCAGTATCAGGTGCAGTTCTAGTGAAGGTGCAGTTCTAGTGAACTAGTGGACTTCAAAGAAAAGGGAGGGCAGACTTATAGTACAAAGGAGGAAAACTTTATACAAATATATTATTTTATATTCTTTATTTTTCCCACTGAAATTTTTAACACAATAATAATAATTATGAGTCAGTCCAGTGGCAACCTCATTCAGTGTACATCCTATCATATGTATGCAATACTGGAATAGATGATCCAGTGTCCATACCTCTGTGAGAGGTGTGAGCATGTTGCCTCTCTGAAAGCTCAAATTGGAGATCTGGAGAGGAGAATTGCAGTACTTAGCGATATTGCTCCACTGGAAAGGGGATTGGTGCTCACTGAGCCCAGTTTAGCTGGGCCTAGCATGGAGGGTGGAGCTGAGGATGTCCAGGGAGGTAGCTGGGTTACAGTTAGAAGGGGAATCAGGGGGAAGAGGAGGAGGCAGGCCAGTTCTGAGTTGGCAAACAGCAAGAGATTTGCCAGATTGAGTGAAACTGTTGGGGATGTCCATTCAGGAATGGCAATGCCAGATAGAGCTCTTCCCTCTAACAGCTTGGAGTACTGGACGAGTTGGAGGGCAGAATAGGCAGAGCAACAGACAGGTTTTGGTTGTAGGGGACTCTATTATTAGGAAGGTAGACAGGGTGATTTGTGCTCGGGTTCGTCATGTTGTGGATCGGGTAGACAAATTATTGGGAGGGGCCGGAAATGAACCGGTTGTCTTGGTACATATTGGTACCAATGACAAAGTTAGTGGAAGATGGAGTGTCCTAAAGAATGATTTTAAAAAACGAGGTAATAAGCTGAAGGCAAGGACCTCGAAGCTAGTATTTTCTGAGATACAACCAGTACCATGTGCTAGCCCAGGGAGGCAGAAGGAGCTTAGGGAGGTTAATGCGTGGCTAAAGATGTGGTGCACTAAGAAGGGGTTTGGGTTTCTCACTTCGGTCCAATCTCTACAGTAGGGATGGATTGCACCTTAATGATGAGGGAGCTTTTATGCTAGGGGACAGGATGGTAGAAAGGCTGGAGGAGTTTTTAAACTAGTAGGTGGGGGAGAGGGACTAGATATAAGTAATGGGGTAGAAACTGTAGAGGGTATACGGAATGAATTAACAACTCATAGGGGAGGAGATGGGGGAGGGGTAGTATAGTCAATAGGGAGGTATTACTAAGTAACTCAAGTACAGTGGCAGGCACTTCAGAACTACAGACTCATAGCATAAGGTGTATGCTTGCTAATGACAGAAGCTCGCCAGGAAAAATGGGAGAGTTAGAATTATTAGCAATTAATGAAAAACGGGAATTAATAGGCATTACCAAAACGGGGTGGGATGAATCTCATGACTAGACTGTTAATCTGGATGGTTATAACATATTTAGGAAAGATAAAGGCAATAGTAAAAGAGGAGGTGGGATTTGTCTGTATGTTAAGCCTGAATTTAAGCCTATAGTCAGAGAAGATATTTATGGTGGACCTAGTGATCAAGTTGAATGTTTGCAGGTAGAGTTAAATAGCGGAGCAGCAAATTCCTGAAGAATATTAGTAGGAGTATGCTATAAGCCCCCAAATATAGCTGAAAGTGAGGAAATACAATTATTGTTACAGATTGGAAATGCAGCTAAGCATGGGCAAGTTCTAATAATGGGAGATTTTAATTACCCTGAAATAAAGTGGATAAATGAGACCAGCAGTTCAGCTAAGGGGAGCAGGTTCTTGAGTACACTCAGGGATCATTATCTGGCCCAGGTTATACAAGAGCCGACTAGAAATGACGCTACCTTAGATTTAGTTATCACAAATAATATTGATATAGCATGTTGAAATAGGGCAACCTTAGGGAAACAGTGATCACAACACAGTCTCATTTGAGATTGAATAAAAAAAAAACAAAATGTTAAGGGGCCAACAAAAACTCTTAATTTTAAAAGGGTAGATTTTAACGGTCTAAGGGCAGCAATACAAAGTATAGACTGGGACAGAGAACTGAAAAACACTGAAAATAATGGACAACATTTAAATCCCTACTAAATATACCTATACATCGGCATATACCATGTGGGGATAAAAGTAAAAGGAGTAAATCCCATCCAATGTGGCTTAACAATGATTTAAAGATTAAGATACAGAGTAAAAAACAGGCATTTAAATTATACACACAGGAGGGGACAGAGACTGCTCTACGGGAGTAAAAGGAAATCAACAAGGCTTGCAAAAGCGCGATTAGACTGGCTAAAATAGAAAATGAAAAATGAATTGCAAAAGAGAGTAAGACTAACCCTAAAATATTTTTTAAGCATATTAATGGGAAGAAGGCGAGGAAGGTAGCTGAAGGCAGATGAACTAAATACGTTCTTTTCTTCGGTATACACAAGGAATGTACCAGTGATTGGGACACTGCAACATAATGGGGATAAACTACCTTTGCCAACTAATTGGTTAACACAGGAAGTAATCCAAAAGAGGTTGGAAAAAGTAAATGTTAATAAAGCCCCGGATCCTGATGGAATACATCCACAGGTACTGAGGGAACTGGGTTCTGTAATAGCCAAACCATTATATTTAATTTTTCAATATTCATTCAACACAGGGTCTCTACCAAATGACTGGAGAAAAGCAGATTTGATACCTATATTTAAAAAGGAAGCAAGAGCAAATCCGGGGAATTATAGACCAGTGAGCCTCACTTCTGTTGTTTTAGAAGGGTTAATAAGGGATAATATACAAGAATATATCTATTTGAACAGGATTATAAGTAGAAGTCAACATGGATTTATGAGGGATAGGTCATGTCAAACAAATCTAATTAGTTTTATGAGGAGGTTAGTTGGAACCTGGATCAAGGCAACTCAGTGGATTTTGTCATTGTGGATTTTGCAAAGGCTTTTGATACAGTGCCACTATTGTGCAAACTAAGAGATACAGGAATTGCAGTAAATATCTGCTCATGGATTGAGAGCTGGCTAAAAAGACAGGAAGCAAAGGTTTGTTGTAAATGGACCATACTCCAATTGGACTAATGTGGTAAGTGGGGTTTCCTCAGTGTTCAGTATTAGGTCCTCTCTTTTTTAACATATTCATAATGACTTAGAGGTAGGATTGGAGTGTGGGGTCTCCATTTTCACTGATGATACGAAGTTGTGGAAGGTTATTAAATCAGATGAGGATGTGCTTTCCCTCCAAAGGGATTTACATAAAATTGAGGAATGGGCATCTAAATGGCAGATAAGATTTAATATGAATACATGTAAAGTTATGCATCTGAGAAGGAAAAATAGCCATGCAATTTATAATCTTAATGGAGCAAATATAGGTGTATCAGATATTGAAAGGGATTTGGGAGTGCTTGTGGACAACCACCTAGGTAACAGTGCTCAAAGCGAAGCAGCAGCTGCAAAGGCAAATAAAATCTTAGCATGTATTAAGAAGGGTATAGAAGCAAGGGAAGCAAATATAATTCTGCCACAATACAAATCTCTAGTACGCCCTCATTTGGAATATGGAGTACAATTTTGGGTACCACTTCATAAAAAGGACATTTTAGAGCTGGAAAAGGTACAAAGGAGGGCAACAAAACTAATAAGGGGAATGGAGGGGCTAAGTTATGAAGAAAGACTAACCAAATGAAATGTATTTTCTCTAGAAACAAGGCGTCTAAAAGGAGATATGATTACCTTATATAAATACATCCAGGGTCAGTATAAAGATTTGTCAAGGGAGCTTTTTGTGCCAAGAGGCTTTTTAACTGACATGAGGACATCCCTTGAGGTTAGAAGTAAAAAGATTTCACCTTAAAGAAAGAAAAGGGTTCTTCACAGTAAGCGTGGTTAATCTGTGGAATTCTCTACCAGAGGGGGACTGGATTTATTGCTAATTAAAAAGGGAATTCAGGTTATAATGCATAATTAGAGAGACAGTATTGATCCAGGGTGAAATCGGATCGCCAGTATCTGGGGTCAGGAAGGAATTATTTTTTTTTTTTTTGCCTTTGAGACGATTGACTAAGTCACACTTGTTTTTTTTTCTTTTTGCCTTTCTCTGGATTAATTAATAATTTAAAATAAAATACAAAAATTAATAATTGATTAATTATTAATCCAAATATTGCAGATCAGAGGAGATCTTAAAAGGTTGAACTTGATGGACTGAAAGTCTTTTTTCAACCTTAATTACTATGTAACAATGTAACTATGTAACTATGTAACATTTAAACCAATAGATTTTTACTGAGGAGTGTTTTTGAAAAGGTAATTAATAGATGCACTTCCTCTGTCTGAGCACAGGGCCCCCATTCCACCACACCTTCTCCCACGCCTAGGTGGTGTTGCAAGTGGAAGCATTGCTGAAGGAGGTAGAGGCATACCAACTGATGGAGGAGGAGGCATGGCGTGAGACGAGGAGGGTTGCTAATAAGCTGGTTAGTTATCTTGTTGATGAGCCAATGCTTGCAAACAGAATATTCTATACAGTGGTTCTGCACCACCTGAAGCAGCCTAGCCATGAAACTCTCCATTGGTACGTTGTGGCACCTCGTCTTCTTACATAGTACACTACACTAAACATCCAGCTCTGCAGAATCTGTATATGCATACGTTGCAGTGGGCACACCCACATTCACTTTAATTATATTCTAATTAGACATTGTAAAGAGTTATCTATAAGTATTTAGATGCACTGGCATAATATATCCCTACTCGGGAGGCATCCAATCCCCTTTCATTGGCAGGCTGCACTTAAATTGGATGTCCCTTATCTGTGTGGGTGCTTGGTGTACAAGTGTGAGTATGTGAGGGTATAGGTATATGATTTTCACCTGGCATAGTGCTTGGGTCCTGCATTTCCACCAGGCCTGCAAGTCAAACGACAGTTACTGGGGATATCAAGCCCTCCGCATCCTCTCCCGTTGTTGAACTGCACAGCCACAGGGGGGCCTACAACCTATAGCTATTACTTCTCTGGCCTCCTCTGACATCTTTTGCTATGCCTTGGACCGGTGGTCCTCATAGTGGAGTTTGACATCCCTGATAGCATATCCTAGGGAAGTTACCTCAGCTGCCACCTCACTCCAACTCACACATAGACCTTATCTCCTTGTGCATATAGTCAGGACCCTGTGTATGGGTAAAGCCTCTTGTCCTCCTAACAGCTGAAGGGATCCTGGCCTCCTTCATCTGTCCCTGAGACCTATCCCTCCCCACCACTCACCTCTCTTAGGTCAGGCCCCTCTGCCCCTGCCCATTGTGTTCTAGCAGCATCCCTCCCTTAACCTCACCCACAGACCTCTCCCTCCCAGAACTCCCACTGCTGCCATTCTTGGCCCTATGTCTCCCTCCTCCTCCTTCCTCACTACTCCCCATCTCTCCTCACTACTCCCTCTATCCACTTCTCTACCTCTCTCCCCTCCTTACTCCTTCCTCCATACTCTCTCCAAATAAATCAAATTAAAAAATAATACATTCTAATGTGTGAGTTTATATGTGTTGAGTAAAGAAAAAAATGCTTTATGGGGTGGGGGGTATGGAGTTAATGCGTTTGGGGCCTATGTGCGGATTGTGTATTTCTGTATGAATATCATAATCTATCATAATTATGTGAAATATGTAATTGATTGATGTTATATTAATATTAAATTAAGTGCAATAATAAGCAACAAAGGACCAAAGCCCACCAATTCCTAGACCTGCATGTTAACTACACAATGCTACAACACAGTCAGGGTTTGGACGATAAACAAGCAATGTGATATTCCCGTTTTCTATTTGGTCCTAGGGCAGTGTAATTATTATTAATATTATTATCTAATATTTATCATTTGCTAACATATTACGTATACATAAGACAAATACAAGGTAAAAACAACATCAATATAGATTAAATGAATAGAGAGCCCTGTTTTTGAGCTCATAATCTTGCATATAAAGTACTTTTTCAAGCATTTTATACTATTAATAATTCACAATCTAAGGGATTTGGAAGTATGAAAGTGATAAGCCTAAATAGATGTGTTTTTAGTGAGGTTTTGAAAGATTTGACACAGGAGGAAAGTCTAGTTGAGCAAGGTAAGGAGCTCCGACTAATTTTCAGCAAGACAAGAAAAGTCCTGAAGGCAGGAATGAGAGGAGGTGATAAGAGAGGAGGAAAGAAGAAGGTTATTAACAGAACGGAGGCAGAGGTTGGGGGAGTATTTTGAGACAAGGTATAAGGGGGTGCATAATTGTTAAGGGCTGTATACGATAGGGTCAAGATTTAAAAAAAAAATTCTGGAGGTTAAGGCAAGCCATTGGAGTGACTGATAATGTGGTGATGTTGACAATATACATTGGAGTGGCGACAAGTGAGTGATGCGGTGGCCAGAAAGGAGTGAGTTATAATAGTCAAGATGAGATATGAAGAGAGAATGAATTAGAATTTTAGTTGTGTCTTGTGTAAGTGACGTATTTTGGAGATTTTTTAAAATGAAATAGACAAGGTTTGGTCAGTGAATATATTTGAGGAATGAAAAAGAGGGCAGGAACAAGAAGAACCCCAAAATGGGCCTGGGAGGAGGGAGTGATAATTGCATTGTCAACAGTGAGAGATATATGAGGAATGGATGAATTTGTTACAAATGTTTTCAATCTTATCTTTAAAGTGGTTAGCAAAGTCTTCAGCTGTGAGACAGGAGGGAGCAGGAGGTGCAGGGCTGGAGGAGAGTGTTAAATAAGGCAAACAAACATTTAAGGTCGGAGGATAGATTAGATATTAATGTTGAGAAATATTGCTGTTTGCCAAGGTTGAGAGCAGAAAAATAACAGCACAATATAAACTTGTAATGGACGAAGTCAGCTGAAGTCCGAGATTTTTTCCATAAATGTTCAGCAGTGCGGGAGCACCTCTGCATGTAGTGTGTTTGTTTAGTGTGCAATGGTTGAGGATGTGAGTGAGGCCATTTGCGAGAGGTTATGGGAGCAAGAGTGTCAGTGGTGGAAGTAAGAGTTGTAATGTGAGGTGATGGGGCTGAGAAGGGATTGTAGCACAATTAAAGAGCTGTTGTGAGTCAAGAGCTTGCAGATATCTGTGGGTGATGGTGGTCGGGATGAAGGGTAGTGAGAGGAAGGTTTGGTGAGGTTGAAGGTTAGGAGGTGATGGTCAGAGGGACTGGACGAGGAAGTGGGAGTGTCAATGGCAATGTTGAAATTGCCAAAATGAGTGAAGGATCTTTGGAGGAGAGAAACTGAGGAAGCCCGTGGCAAAATGATCTAGAAATAGAGAGGGTGGTACTGGTTGGCTGTAGATTACAGTAACATGAAGAAGGGAAAGTAGAATGCCCACACCACCACCTTGTTTGTTCCCAGGTCCAGGTGACAAAAGTGAAGTCCACCAAGTGAGAGTGCTGCAGGGGCGGCAGTGTATGATGAAGAGAGCTAGGTTTCAGTGATAGCCAGAAGATTGAGGAAATTGGAAATGAATAGGTTGTGAATGAAAT
This sequence comes from Discoglossus pictus, assembly GCA_027410445.1. Lineage (NCBI taxonomy): Eukaryota > Metazoa > Chordata > Amphibia > Anura > Alytidae > Discoglossus > Discoglossus pictus. Next base: position 471,132,860 of record CM050163.1, on the reverse strand, counting down.
TAAGTGTATTGCATATAGATCTTGAATTCCAGATGGTACAGGAGAAGGGCAAGGTGGATGACTTGTGATAGGAAATAGTTATTAAATTATGGGGGTTTGGGTATTTGCTAACTTTGTGCCTGAGCATGACTGATAGCAAGAGGAAATTAATTAGGCTATATATATTTTCTGTGTGTAGTAGAAGTAGTAGAAGGAGAGAGAGAGGTGAAATGGAAGTGGGACTTACAGAAGTGTTTTTGTTTATGAGCACTAGAAGAGGGAGATAGTAACTGAAGGAAGAAGATGAGCTCATGGGAGCATAAAAAAGGAGAGGAGAGAAGGGAAGGAGAAATGGTTACGTTGGAAACATGATGTGGAGAAATGCCTGATAAAAAGGCAGGAGGTTATGAGGAAGAAGAAAGCATGAAGAAACATTTTGTGACAGTGTGTAATGTAAGGGAATAATTAGAAATAATTAACAGAGCTGATAATTGAACAGGTGAATGTAATTTGTAAGTCAGTAAATTAACAGTATACAGGGGCAGGTAGGAGAGGATGGTTTCTTGGTTAGAGATGAATGCTCTTAGTCTTCTGTGAAGAGCTGGTCACCTGCCTCTGCAGTAAAGCAAAGCTGTGGCAGTTAGAGGTGAATGGTGGAAGTCCACTGTGAAGAGCTGTAATTTGCCGATGTCACATAATCCTGCTCCTTGTATATTACGGATTGTACATGAGTTTATGAGTTGTGAGTCCACTATGTAAATTTTGGATAGCATGGATTTGGATATATATGTAAATTGGAAAAACAGCTCCCACTGTTGCCAGAACACTCTTTTCCACATCTATGTGTGTGGACTTGCATAGCGCCCTTAGTCAGATATTGAGTATTTACTAATTCCTTTACATTCCCTATAATCTAAAATTTAGCTTTTCAATTTCTTCATTATACTTATACTTTATATAGCAATGGTTTTCTGCCTAGGCCAACAAGGCCCATGGCTTTGACAACAAAGCTCTATATTTATTAAAATACTGTCTGTAAGTGTATCTGATATATATATATATATATATATATTATATATATATATATATAAATATAAGTTAAAAAAAATGTGATGTGACTGTGGGGAGTGTAGCAAAGCAAAAGGTGAGAGAATATAAATTGTGAAAATTGTGGGCAGAAATCAGAAATCCTGGGATGCCTGTAATGAAGTAACTCATTTGGTGAAGATAGGTAAATGTTTTTGTCCATTTTGATGATTTTGAAACAGTGCATGTCTTCATATAATTTTGTATTTCTGGCAGATTTCCTATATGTGCATTTCATATTTGTACATATTTCTGTATTTATGATGACAATTTACATTTCTTGTAAAATGTACTGATTTCCAATCTATATGTCTATTATGACAAACTGGGAAATGCATTTTACATGCTGGGAAAAGTAACATTAGATGTTCCACTTTCTTTCTTTACTTCAGAATGATTGTTCAGCAATGTTGGTGGAGAAAATAGTCATTTCCAGTATGTTCATATTTCTCCACTCCCCCAGAGTCAATTACTTTCATTTTCACACACACCTCAACAGGGAAAATGATTATCATGCTCTTCCCCTCATGAGGCAAGATGCTGATGTCTGTATGTGGGCTATAATAGTTTTTCTACTTCTTAGTTTCGCAGCTTGGACATCACTTTCTACTGTTCATATCATTCCTGTGATATAGTATACTGTTGACTATAGTGGAAAGCTTTCTCATGATTTTTTTACAGCTACAAAGGCCACAGCTAATTTGCCAGAGAGCTTTTTTTAATGGTTAATAATGTCCAACACAAAATGTTGTTCTTCATTGAAGCTCAGCTCTTTCTTGTGTTCTTTTGAATATTTTTAACTTAGATTCAATAGATAACTTTAAAAAAGGATTGGATATATTTTTTTAAAAAAAGGTCATACAGGATTATCCTGGCTAATTAGAGAGGGAGTATTGATCCAGGGAGGAATCTGATCGCCAGTACCTGGACTCAGGAAGATAGTCTGATGGAGCATGGCAAGTAGTTCCAGAGATAAGGTACAGTTTGAGAAAATTGAATAAGGTTGGAATGAGAGGAGGAATTAAAAAATATATTAGCAGAGCAAATAGGACAGTTGGAGGGTTATTAAAAGGCCACTTGATTCAGCACTTTTTGGACCACATCACAGTAAAGATCTCCTAAAAGCATGTTGAAATACTTTTTGAATTTTTGAAATGCGTGCATTTTTCACTTACAATTCAATAAAGCTAAGTCTGTGTTTATATGAGTCCCTGACTGCCTCCAGCCAGATACACGGTGCAGCTCTGTGTACTGAGCAGAAGAAAAACAGAGGTTAACCTTCAACAAATCAATCTTTTCAGAGCATGAAATGTTGGAATCACTTATACAGGTCGGATGTGGGTTAACTTTTGAGTTAATTCCTGAGGGAAAAACTGCTAAAAATCAGTGTCCTTACCATGTGCGTGACTGTCTGTTATTAATCATGAAACTGCCAGTAGGCAAGATAGACTGTGTTTGTAAACAGACTTAGAACTGCAGATTTTTTAAGCTGTTATTAATGTAATTAAAAAATATATCTTTTTTTTTTTACACCATGAAGAGCACTTACAGTGACATAAATGGCCCTTTAAGAACCTAAATGTTAGGGTCATGATTTTAAATGTTATTCTGGAGGTGATAGGCAGCCGGTGGTGTGATGGACAGAGAGGTGCTGCAGAGATTGAGAATTGAGTATAAGCCCGATTCAATTGCAACCCCACAACTTATGCAATGTAGGCCATATATGCATTAAAAAAACTGTTGCAGGTTATTTTTACACCCCCAGGATATGTGACATATTTTGTAGATGTTTTTATGTGAAAACTACATGATTTGGTTATTGGTTGTATGTGGGGAATGAAAGAGAGGTTAGGGTCCAAAAGAACCATGAGGTAATCAGCATGACAGGTGGGAATAATGATGACATTGTCAACAGTGAGGGATATTTGAGAGGTGGAAGCAGTAGTAGAGGCTGGGAAGAGCTTGGTCTTAGAAATATTGAGTTTGAGTTGACAGACAGTTGACAACATGTGCTAGAAGACAGGGGGTTGATCTGGTGCTAATAGGAAGATTTTAGCATACAGGAGATTCTTAGGGTATTGGCACTATATGACGTTGTTTCCTGGTGAGAAGACAGTAGGGTGAAGACTATTTGCTTGGGTAGGTCCTGCGATTGGCATATTTGTGTCTCCTAGCAAACTAAGGACCCTATCTATTCCCGAATAGGAATGTCATGTCCCATTAGTTATATAAGTATGGTAAAAGACTAAGGGCCCGATTCAATTGCAACCCCGCAACTCGTGCAATGTAGGCCGTATTCCTGCGGGTGTGTTGCCATCTCCCGTTTGTCTCCGATTCCGGGAGCTATTCAAATGTGTCTTTTAGGTAAATGAGCATTTATGCTTGATTTATGGTCCTGCAATGACCTGCATCATTTTCTGTTCATGTGTCTCTGTGTGAGTGCAGCTGTCTCTGTGTGCATGCAATTCACTGGGGCTGGGAGAGATCTCAGGGGCAATACACTGGGGCTGAGGGAGGTAATGGGGCAATTCACTGGGGCTGGGAGAGGTGATAGGGCTGGAAGAGATCACAGGGGCAATTCACCTGGGGTGAGGGAGGTGATGGGATAAATCACTGGGGCTGGGGGGTTACAGGAGCAAATCACTGGAGCTGGGAGAAGTTTCACCTGGGATAAAACAATCAGTGAATGAAGGGACACAGACCTTGTTCTGAGTATTACAGAAATCTAAAGGAAAGCGGCAGCTCAATTCACAGACCAAAAAGATACTATGTATTATGTATGCTAATTTTCCCTGGAATTTTCAGGAGGTGTCACCATTGATAGAAAAGAGTGTGCAAATGCAAAAAATTCAGCAAACTTTAGGGTAACTGTTTAAATGTTTATTTTGGCAAACTATTTTTTATACACTACTAATTTTACTCTATCAGATGCATTCATAATCCAGGTCACTTGCATATACCTTTAAGCAGACCTTAACCTCCCATTTCAAATCAGCCAATAGAAAATTAGACCGTGGAGGTTACATGTCAATTAGTTAGGTTCGGGGGTTCGATATGCGATCAGACTTGCAAAACCTCAAAATTCAGAATTATGAAAATCATTGCCAATACTGTTCTAGTCCATGTGGGTGGCCTGATATGTTAACTTCTTGATTACTGAGATTGCTATAACATAAAAATGAAACATAAAAAAATATAATTTTTGAATGCAGATTTGCGAGCTTGAGACTGTTGTGCAATTAATTATGTCTTTCATCGCTTTCCTTGCGTTTTAAAGGGCAGTATTAATTTTTTATTTGCATTTAAAGTGCTACAAATAGGTGTTTAACCCCCTTGCGGGTCCTCTCTAGCACTCATAGAGTTTTCTCCTTCATTTGCCATTTAGGGTGTGAAAGCATTTGCGGACTTGGGGAATTGGAGCAATTGAATAGCGATTTGCATTTTAGCCATCGTAACTCTTGTGAAAGTGAAAGATCAAAGGCTTTGGGAGGCTGTAAGTTATGGGTTGAACCATCACAAAGTTTTCAAGGCCATAACTTGTAACCCGTTTGTAGCCCGCAAAAAGATGCCAATTGAATAGTAAATTTACTTGCAACCTCCATTATGGGCTACAGTAACTTGCGAAAGCTCAATTGAATCGGGGTCTAAGACAACTACTGGTCAGACACACCCCTATAATTACAGTAGTTCTGACACTAGCCAACCCCTAACTGGACAGAATCAGGTGGCGGGGGAAATAAGAATTGATCGCATTGCACATGCTGTACCTTTCACGTTAATGTTTGCCCGTTTTAAATAAAATGGCCGTATAGAACAAAGTGCTATGTCCCTTTCTGGAAAGAATTACACGGTAGTAGTGTTGTAACTATTAAATGGGGAGGAAAGAGTCATTTGGATAGACAGCAATGCTCAAGTCTAGGTGGGATTCCAGGGAGTGGTCGTTCCAGCTGACTGGATGACAAGTTCTTCCTTTGCATACAAAGCATTAACCCATTTACCTTGTTTTATAGTTCTGTTAAACTATATAACCTTGTCCAATACAATGTAGCTGCCAGGGTTGTAGAAACTGGGGGAATGGGAGGGGATAAATGCACCCCAGATTACATGGTTAGAGGGAAGGGTTTCTTTTATATATATATATATATATATATATATATATATATATATATAGAGAGAGAGAGAGAGAGAGAGAGACTGATTTAAAACAGCACCTACCTTGTAGGAGAGGTACAGTGGGGGAGGGGGGGTATTTGATCCCTTGCTGATTTTGAACAATTGTCCACTGACAAAAAAATGATCAGTCTATAATTTTAATGGTAGGTATACAGTGGATATAAAAAGTCTACAAACCGCTGATAAAATGTCAGGTTTCTGTGCTGTAAAAAAATGAGACAAAGATAAATCATTTCAGAACTTTTTCCACCTTTAATGTGACCTAAAAACTGTACAACTCAATTAAAAAACAAACTGAAATCTTTTAGATGGAGGAAAGAAAAATAAAAAATAAAAAAAATGTGGTTGCATAAGTCTGCACACCCTCTTATAACTGGGGATGTAGCTGTGTTCAGAATTAAGCAATCACATTGCAAATCGTGTTAAATAGGAGTCAGCATACATCTGCCATCATTTAAAGTGCCTCTGATTAACCCCAAATAAAGTTCAGCTGCTCTAGTTGGTCTTTCCTGAAATTTTCTTAGTCGCATCCACCAGCAAAAGCCATGGTCCACAGAGAGCTTACAAAGCATCAGAGGGATCTCATTGTTAAAAGGTATCAGTCAGGAGAAGGGTACAAAAGAATTTCCAAGGCATTAGATATACCATGGAACACAGTGAAGACTGAAGTCATCATCAAGTGGAGAAAATATGGCACAACAGTGACATTACCAAGAACTGGAGCTCCCTCCAAAATTGATGAAATGACAAGAAGAAAACTGGTCTGGGAGGCTACCAAGAGGCCTACAGCAACATTAAAAGAGCTGCAGGAATATCTGGCAAGTACTGGCTGTGTGGTACATGTGACAACAATCTCCCGTATTCTTCATATGTCTGGGCTATGGGGTAGAGTGGCAAGACGAAAGTCTTTACTTACGAAGAAAAACATCCAAGCCAGGCTACATTTTGCAAAAACACATCTGAAGTCTCCCAAAAGCATGTGGGAAAAGGTGTTATGGTCTGATGAAACCAAGGTTGAACTTTTTGGCCATAATTCCAAAAGATATGTTTGGCACAAAAACAACACTGCACATCACCGAAAGAACACCATACCCACCCTGAAGCATGGTGGTGGCAGCATCATGCTTTGGGGCTGTTTTTCTTCAGCTAGAACTGGGGCCTTAGTTAAGATAGAGGGAATTATGAACAGTTCCAAATACCAGTCAATATTGGCACAAAACCTTCAGGCTTCTGCTAGAAAGCTGAACATGAAGAGGAACTTCATCTTTCAGCATGACAACGCATACATCCAAATCAACAAAGGAATTGCTTCACCAGAAGAAGGTTAACATTTTGGAATGGCCCAGCCAGAGCCCAGACCTGAATCCGATTGAAAATCTGTGGGGTGATCGGAAGAGGGCTGTACACAGGAGATGCCGTCGCAATCTGACAGATTTGGAGTGTTTTTGCCAAGTAGAGTGGGCAAATCTTGCCAAGTCAAAATGTGCCATGCTGATAGACTCATACCCAAAAAGACTGAGTGCTGTAATAAAATCAAAAGGTGCTTCAACAAAGTATTAGTTTAAGGGTGTGCATACTTATGCAACCATATTATTTTTTTTAAACATTTTTTCTTCCCTCTACCTAAAAGATTTCAGTTTGTTTTTCAATTGGGTTGTACAGTTTATAGGTTACATTAAAGGGGGAAAAAGTTCTGAAATGATTTATCTTTGTCTCATTTTTTTACAGCACAGAAACCTGACTAGTGATGTTGCGAACATAAAATTTTCGGTTCGCGAACCGCGAACGCGAACCGCTACAAATGTTCGCGAACCGGCGAACATCGGCGAACCGCCATAGACTTCAATGGGCAGGCAAATTTTAAAACCCACAGGGACTCTTTCTGGCCACAATAGTGATGGGAAAGTTGTTTCAAGGGGTCTAACAACTGGACTGTGGCATGCCGAAAGGGCATAAATTACCTAACATTCCTAAATTGTTTGGAATAACGTGCTTTAAAACATCAGGTATGATGTTGTATCGATCAGGTAGTGTAAGGGCTTTACAGTGACAGACCAAACTCCCCGTTTAACGCACCGCAAACAACCGCAAACAGTCCATTTGCACAACCGCAAACTCCCCATTTGCACAAGGTTGGATACCAAGCTAGCCATGTCCCGTTCCATGTCCTCACTGATGTCATTGAAGGTCTCTTCCTCCACCCAGCCACGTACAACACCAAGGGTCCCCGAAAGGTGACAACAAGCCCCCTGGGATGCCTGCTGTGTTTGGTCTTCCACCTCCTCAAAGCCACCTTCCTCCTCTGACTCCTCTTTTTCAGACTCCTCTCACTGCATTGCCTCTCTCTGCATTATTATAAGGTGTGTTAAGTAGTACTACTCTTATCAGTTTAAAACCTGTTACAGCACATATCAGGGGGCGTGTATAAGGCCTGGATTTTTAGAACCGGGAGATGGAAAAAGATGCTTTGTTGGTCGTATCACTTCAATTTTGGGGCACTTTGAGACATTAGCTTCTTACGCTCAAACATGTCCTTTACAGGCACCTGACTATGGTCAAATGAGCAGGAACTGCTCAAGGCGAGAGACGCAGTGGCGGATGGTTGAGAGGGGGCAAGGAGGACAGCAGTGGTTGATGTGGCTGATGATGCTGGACCAGGAGGAGGATGGCGGCTTTGAGTTTGTGTGCTGCTTGTACTCATGTGTTGGTCTGGAGACACCCAAACATTAGGTCTCAACCTGTAGAGGATAAGGAAACCAGGCTACTCTAGACCTCATTCATCATTACCGGTTTTGACAGATTGGTACTATGCGTCCAAGCTACTGTGACAACAGATATGAGTGGCACTGTGCACTTGCAGAAGTTGGCAGAGTAGACGCTGTAGGTCTGACACACACGCTTGCAGACAACTAACTGCTATGCAATCTATTACAGTAGAAAAAATGTTTTTTGTTTTAAATGTACACTACTGTTACACCAGATATGAGTGGCGTGTTAAGTAGTACTACTGCTATCAGTTTAATCCCTGTTATGTGCCTTTTTTTGGGGTTTGGTTGTTGAAGGCACAGTGCAGCATCAGAGGCCAGAAAAATTAGGCATGTACACATGCCTGAAAAATTAGGTATTGTTGATCTTGCAGCGAGCAGAGAAGAAGGTAGGCCTGATTCAACGCCCCATCCCTGCATACCCACACTCAGAGATTGAGGGGGGACCTGAGAAGGCCACGGGTCGGAGATATAAAGGGGGGCCATCCCAAATAAGCACACAAGCGGGGACAAAGGTAGTGAAGGGGACATAGAGGCCCATGGACTGACGGTCGCCATCTTGGCAGGAAAAGGGCCCAGCAATTAAGCCAAACTGACCCAGCACAGGCAGCTACTTGAGTCAAACGCTGTACAATTACACCTTAATAAAGCTGAAACTTGCAGCAGCAGGGATTCTAAACGGCCACACGGGGACAAGGAGGCTAACAGCCCCCACAGTCTCTGCACCACTCTTTTTAACAGATAACCCATTGGGCTAACCAGGGATTTTATTTGAGGAATTATTAGTGTCTTTACCCCTTAAGAGAGGACATAATATACGGTATCTTTAGACTACCTGATGGCCAACTCTCCTTTAGCCCCAATGCTATCCAAGAAACATTTCAAAACTTTATCTGACTGTGGGTCTATAGAGTGACATTAGTACTGACCTTTATATGACTGGGGGTCTATAGAGGGACATTAGTACTGACCTTTATCTGACTGGGTGTCTATAGAGGGACATTAGTAATGACCTTTATCTGACTGGGTGTCTATAGAGGGACATTAGTACTGACCTTTAGCTGACTGGGTGTCTATAGAGGGACATTAGTACTGACCTTTATCTGGCTGGGTGTCTATAGAGTGACATTAGTACTGACCTTTATATGACTGGGGGTCTATAGGTGACATTAGTACTGACCTTTATCTGACTGGGTGTCTATAGAGGGACATTAGTAATGACCTTTATATGACTGGGGGTCTATAGAGGGACATTAGTACCGACCTTTATCTGACTGGGTGTCTATAGAGGGACATTAGTACTGACCTTTAGCTGACTGGGTGTCTATAGAGGGACATTAGTACTGACCTTTATCTGACTGGGTGTCTATAGAGTGACATTAGTACTGACCTTTATATGACTGGGGGTCTATAGGTGACATTAGTACTGACCTTTATCTGACTGGGTGTCTATAGAGGGACATTAGTAATGACCTTTATATGACTGGGGGTCTATAGAGGGACATTAGTACTGACCTTTATCTGACTGGGTGTCTATAGAGGGACATTAGTAATGACCTTTATCTGACTGGGTGTCTATAGAGGGACATTAGTACTGACCTTTAGCTGACTGGGTGTCTATAGAGGGACATTAGTACTGACCTTTATCTGGCTGGGTGTCTATAGAGTGACATTAGTACTGACCTTTATATGACTGGGGGTCTATAGGTGACATTAGTACTGACCTTTATCTGACTGGGTGTCTATAGAGGGACATTAGTAATGACCTTTATATGACTGGGGGTCTATAGAGGGACATTAGTACCGACCTTTATCTGACTGGGTGTCTATAGAGGGACATTAGTAATGACCTTTATCTGACTGGGTGTCTATAGAGGGACATTAGTACTGACCTTTAGCTGACTGGGTGTCTATAGAGGGACATTAGTACTGACCTTTATCTGACTGGGTGTCTATAGAGTGACATTAGTACTGACCTTTATCTGACTGGGTGTCTATAGAGGGACATTAGTAATGACCTTTATATGACTGGGGGTCTATAGAGGGACATTAGTACTGACCTTTATCTGACTGGGTGTCTATAGAGGGACATTAGTAATGACCTTTATCTGACTGGGTGTCTATAGAGGGACATTAGTACTGACCTTTATCTGACTGGGTGTCTATAGAGTGACATTAGTACTGACCTTTATATGACTGGGGGTATATAGGTGACATTAGTACTGACCTTTATCTGACTGGGTGTCTATAGAGGGAAATTAGTAATGACCTTTATCTGACTGGGGGTCTTTAGAGGGACATTAGTACTGACCTTTATCTGACTGGGGGTCTATAGAGGGACATTAGTACTGACCTTTATCTGTCTGGGGGTCTATAGGTGACATTAGTCCTGACCTCCTGCTGCAGTATTATTACTCCCAGTACTCCCAGGCTTGCTACTATTAGATATAATACCCTCAGTTTCGTTTCCTTATCTGTTGGTAACATCAAAATATGATTATTAAATATTTCATATTTGTTTGTTTTTTTCTCCCAAAGTGAACCCCTTTGTGTGTGTCCCACAGATGTGGAGTTTCCGCTCTGCGTATGTTGGATTTGCACCGCTCAAAAAGTATGAAAAGAGATCCCCCCCCTTGAAGCCCATTAATGACATCATCAGTAAATTGTATGTAACAGATTCCAGTGTTTAGAGTTTATGACCCAATACTGCGATCATATCATTTATGACAAAAATCCGTATTTGTCGTATTATTCAGACGCGCGTGCATCTTTGTGTTGCATTTCCTGATACTTTTATTGTCTTGATCTTTATATATTTACTAGCGACTTGCCCGTCAAAAAATGGCGGCAATAAGATTGTAAGGCAGGTAATGGTTTGGACGAGACATTCATTTTGTTGGCGGTCGGAAATCGTTCGGCACTCATTGCGAGGCTGTTGGTTGTATTTTTTTTCTGATAGGCGCTTTTGCTGTTATTCTTTGGTCGGCGGTGATGTGTTTTTTTGCGCTTATTGCAAGGCTTTGTGTGCTATGAGCAGCGTTGGCGCTCGTTGTGAGGCGCGCAGTGAATGGCTTTTATGTTTAATGTGATAATGTTTTTTTTGTGTATATGTATTTTTGTATGCTAATGAAATAATTACTAAATGAATATACTTTACCTATTTGTAAGTAATATATGCAGGAAGCATTGTGCTGAAGAGCTGACAATCTGTTTTCATGTTCCTGCAGCATACAATGGAGGTTTTCAGTGCTGTGGAGCTGCTGTGTAAGTGTCAGTAATGTGTGCAGTGTGTAGTGTAAATAGGCTGCGTGCGCGAGGGGAAGCCGTTAGGGTAGCTGGGTACTTCCGCATTGTGTAAGTTAGTGTTGTAAAATGGCGGGAATGTGTATGTGGTACGCGGGTGTGGCTGATTTAGCGTCCTTGCTAATAGTGTATATTTACCTCGTACGGCTTTTTAGGAAAATCTGTATGTGTTTTGCGTGTTTAGGGTCCTGTAGCCTCGTTTTCTTTTTTTCAAGGGCCATTTTTTCTCTCACTTAGGTGATTTTCGGGTGTCTAAACTCATGAATTTGGACTTAAATGGAGGTGTAACTTCACTTGCAGAGGTCCTCGGTGCCCGCCTTGCTATGGGTAAGCTTTTTATGTGTTTGTTGTGTGTATTTATTGTGTTTTTAATGTTTTTAAGTGCGTGCGGTTCGGGCGTTAAGGTCGTATTTTTGTGAGCTCGTAATGTTCGCGTATTTTTGGATGGTAAGTCCGTAAATTTGATGGTGTAAGTCCCGACTGCGGCTCATTGCAGCCGACGTGGGAGCCTTCGGCGCTCCTTGCCAGCAACTCTGGCTCTCGCTTCGCAAGCCCGCAGGGTTAGCAACAACCCGCCTGCTCACAACTATATATGTGATATCTGTAACGTCTTCCCCAGTTGGCACTTGTAAATCGGCTAAGCGACAAAAAAAATGGCGTCCGGAAAAAATGAAAACAAGGCTACACGACCCCAAACAGCGCAAAACATAGCCAGCCATGTACGACTTTTACCTAGGAACAGACGAGGTACAAAATACACTATTATAAATAATGGAAACTGCTGGCGAGCGGCGTAACACATACACAATCGCCGCCATTTTACAACACTAACTTGCAACTAATAACATTACAAATCAAAAATGGCGCGTTACACGACTATACAAGCGGTTTCCCCTCGCGCACTGCGCACATTGCTGACACTTACACCTCGGGTCACCAACAGTCCAAATGTACACTGTAAGCTGCAGGAAAATCAAAACTGATTGTTAGCTCTTCAGGTTATTGATCACTGGATATATTAATTACAAATAGGTAAAGTATTTTAGTAATTCATTAATTCATTATTATTTTATTAAAAAAAATATATATAAAAAAATACGCTTAATAGCATATTTTACACTGCCGTTACTTTACATACATTAACGCTTCGCACTTCCTAATACATTTGTTCATTCACAATAGTTATTATCGTGCATTCATTTAATAAGTATTAATTAGTAATGGAAAATAAAAATGTAGACTTTACACTACACTAAAATGTTTTACTTTTTACTCTGCAGTTATATATCTGGATTACTGCTCATTGGCTGCCAGCGATAGCACTCTCAAAGCAGTTACAAATCTAAATCACTTTATTATGCTCTGAGACCTGAATACATTTTTTTATTTACACTGCACAAAAAAAACACTGTACTTATATATCTGTCTTTGCGATGAGCGCCGAAGATTGATCGTTGCAAAGCACGAAACATGAAGGACACGAGGGAAGAGGCTCACAATGAGCGCCTAAGGTCCTCAGAGTACAAAAAGCATCACATTGTGTGGCAAACAGCATTGCCATGGCTTCAAACTTTATTGCCCCATCATTTGTGCCAGGCAAGTCGCTAGTGATATCATATAACATAATGCAATACAATATTATACAGTACACATGGGTGTTGGAACTGGGTGGGGGGGTGGGGGGGGGGTAAGGGGTAACCCCCCCCCACCCAAATTTCTTATCGTATGTATGTATGCGTATAGAAGCTAACAGGGGAGGAGAGAGGGGGAGGAAACACAGGGGAGAGGGAGAGGAAGACACAGGAGAGGGGAGAGGGGGAGGAAGACACAGTGGAGAGGGGGAGGAAGACACAGGGCAGAGGGGGGAAGAGAAACAGGGTAAGGGAGAGGTGAGGGGAAGAGACACATGGGAGGGGGGAGAGACACAGGAGAGAGTGGGGGGTAGAGACACAGGGGAGAGGGGGGAAGAGACTAATGGGAGGGAGTGGTGAGGAGACACCGGGGAGAGGAAAGGGGGGTAAAGACACAGAGGGGCGGGGGGAAGAAACACAGGGGAAGGGAGAGGGGGTAGAGACACAGGGGAGAGGGGGTAGAGACACAGGGGAGAAGGGGGAAGAGACACAGATGAGGGGGGAGAGACACAGGGGAGAGGGAAGGGGGGGAAATACACAGGGGAGGGGGGAAAGAAACACGGGAAGGGAGAGACTAATGGGAGGGAGTGGTGAGGAGACACCGGGGAGAGGAAAGGGGGTAAAGACACAGAGGGGCGGGGGGAAGAAACACAGGGGAAGGGAGAGGGGGTAGAGACACAGGGGAGAGGGGGGTAGAGACACAGGGGAGAAGGGGGAAGAGACACAGATGAGGGGGGAGAGACACAGGGGAGAGGGAAGGGGGGAAAGACACAGGGGAGGGGGGAAAGAAACACGGGAAGGGAGAGGGGGTAGAGACACAGGGGAGGGGGGAGTGACACAGGGAAGAGGGAAGGGGGAAAAGACACAGGAGAGGGGGGAAAGAAACACTGGGGAAGGGAGAGGGGGTAGAGACACAGGCAAGGGTGGGAGAGACACAGGGGAGAGGGGGGGGGAGAGACACATGGGAGGGAGTGGGGGGGGAGACACAGAGGAGAGGGGGGGAGAGAGACACATGGGAGGGAGTGGGGGGGGAGACACAGGGGAGGTCTTCTGCTTTATTATTATTATTATTATTATTACTATATAATGTGTAGATGTACCGGCTGGGCATGCTCTTGTGCATTATTATTATTATTATTATTATTATTACTATATAATGTGTAGATGTACCAGCTGGGCATGCTCTTCTATATTATTATTATTATTATTATTATTATTATTATTATTATTACTATAGAATGTGGAGATGCACCGGCTGGGCATGCTCTTGAGCATTATTATTATTATTGTTATTATTATTATTATTATTAGTATATAATGTGTAGATGTACCGGCTGGGCATGCTCTTGTGTATTATTATTATTATTATTATTATTATTATTATTATTACTATATAATGTGTAGATGTACTGGCTGGGCATGCTCTTGTGCATTATTATTATTATTATTAGTAGGATTTTACTAATAATAATAATAATAATGCACAAGAGCATGCCCAGCTGGTACATCTACACATTATATAATAATAATAATAATAATAATAATAATAATAATAATAATAATAATAATAATAATGCATGCCCAGCTGGTACATCTACACATTATATAGTAGTAATAATAATAATAATAATAATGCACAAGAGTCCTTCAGCACTGCACTGGACACTGAATAAACTTGCCTAGCTATGGTTTTCCCTATTGATGCAGTATCACCTACACTGTCCCTCCTCTCAGTAAGACTGCAAGTTAGTTATGATTCCAAAATGGCTGCTGTCCATGAGGTAGAAGGGTGTGGAAGGGAGTGTATGCTGCTGATTGGCTGGAATGTGTCTGCTGACTGTGACATGCAGGGTCAAAGTTTGCTCAATGATAAAGTATTGGGGGCGGGTCGAATATTGCATATGTTCGCAGTTCGCTGCGGACGCGAACATGCTATGTTCGCCGGGAACAGTCCGCCGGCGAACTATTCGCGACATCTCTAAACCTGACATTTAAACAGGGGTGTGTAGACTTTTTATATCCAATGTATTTTAACAGTAAGAGACAGAATAACAACACCCTCCCCTCCCCCCCCCCCCCCCCGAAGAAAAACGCATGACAAAAAAGTTATAAATTGAATTGCAGGTCAATGAGGAAAATAAGTATTTGACCCCTTTTACTTAGTACTTGTCGCAAAACCCTTGTTGGCAATTACAGAGGTCAGACATTTCTTGTAGTTGACCACCTGGTTTGCACACATCTCATGAGGAATTTTGTCCCACTCCTCTTTGTAGATCCTCTCCAAGTCATTAAGGTTTCGAGTTTGGCAACTCGAACCTTCAGCTCCCTCCCCAGATTTTCTATGGGATTAAGGTCTGGAGACTGGATTGGCCACTCCAGGACCTTAATGCGCTTCATCTTGAGACACTCCTTTGTTGCCTTGGCTGTGTGTTTTGGGTCATTGTCATGCTGGAATACCCATCCACGACCCATTTTCAATGCCTGATGGAAGGAGGTTCTCCCCCGAGATTTGATGGTACATGGCCCGTCTATCATCCCTTTGATGCGGTGCAGTTGTCCTGTCCCCTTAGCAGAAAAACACCCCCAAATGTTTCCACCTCCATGGAAACCACCTCCATGGATTGATCCCCTGAATGTTGTTCTTGGGGTTATAGAAAGTATTCCTCCGCCTCCAAACACGGTGAGTTTGGTCTCATCTGAACACAACACTTTCACCCAGTTCTCCTCTGAATCATTCAGATCAGCATAGCACTATAGAAAGTGGAAAGTATTGTTGCTCAGGTCTTCATATTTCCTTTGATAATGCAAACAGAAAGAAATGGAGCATAAGGTTTATAATCTATTATGGCTTTTCTCAGGCAAATTAAATTAATGCATGTGCCAATTTAAGTCCATAGATATAGTGAACATAAAACAATGCAGAAAATGCATCATGTCAATAATAGCAATACAGCGCACACATGCAAATCAGAACCAAAAGCACCATCAAAATGGCCCATTCGCTCTACTTAAAGTTTGGCTTCAGCTATGAGTCTGGGATGCCCGGGGATTACCCCTACCCAAGTAATCTTAGCTGGGATCCCCTGGATTTTTCCATTCCCACTCACTAGCCCCATATGACTCTGGGGACCCCCATCTAAATTATAGGCATGGGTCCCTACAGACCACCACGGCCCCTTACATTAACACCTATACCTTATAGTTTATTTCATGTTCCATGGGGGCCTATATGTACCCCCATGGCTATACTATAGATGGGAGATGTTCAGGGTCATAGGGGATCCTTTGTGGGTTGGGGAGTTAAAGGGGATAATTTTTGCTTCTGCGGGCAGTAAATTGAAGGAGCCCCCGCGAGTGCATTGTGCAAGGTATGCACAAATCCATTTTTCCCTATTCCCTTTTCTGTGCGTGTATATTGCTCTCTTGCTGTGTGTGCAAACCACAACCATTTCACCATAACAGACATTTTAACAACTCATTCACACACCAAGCAATTACTTGTTTATTAAATGCAATTGATGGTGGGGAATCACATATATAGTTCACAGCAATACAGGTTTTTGCTAACGATTGCAGGCTCGCGTAGCGAGCCTGGCCCAACTGCGTCCCTCGTTGCTGGCAAGGAGCACCAAAGGAGCTCCTTGTGCTGGTGGAGATGAGTGCCCCCTACGACTTTTGGACCGCAAATGCAGAGGTTGAGGCTACCACGTCAGCTGGAATGAGCCAAAGGCTTATTGCAGCCCGCAAATGCGGACCCTCAAAAAGAGAGGGGCCCCATTTGCGGAGGTGGAGGCTCTACGGCGCCTAACAAGTGGTTACAAACGCCCACAGAAGCAGGACTTTGAAAAAAAAAAACACAAAACACTCAATGACTAAATACGGACTTACACAAAAAAATACGAGCCGCGGGACTTAGAAAAAATCCATTACGGACTCTCAAAAATACAACCTTAACAGACAACCCGCGCACAGCGGAAAACATAAAACCCCCCCACAAAATACACACATAAATAAAATAAAAAACCTACCCACAGCAAGGGGGGACACCCAGGACGTCTGGAAGACAGGTTACACCTCAATTTCAGTCCAATTTATAAAGTTTAGACACTCAAAAATCCCCTAAGCAAGAGAAAAAATGGCCCCCGAAAAAATTGAAAATGAGGCTACACGACCCCTAAAGCCGCAAAACACTGCCAAGCACATAAGACTTTTACAAAAACCCATACAACCTGCAACATACACCATTAGCAGTAGTAGTACTGTAAATGCAAATAAAAAATTCAATACTGCACTTTAAAAGACAGGGAAAGCGATGAAAGATATTAGAATCAATTGCACAACAGTCTCAAGCTCGCAAATCTGTAATCAAACATTATTATTTTTTTAACTTTCTTTTCTGTGTTATGGATTAAGTGCTTGATTGCTAAGACTGATAAATCAGGCCACCCACATGGACTATAACATTTCCTTCATTCATTTTTATTATTTTGTACATTGGTGGATTGCAAGTCTGTTCGCACATCGGACCTCTAAACGCTAATTGATTGACGTTTAACCTCCATGTTTTACTGTAGTCATGATGACGGTCTCATGTACTATTGGCTGTTTCTAAATTGGTTACAGCCTTGCTAAATTGATTATGGTCATGCTCTGAAATACTACTTACAGATGCATGATTTACGGTTTAAGCTTTCGGCCAGGTAGCTGCAAGCTTGATCAATTGAATCACTCTGTAACTGTTGCAAATTTTAAGTAGGCTTATGGCCGGTATGAAGGCAACTGCGGGCTTGCAATTAAATAGGGGCCTAAATAAGTAAATCTAAGTAAGAGCATAAGTAGTCAGGTAAAAAGTCATACAGCTAGTTTTTAAGTAAAAAAAAATGTTTTTTTATGTCTCTGCTGGGCCCTGGGGAAATCCATGATACAAAGGTGGAAGTTTTATGTGTGTGTGAGAGAGAGAGAGACAGGGAAGTTAACATCTTTGAAGAGATATGTTGCATTTCCTGCATTTTCTGGGCCAGTGAAAGGGAAGGAGAAAGGTATCAATTTCAATCTTGTCCAATTAAGAAATGCTTTCTGTTCCCTACTCCCTCATACATCCCTACTAGAAAACACAAGAATCAGCTCTTATGATGTGATATAACAAACACAGAATTAATTCCTATACAGAGACAACAACATTTTTGTCCAATATATGTTTATGGCCATGACTTACACATACTTGACAATCAAGTATCTTTTTTTTCTTAAACTGCAGTGGGCCTTTAATGCTAAAGATGAATGGCATTGCTAATATAAGTCATCAGTGAGTGTGTGATAATGATATGTCTCACCAGCTGCCTGCCCTTCCTTTCAATACATCATATAAGAATATTTGTAATTTACAATTATTTGTGTGTACTATATTTCTGAAGACACAAATCGTGATCACTTGCACACATACAAAACACATACATAGACACACACAGACACAACACAATAGATGCTGGTAGCAATACCCTGCCCCAAGAATGCTTCATCTCACATTTCTGCTCCTCATACTTTCTGGATCATTGGCCACAAATTCATCCAGAATGTCATGGATGGACTGCAAACTTTTGGTGAGAAACTCAGTGAAAAGTAGTTTTTCTTCTTCAGTGTCTGAGTCACTGCTTTCCTGGGCTTACTGAATGTTCTGTTCTGGCAGTTGTTCGAAGTCCTCATTTGTAAGGCTATCGCCTGAAGCTTGCAGCAACTCCTTAATGTCCTGGGGGTTGGCACCTTCCAGTCCAGCCATATTAACTAGGTCTACAATCTCTTTAATGATGGGCTGTTCTGGTTCCACATCCGCACACAGTTCTGGCCATATCTTCCTCCACATTCCTTTGAGACATTGCTGTGTCACTTTCTTCCTGGACAAGTCAATATTATTTATTGCATGCATGATGATATACTTTTTCCAAAAATCCATCCTGAATTATTTGTCTTTTCTTTCTGTTTGGTCAATGAGCTGGCAGAATGTGCGGTAAAGATAATAGGCCTTGAATGTTGTAATGATGCCCTGATCCATTGGCATGATTAGTGAAGTAGTGTTGGGTGGCAGGAAATCTACATCTACTTGGATGCAACAACCAACAGGAGCCCTTTGGCCTCAATTCTCTAACGACTGCAGTAGCATTGCACTGATGGTCAGAAATGTTTGATGAACCAGTTTTTGAAGATGTCCATGGTGATTCAAGCTTAATAGTTGGATTGCCAAATGACCAGCAAAGTGGATTTTGGAATCCCCAGCTGTCATGAACGATTTGGGGGCCATGATGGGACCCCCTGCAATCCACAAGTAACTCTGCTATTTGCAATGCTGGCACACTGGGTGAATGTCAGGAACTATTATAATGGACATGAAACTTGTTGTGGGGACTGACTTGATTGTTGTTGTGTGTAGTATGGGCCATAGCAATTCATGGGGCGGTTACTAAATCATGTTATATGCACTGTAATAATGTATCTGTGTTAGAAGTAGGCCCTAGGATGCTAGAATTTTCTAAGAAATACTGCAGTCACTTATGTGAAAAAGGGTTAATCTTCTGCAGGAATTTATGGCCCTGTGATTGGCCATGCATGAACCCTCTGTCTGTAGTCATGAAGGGGTAAACCTAGTTTTATGGCTCTGTAAGAGAAGAGAAAAACACAGGCCTGAGTTATTACTGACCTAAACAGATAACCCTGGATAGAAAATGTGTAATGATAACAAGAAAGCCAAACCCCTCTATACAAGCTGGAAATCATGGGGTGTATGCCAAGCTATTTGCCCAGGAGGATAAAAACACCACAAAACTGGTGGAAATTTTTGTGGTGTTTTTATATATCTCTGTGACAATAAAGAAGTGTTCATTCTCCATACACTAAACACTGGTGGGGTCTAATCTCAAAGTCACACCCTATAACTGGTCCCTGTAAGCTGAAGTAGGAAAAGTAGGGGTTCATGGACTCCTCAGTTTTTGGGTTGTGACATATTGGCGGCAGTTGGTGGAATTTCAGTGTGGTAACCAGCAAGGACATGATGGAGGAACTAAGTCCAGAGGATGAACCCCTGCAGAGGGGAGGACAAACTGGAGGCAGGTGATAATTTTGTGCAGCTCACCCCAACCCCAGTCCCTTTCCCCAGGTTATCTGAAGCTGTGGAAGGAGACAGAGAGGAGGAGAGCCAGGTGACAAGGAAGGCAAAGGACTGTCAGAGAATGGCCCTTCTAAAGCAATGGATGTCGTCCCTGGGATTGTGGCAGGGCCATGAGCTGTCAGGCTGGCTGGAGGAACTGGTATGGAAAGAGATCACCTTGGAGAAATAGTAGCATGCCAGGATAGGGCCTGTTGGTACCCTTGGAGAGGATCTCTATTTTCGATTGGAGTTAATAGATGGGCTCTGGGAGATCGTGTATGGTGGTCCTGAATGTGGCATGGGGACTGTAAGGAGGGAAAATAACTTGTTTTTTAAATGCTATCAAGGTCTGGGACTAGAACCATGGTCCCCGGAGGCTAATTTGCTGGAACCCCTATTTCAGCAAGAGCTGCAGCTGGAGGCTGAGTATGTTGAATTGCTGGATGAGGCATCCATGGAGGTGTTTTGGCCATCCAGATGGGAGGACACCAGTCAGGCGGACAGGGATGAAGAGGACTGGTCACCAGACCCCTACGAACCAGGCTGTATGTACAAAAGTAATTCTGCCAAGGGGTCTTGGGAGAGGATATTATGGACTGTTGGGAGATTCCTGATCTCAGTGTTTCTAAAAGTAACAAGGATGCTTTCATGCAGTGGGTCGACTGGGAAGATGAAGAAGAACTGGGCCCTATCTTTAGGGGGCTAAGCCTTGCCCAGATAGAGGCATGGGGATAGGGCTAAACCACAGTAGTGCCAGACCCAGGGGAAGACCTGGGGAAAAGCTACCCTGCTTCTAGAGTCAGAGAGGAAACTAATGAGCACTGGGCCCTATCGATGGACTGTAAACATAGTGGAGAGGTTCCTTTCATGACCATTGTCCAGAAGCCAGCCACAGTTCCAGGGACAGGCTCAGCAAGCAACCCTGGGAGCATGGCAGACCAGGGGGCACAGCCCTATTCTGGTGGCGGGACACCATTGCTAAGGACAAGGCAATGTGGCAAACAGAAAAGGACTGTCAGATTGCGGATGCAAGGGAGAGTCTGGGTGAGAGCAGGCATACCCACCAGCCCTTGGAGGAGAAAATGAACTGTGAATCATTAAAGGAGCTCCAGCTGATAAAAAATGTCAGAGAGCTAGCCACATATCAGAGGGCAGGGGAGGTTATGATCCCTGAGATCCTGCCAAACAGAGACCCAGCAAATCAGTTAAAGAGGAATCACATTCCTTATTGTTTGCCCAAGCAAGGAAAGCTGGCGCACAGTGCCCTGACCATGGTCCAGGGGCCATCCATAAATCAAGGGACAGTAGGAGAGCACTGTGAGACCCTGCCAGTAGACCCAGTGACTAGAGATCCCAAGGGAGGTAAGTTCTGTGGCCAGGCGGTGGTTTCAGAGAAAGGGGGATGCGATATGCTGATCCAGATGCAACCTAGAGGATTGGGGTCTTTAGACCAGGCCACAACATTGGGTGCCGGCTTCCAGATCCAGCCAGTACATTCCCTCTTGGAATTCCTATTTTTCTGGGTGCCCCAGGGGAGTGTTCTACCCATGCAGTGGGACAGATGAGTGCATCGGCCCTGGTTTTTGGGGGGTGGGATGGCAGAGGCACCCTTCAACTGTATTGATTGGCACAGAAGACTGTTGGCAGAACCCAGGCCAAGCAAACACTCTGGATGGGAGCATCTATGCTCACTGGCCCTTGGTAAAGGCTGTAATGGACTGTGGACCTTTGAAGGAGCTCGAGCTGATAAAAACTGTCAGAGGGCTAGAAACAGAGCAGAAGGCAGGGGATGAACCCTGAGATCCTGCGGGACAGAGACAAAGCCAGTAACCTAGACTAAAACAGCACTCCATATTGTGTGCCCAAGCAAGCAGAGCTGGAGCACAGTGCCCTGACTGTGGCTCCAGGCAAGATGGAATACAACGCACCGACTGTGGTCCAAGGAGATGGAGAAATGGAGTCCCATGCCCAGACCATTGCTCCAGGTGAGCAGGGGTACTGTGCCCTCACTGCGGTGCAGGGGAAAGTGGGGTACAGTGATCAGCCCATGTTTCAACACAGGGGGGTGAAGGCTACACCCAAGGCCCGGGTTTCTGATTCCAGCCAGCAGATCCAGCATGCAGGGTACATACTGGGATTGCCTGCTTTTGTTCCAAAGGAAAATGACTATGCTCCTGGCCAAATAGCCTGGGATAAGTACTTGCCCTGGCCTGTTGAGGTAGAGCTGGCTGGTAATCCACAGGCCTTGTCCCTGGCTTTCAATTCTTCCCTGGAGTTGGTACAGGAGAATAATGACAAGAATCTGCCCTGCACACCCAGGATCAGGCCCTGTGCTGGTGGAGGCCTGGTGAAATAGTGTTCCACACTTGCCTGTGTTAGAAGTAGACCCTAGGATGCTAGAATTATCTAAACAATACTGCAGTCACTTATGTGACAAAGGGTTATTCTTCTGTATGAATTTATATGGCCCTGCGATTGGCCATGCATAAACCCTCTGGCTGTAGTCATGTTCATTCTCCATAAACTAAACACTGGTGTGGTCTAATTTCTCTGCAGTCCCATGACTGATGTCTGGATCTAAATAGCTGGTGTGCTGAGATGAGAACAAAGTCACAGCCTATAACTGGTCCCTGTAAGCTAAAGCAGGAAACGTAGGGGTTCATGGACCCCTCCGTTTTTGGGTTGTGACACCTTCATATCTCTACTTGTTTTGGAATGGTACACCAACAATGGTTTGATGTTGAAATCGCCAGTGGCATTTCCACCCAGAATAAGTGTTAGACAGTCTTTGGGTGCTTTGGACCCCAGTGCTCGCTTCTGCTTACACGATATGAAGGTGCGCCTTGGAATTTGCTTCCAGAACAGTCCAATCTTGTCAACATACCAGTTCTGGATGATAATTTCCTCTTTCAACGATCTCTTTTAATGTTACTGGAAAGGCCACAGCAGCTTTGCTGTCAGCGGCGCCATTTATCCGGTGATTTTGAGGTTATACAGGTTGTTCCTTTCTTGAAGTGGTCAAACCAACCTTTGCTGGCTGTAAAGCTTTCTGTCATGTATGGTGTTTGGCTTTGAATATGACTGTAGATGCCTCTAGCCTTATCCATAATGATGGCCTGGCTGAGAGGCATGTTGCTCTCTATTTCGTTGTCAATCTAGATGGGAAGCCGTTTCCTTTAGAGCATAGCATCTGGACCAGGTAATCTTCTTGACAGAAGATGTAGTGCTGGTGGTTGCCGAAGACTTGATTGGCTCCTTATTTTTAAGGATGGTGTGGATTGTGGAGGTTGGCAGCTCCAATGCCCATTTGGCGTTCTCCTTTTTCCAAGGGGGTCCAGCATCTGCATCTTCACATCCAGAGAAATGCTTTGGCACTTCCATCTGGGCTGATCGTTTTTGTGCTCACTCATGTTCTGGAAAACAGTACAAAACCAACATTTACTGTAGATTGTATTGGACAGTTAACAAACACATGAATAGAAATAAGGAAACATGCAAATATTCTGTACTTTGTCTCTGAATTGTTGAGGTAGAAATTCTCTTCCTTTCTCCTGCCTGCTGCTCTGCCTCTTTTTACGCTGTGCTATGGTTTTGAACATTAAACAGGGTCCTGCGAGTTAAAAACAGCATTATAGCAGCGCACAGTGGTAAATGGGGGTTGGCCTAAAAAAAATAGTGCCATAATGGGGTTTTAGTTCAAAGTGGGGAATTACAGGAAAAAGAGTGCTATAGCGAAAAATAAGGGGTAACGTTAAGCAGGGTATACCATCTATCTATCTATCCATATCTATCTATCTATCTATCTATAGATCTATGGGTGGGCCAAAGTAAATGTAAGGCATTTCTCATAGCATTTTCTTATGTTGTGTGATTAATTTCTGGTAACAGATTTATGAGTGCACCTCCTCTACTCCACTCCACTTTTCTATTATGTCTCAAAATGTATTTGCAATTAACTAGAAAAAAGTGACAGCCTTACTCAGTATCTGGAAGACCTGGGTAAACCACGTGAATTATGGTAAGCACCTTTTATCTATATGTTACTGTTAGTAGTATATGTTCAGACATAAATGTGGAAAGGCTATGCTATTTATATACTACAATAGTTGACTCTGGGCCTTATTCAATTGCATGCCCACAGTTTACGTTATACAGGCCGTATGCCTGCAGGCATGAAATTTGGTACAATTTGGGAGCTATTCTATTGAACAAGTCCGGAATTTACAGGCCGAAAGCCGAAACCCTAAACCATGCAATCATAAGTAGCATTTCTGAGTGTGATCATGATCAATTAAGCAAGGTCGTAACTACCAATTTAGAAACAGCCAATAGTAAATGAGACCATCATCATTATGTCAGTAAAACATGGAGGTTAACATCAATTAGTGTGTAGAGGTCTGATATGCGATCAGACTCTCAATCCGGCAATGTACAAAATAATCAAAATTAATGGCGATACTGTTTTAGTCCATGTGGATGGCCTGATATGTACTAATTCATTGTTTCCCAAGATTGATATAACATGGAAATTAAACCGTCAAAAATATAATTTTTAATTGCAGATTTGCAAGCTTGAGACTGTTGTGCAATTAACTCTAATGTCTTTCATTGCTTTCCCCTTCTTTAAAAGTGCAGTATTGATTTTTTATTTGCATTTAAAGTGCTACAAATAGGCGTTCAACCCCATTGTGAATCCTATCTGGTACCCGTAGGATTTTCTTCTATATTTACGGGTGTGAAAATATTTGCGGGCTTGAGGAATTATAGCAATTGAATATTGTTTTGCAATTTTAGAGATTGACTCTTGCAAGCCTGAAAGATCAAAGGCATAGATGGGTTGTAAGTTACGATATTGGCAGCCGCAGTGATTTTCAGCCTGTAACCCGTAGATCTTTTGCGGCTCGCTAAAAGACACCAATTAAACAGCAAATTTGTTTACGGCTTACAATATGGCCTCCACCAACCAACGATTGCTCAATTGAATAAGGGCCTCTGTGTCTTTTTTACAACATTCTAAGACGCCCTATTCTCAGAAACGTATCCACATTTATTTGGATATACTATTTGAATATAAGGAAACTTTCCCCTCCATATATATCCAAGGTCTATTTAACATGCCCAGTTTCTCATCATATTTTAATGTTTTTAAACTTCTCAATTTTAATACTGACTTATTTTTTAACTGATAAATAATGCAAGTTTATATATAATTTCTATATGGCAATCACAAATTAGTAATGGAACTGTTGGTTAGTCTGTCTGTAAATTAAAAATTATAAAAGTGAACTGCTAGTCCTAAAAGTATACTTTTCTTGCTTTTCCACATATATGTCTGAACATATACTACTAGCAGTAACATCCAGATAAGATGGTACCAAAATTCACTGGATTTACCCATTCTTCTATAAACTGAGTAAGGCTGTCACATTTTTGTAGTTAGAAAACTGGATGATCATATCATTGATTTGTAGTGTTGTTTTATACAATAGCACCATTTAACAATATGTATAAATATGTTCATCAGACCAGAATATTATTGCTATGTGGGCATAAAACGACTCCATATTTCCACTAGTAAAATATTATCTTTATTATAACAACCTGGGGATATTATACGATATCATCAATTAAAACAAAAGATGAGGTCAGGGTAGCTGATACTTATTCTTAATACACTCCAATAAACTTTTGGTCTGATGGGCATATTTGAAGATTCAATAATTACTGTATTAGCAAAGTGAGAGTTATCTCTCTCATTAGAGTTTATAAGAAACAACTCTGTTTAACTATACATTGTTATGGCTTTGGCATCATATTAGTGGATATGTATAAAACATATTTTACACACACACTGCACAAAAAATTAAACATATTTATGTTTTGCTGACTGACACTAAGTTATCCCGGTAGCAGTTTTCATGTAGTCAAGTTGAATTTTATGAATAGCTAGCTAAATAAATAGTTAAAATAAAGCTAGCAGCATCTCCACTCTACATCTACACTAACATCGCCCCATCGGAAAAAAAGTATAACAAATAATTGTTATTGCTGCAATAATGTGCTGAAGTAATAAATACCAGGTTTATGGCTTTCAGTCTGTTACATATTACAGTCTCGCTGTTTGATTTTATCTTAAATTACACCACAAGTTATAATGTGCCACTATATAAAGTTAACATGTGAATACACAGAGGGTGGATATCGAATAATGCTGCTTTTTCTACATTGTTTTGTGCTTTGAGAGTCACTAAGCTTGTTTTAAGTCAGTTGAGTGGTTGCTGTTAGTGTGAAATATTTGTGCTTATCAAATACTAATTCAGAGCTCACGGCTTTTTTTTGATGCCTTTGCAATGGGTAAAAAGACGTGTTTCCCTTATCTTAGAACTGCTACTTTTAACACATTGGTTCAGCATCTATAAGAATTACATCTTTGTAGGAAGCAACCAGATCCACGCAAAAAAAATGTTCCCTCTATAAAACAAAGAAATTGCTTGGGTGTATAGATGAATTAGGCTGGCTATGGATTAGTTGTTATGCAGCAGACTAATAAATCCTTTGTTTTCATGAGATACTGTATCTGTTGGAGGAGCGTAGCAAACTCTGTAAATTATTAGCCAATTTAATTGCTGAGCGTCCCTCTGTGTGTTTGCTAAAATATTTTAACCTCAGGGATGAGAAACCAACATATTGCAGGGTGTTAGATAAGAAGTAATGGTTTCTAAAAGGAAGATGTTAAAACTAGATTATGTTATTTCAACTTAAGCTTCATCTTCCAGCCTCATATATTTAGAACATAAATGAAAATTATTTAAACAGTTTTTTTGCCAAGTACAGTAGTTTGTCATTGAAAAAGCCATAAACAACAAATAACTTTTTATTTATTATCCTATTATGCTTATCTGCTGCATCCATATTGTGCAGTCATTTGGTACATGCCTGCACAATAAAAACAAATACGTCTGAGAACTTTGAGTCTGGCTAAAAGCATAATTAAACAGGAAATGCCATAAAGCTACTTATTGTTGTAGGAATTCATTATACGCAGGTAGAAGTTGTATGTGTGAGAGGGACATTTACCTTTCTGGATAGCTGTTGTTGCCTGTCTGTTTCTGGACATGTGAGGTGGAATTTCAATCATATCCAATTATTTAACAAAGGCCCTCCACTTTTCCCTGTTCCCAAACCCCTCCCTCCACTCTTAGCTAAAACACATAGCCCCTGATGATCCAACTCTCAGGATATAATGTATAATGAACACAAAATAGTTTCTTGTACACAGAGTCTGATTTTGATGCATACTTGACAAACAAGTACATTTTTTTACCTACAGTGGTCCTTCAAAAATGACTGTGCTTTTTATACACAGGTATACCCCACTTAAATCTACCCCGTTTAGAGCTGATTCACTATAAAGCTGTTTTTTCCTGCCAGACCCCTTTTAATGCTAAACTTCACTTTAACGCCGGTTTTGCCTGCCGGACCCCTTTGAACGCTCTGATTTGTTATAAGAAACCAGAATCCAGGATGAGCCAGGAGCTTCAACATCAATAATTTCAAGTTTATATTTCTGCTAATGTTCAGTTTGTGTTAGTGTTGTGTTTGCTGTTTCTTTGAAGTTCATATAAAACCAAAAAAGTTTAAATTTCAATTGAAATTGTGTTTTTTTTTTTGCATATGTTCCCCTATCCCTATCTTCCCCATGTTAAACTGCCCCATTTAGAGCTGTTCCGCTTAACACTCCTATTGCCTGGAACCTTTCTACAGTGTTAAACGAGGTATAGCTGTACCATAATATAGTTTTGTGGATTATTTTAAGTTTAGTTGATATATCCAAATATGTACATTTTAAGGCAGCAATTTTTATATTTCTAATTATGTATTGTGGTAAAATAGTTCTTGCTCCTTGATACATAGGAATTTTGGCTCAAATATTTGCCAGTCATTGTGGTACAGTGCCAAATTAGGTTCTTTGTTTTTGTTGCTGATTCGCCATTCAGTTGTGTCTGACTCTCCATGACCCTATGGAGCGCAGCATGCCAGAAACATATGTCAGCAACTGCTGCTCTGTGCTCAATCAAGCTCATGTTCATTGCTTCAACAATCTCATCTATCCATCTCCACCTCTGTTGTTCCCTTCTTCATGTGCCTTCAATCTTTCCCAGCATCAGAGTCATGATATGGCCAAAACATTTGAGCTTCCACCTCATGACCATTTTTCCAGTGAACAGTCTATTTTAATTTCCTTATGTATTTATATATTGGATCTTCTTACAGTCCAAAGGACTCTAAGCAGTTTTCTCTCACAATTCAAAGGCATCAATTCTCCAGCTCTCACATCCATATGTTGCTACTGGGAATACAATAGTTCTAACTAGACAGACCTTTGTTGATAGTTTAATATCTTTACTTTTTGCTAGCTTGTCCAAGCTTGCCATAGCTTTCCTCTGCAGAAGCAGACATCTTGTCACTGCCTCCACTTCTTCCCCATCTGTTTGCCTGGAACTGAGACTGATGTTTGCCATGATCTCCAGCTTTTGCACTCTCTTCTTTCACCCTCAACAAGAGGTCCTTTACTTCCTCCTCACATTCAGCCATCATAGTATCATCCGCATATCGGAGGTTGTTATTATTTCTTCCAGCAATATTGATTTCGGCTTTGGATTTATCCAGTCCTGCCTTATGTATGATGAACTCAGCATAAAAGTTAAATAAGTAAGGTGACAATGTGCAACATTGTCACACTCTTTTCCTGATCTTGAATCATTTTCTGACCATGGCTTTTTGGTACACATACAAATCCCTCAGCAGGAAGATCAGACAAGAATTTGCCATATTTTGTTGTGATCCACACAGTCAAAAGCTTTAGAATAGTCTATGAAGCAGAAGTAAATGCTTTTCTAGAACTTTCTTGCTTTCTCGATTATACATCAGACATGGGCAATTTGATCTCTTGTGTCTTTTCATTTGTGCACATCTGGTATTTTCCGGTCCGTAGATTGTTGTAGTCGAGCTTGTAGGATCTTATCTTGTTGGAGAAGGGGGCCAGTAGGGTCAAATTTCACTGGTGTGGCAGAAGGTCCAGAAGTTGCCCCACTGACCACATAAAGCATGAGTCGTCCTCTTCCTCATACCCCAGGCCCTCTGATCCTTGCCACCTCCTCCTGTGATTGTTCCTGTTGGGCAGGGGTACAGTCCTGGACATGCAGCTTTGATGGCACCAACGCCCCCCGCTTTTGGCTCACTAGCTGATCCAGACCTCCTGCCTCCTGAAAAAGAGAGAAGAATGGTATATGTGTTAATTATATTGAATTTACTTTTGGTTGCAGTGTGTCTATCTGACATCTTGTTGTCATGAACCTGGATGTTCACTTAATATCTATGTGGAGCTATCATTTGCTGGATGTGATTCTTTTTCTCCATTGGTAAATTCAGGGAGCTGACATTTCAGTGTCATTAGTGGTTAACATTTACATGTGTTTTGTGTTTTGTATGTATGTGTGTGTGATGTACAAATCATGTGGCATGTTGGTGTATCTGATAATCACCCCACAAGTAAACTGGGTCCTGTTGGACCACCAGGCCTGTAGCGCCAGTGACTGGCACCTGACTCAGCATCTCATTAAGCACCCTCTCCCACTCTTTGTACATGACAGTTGCTTGGGGGACAACATTTGGATCTCTCTCCTTCTCTGCCATCATCCTCCTCACCTTGGCCCAGGCATCATAAACGTGATGCTTAATCGACCTCATATCCCTTTCTGCTAATCTGACTTCTAACTCCTTCCAGGCCTGTATACTGGGCCTGGGCCTAACTTCCTTCTGCCTCCCCAGCAATGATAGTGGGGCGATCACGGATGTCACTGTGGAGGGCCACCATGTCCTTTTATTATTATTATCTTTTATTTGTATTGTGCCAACATATTCCATAGGGATGTACAGGGAACAGCAAAATATACAATATGTAATATTAACTGCAGAAAATGGAGGGCTCTGTTTTGAGCTTCAAATCTTGTAAAAAGCGCTTTTTCCCAAAGCGCCCCACAAGCGCCTGTGCCTTGTGCCTGTAGTTAGGGGCCCTGTGCTTGCATCCAGCCTCTTGTCCTCTCGACTGTGGACCCAGAGGCATGTCCCTCCTTCCCACTACCCACCTGGGATCAGGCCCCTTCCCCTCTGAATCTGTGCTTGGATTCCCGATCACTATGGGTGAATCCCTCCCTCCCTCTATCTCACCTCCACTCCCTCTCGTCCTCCCTCTTCTCCCCTCACATCCACTCCCTCTCTTCATTCTTCTCCTACCCTTACCACTACTCCCTCTCTTCCTAACTCTCCCACCCTCTCTCCACTCCTCAGGGCTGCCTCTCTCTCTCTCCTCTCATCCTCTTCTCCTCCACATGTCTCCCCTACTCTCTACACCCTCCATAACAATCCCAAAAATAAAATAAGGATAAATGAAAATAGGTGTACTGTATATGTATATATTTCTGATATAAGAAAAATGTTTTATGTGTATTTTTTATATGTTAGGGGATAGGGTGGTGGGTTGTAGTGTGTGGATGTAGTGACCTATTTATAGGTGTACCCATGTGTATTATTACTCTATGTGTATGTACAGTATCTCACAAAAGTGAGTACACCCCTCACATTTTTGTAAATATTTTATTATATTTTTTCGTGTGACAACACTGAAGAAATTACACTCTGCTACAATGTAAAGTAGTAAGTGTACAGCCTGTATAACAGTGTAAATTTGCTGTTCCCTCAAAATAACTCAACACACAGCCATTAATGTCTAAACCATTGGCAACAAAAGTGAGTAAACCCCTAAGTGGAAATGTTCAAATTGGGACCAATGTGTCAATAGTTTGTGTGGCCACCATTCTTTTTTTAGCACTGCCTTAACCATCATAGGCATGGAGTTCACCAGTGCTTCACAGGTTGCCACTGGAGTCCTCTTCCACTCCTCCATGATGACATCACAGAACTAGTGGATGTTAGAGACCTTGCACTCCACCACCTTCCGTTTGATGCCCCACAGATGCTTAATAGGGTTTAGGACTGGAGGCATGGTTGGCCAGTAAATCACCTTTACCTTGACCTTCTTTAGCAAGACAGTGGTTGTCTTAGAGGTGTGTTTTGGGTCGTTGTCATGTTGGAATACTGCCCTGCTGCTCAGTCTCCGAAGGGAGGGGATCATGCTCTGCTTCAGTATGTCCCAATACATGTTGGCATTCGTTGATCTATCAATGAACTGTAGCTCCTCAGTACCGGCAGCACTCATGCAGGCCCAGACCATGACACTCCCACCACCAAAAGTGTACATCTATACTGAGGAAAGTTGAAATAATCCCTAAATGACAGATAAACGTATAAGGCACAAAGCACACAAAAACACTGATAGTAGATGAAACCCTCAGTTTGAACGTAAACAGCAATGCAGAGAGAGTGGAGGCAGCATCTGACATCATCAGGTAAATGCAGATAGGGGTAATCAACACAACATTTTATAGAAAACATATATACACATATGGACATTGTGTATATACTGTATGTTTGGTCTGGGCCTGCATGAGTGCTGCCGGGACTGGGGAGCTACAGTTCATTGAGGGAACCATGAATGCCAACATGTACTGTGACATACTGAAGTAGAGCATGATCCCCTGCCTTAGGAAACTGGGCCGCAATGCATTATTCCGACAAGATAATGACACTAAAAACACCTCCATGACGACCACTGCCTTGCTAAAAAAGCTGAAGGTAAAACTGATGGACTGGCCAAGCATGTCACCAGACCTAAACCCTATTGAGCATCTGTGGGGTATCCTCAAAAGGAAGGTTGAGAAGTGCAAGGTCTCTAACATCCACCAGCTCTGTGATGTCATTATGGAGGAGTGGAAGATTACTCACGTGGCAACCTGTGAAGCTCTGGTGAATGAACTCCATGCCCATAAGGGTTAAGTGCTGGAAAATATTGGTGGCCACAGAAAAAATTTACACTTCGGGCCCAATTTGGACATTTCCACTTAGGGGTGTACTCACTTTTGTTGCTAACGGTTTAGATATTAACCGATCTGTGTTGAGTTATTTTGAGGGAACATTTACACTTATACAGGCTGTACACTTACTACTTTATATTGTAGCATATATATATATAAATATATAATAAAATATTTACAAAAATGTGAGGGGTGTACTCACTTTTGTGAGATACTGTATATTATGTGTTATCAGTTAATATATATTTTGATGGATTAAGGGTAAAATAAGTATTGTTGTTTCGGTATTAATGTATGAGTATTTGTCATTCCACTTTAACATTAAATAATTTGTCTTTATTTTTAACACTCCACTTGAATCTTGTATTATTATATTAACGCACCACCATATCTTCACATGTGAAAATGTATTTTGTTTTACATTTGCTTAGCACTTTTGGTGAAATTTAAGAAAAAATTATATTTTCACTAATCTAATTGTATTTTTCACATTCTCTTACTATCACTGGTGAATTATAATACCCTTAATAGTTCTTTCTCTCTCTCTCTGCACTGACTTCAGTGTATGAAAACAGCTTGCTTGTCACAGCCAGACTATTCTATTCCCTCACTGCACCTACTGTAGAAAATTTGCCATCTGGCCCACACAACGAAAAATAAAAATAAATAAAATGTCCACCCCTATGGCAATTATCAAATAAAGTTCAGGGTCGACCCGCAGGGTAATCAGGGGTCCTTTAGGCCTTGTTCTCCCACCCCCTGATGCTTTGAGTGGCGGAACAATTAATCCCTATAATAAACCTCAGTAGTTCCTAATGTACCACCCATGAGAGTTCATAAAGACTCCTGTAATCCCTTTTCTGATTCATTAGTCAATCATAGGTGGGCAACTATCTGAGTATACTTCAATATTATTAAGTATTCAAAATATGGAAGGTAATCTTCTCTGATTAGCCTAACTCCTTCATCTGATGGGCTAAAATGCAATTGGGTATAGGCCTAGAAAGGAGTAGCTCCTGTTAGTTTACATTTAGATTTGTGGTATTAGTATTGAAAGTATAGAATAAGAAGTATACAGTATTTGTTTTCAGCTTTTACAATTTTATTATCGTATTTTAATTTTTTATTTTAATATGTATTTTGTATTTTATATTTTATTTTGTATACTTGTTAGCTCCAAACCCTTTGGGGTACAAAATTTGTAGTTTTGAGGACTTTAGAACTACTCATTAAATTACTAATAAGCCTTAGCGGGTGGCCAGGGTACCAGATAGTTGTTGGTCCTTAATGATTGGTTGCAAATATTTGTGGCTGTTTGGGTTATTGTGTCTCATGTGAGGGGGGGCGGAGGTTGAATCTTTATCAGTGGTTGCTTATAATGGGGAGATTGTAGGTGGAACCACTTTCAAAGCATAAACCTGATGCTTATTTATCATGAAGAATGTGATTAAACAGAATGTGATTCTAAGACATTTAAACTTACAGTATATTATGGAATTTTGGGTCTGACTTTTGGGTCTGACCACAGGACCTTGATTGACATTAGCCACATAGCCAAGCAATTCAATGGAGTATTAACATGGCCATAAGGACCATATGCAGGACTTCTCCACTTGAGTTGGTATATTATGTGATATTTTTCCATGATCTGCTTATATGCCCTAAACCCTAGAGGACTCTGGTTCCTTTTTCCATTTTTAGGGCAATTATTTCATGTGTAGAGTTGGACTTCACCCGTACACTCAGACACTCTGTCTCCAGCAGTCACATTACCTAATTAACCCCTGCTGTGTCCAGATCCTGCCCGGAGGTAGCAGATAGCTGTAGGCTGTGGGTGAGGAAAGAGACAGGCTGGCAAGGGGATAAAACATTTGAAACTTGTGTTTGTCTAATTTAGTGGCCCGCTGCTTATTGGTGCAGGGCTGGCCTATGTAAATATACCATATGGGAGAAATATATAAAAATGAGACCCAAGGAATACATTTTTCTGTTTTCTCTGGGACACATAGGAATGGTATGTTTATTGCCATGTATCCTAAAGATCATGACCCTGTGATGCTAGGTACCTTATGCTTTTGCTGATGATCCTGATATGACCACTGGCAAAGAGAAGCTCTCTCCCCTTCATGATCCTCAGGGAGAATTCCTAAAGCTGAATGCTCCCCTGGTTATGACAACTGGTGGCAGTTGTGGGATTTCAGTGCAGGAAGCGGCATTCAGGATGGCATATGGCAACCTATTCTTAGTAGAAATCAAGTTCTTTCAGTAGCTTCGAGGTGATGCAATTTATCCAGTACTACCATACCTGCTCCCTGGATGCCTGCAGAGTTGAGGTGATTCAGGAGAAAAGGAGCCCAATCACAAGGATGGTCCTGGATGGTGAGCAGAATAGGTGGATGATGTGGTGCCAAAAGAACCAATAGCCACACCAGGGCAAGGGCAGGATTATTACTGGTAGCCAATTGAGACCTAACGACAGCTGAAGCTAAGAAGTCCTCTGTAGTGGCAAGTCCAGAGTGGAGTGACAGTGCTCACAGGCACCTGAACAGGGTTTTGGTGGACCGCAAACACACAGAGGAGCTCTGACCAATAGAGATGGTCTGGAAACCAGAAACGGATCAGAGATCAAGATACACTTCTGCACCTGGAGACTGTGTGGGCCCAGTGGCTCTATTGACCCCCTCAGAGCTGCTCCACCGACTAGCATTTTAAGCCTTGAACTATGGGCCTTGCGTGGACTATCTTTTTTCAACCCATAGACTTATTACCAATCTGAATATGCAGCATGACCGCAAAAATCCGGTGGAGATCATCGCCTGGATGCTGAATTTGGAACAGGGGAGTAGTTGTCACAACCTGTTTTTGGGGACAGGGTGGGACTTCTACTGTGCCAAGATCCTGCCCTGAGGTAGCTGATAGCTTGGGGTGTAGACTCATCGTCAGCTAGGTGGGGAAATATACAAGCTGGCACCCGGTTCTTTGAGACAGACCTGGCTCAATTGGGGTAGTTCAAATCGGACAGAAGGTGTAAAACTTGTGTTTGTCTAAGGATGTGGGCCACTGCTGATTAGTGCAGGGATGAACTTTGTAAATGTACCATTTTTTTATAATGTGGGAGAAATGTATAAAAAGGAGACCCGAGCTATATATGTATGCTCTCTCTGGACACATAGGAACAGTGTGTTTCTTTGAGGGAAAGTGTTATAATCACTTCAAACCATGAACTTCTGCTGCTATCCTATGAGAAAGGGATTGAAGAATTAAATAGGATCTGTGGGTAGGATTGGTCTCCCTGCTCAAGCCCACTGAAGAGCAGATCATGACTCTTATGCTCATCCTGTGATCCTGGGTCCCTTATGCTTCTGCTGAAGATCATGATATGACTGCCAGACACTGAGAAGCCCTCCTGGACCTGAAGGCAGGAGTTTTAGAAGTTAAATGACCTAAGTCTGTAAACAAGATGGGTTTACAACACAATATATGCTGCTTGCTCACGGCTGTAGTATAGAAAAATTAAGTATACAGCAGCATTATCAAAATTCATTGACTGAAAACACAATCTAGTTGTGTGTAAATATTAATTGACTTCTAATTTACAGAGTGTCTCTTCTTTCAGGCTCAAATATTTTATCATGTATCCAAAGAACATTTTATAAACATTACAACAAGTGTATTATATATGACAAATATAGGGTTGGAAGCTTACATTAAGTGACACAGGACTAGAATGGGATTATTTTCTCTTCCTCTTGATATGTTACATGATCAAGATAAGCATGGTTCAGATGCCTATTCACAAACATGGGAATTACTACTGTATCATTTTGATTCTAAAATCAGCTAATCAAATTCAGGTAACTGAGTTATCAATCACTAAATAATAATTCCTCTTAAGGCAGTGACAGGCCATCTAATTCACCTCAAGGGCCGCATATGTGAAACCTGATTCCTTTAAACAACCGTGCAATATTTTTTTTACATGTAGCCAACATGGAAAACTCACTCTGGGAGAGAGGTAGAGATGACTAATTGGTAATTGAGGAATAAGAAATAGGGATATGTTTTTGGAGTGCAAGAAAGAGTGAATTGCTAGTATTGCCTCTCACTCAGAACAGACTTAGGCACATTGAAAGAGAATGAGGGCCCCAGGCCACTTGTTGCTCACCAGTGTTTTAAGATAATTAAACTAGAGGAAGATCGTCCAGAGTGATATCTGATTTTTATGTTAGTTTTCAGAACTAAAAATAATATATTTTTGATCAAAAAGCATTTAGAATTAATAAAATACACCATTTGAAATCTGTAATAGAAAATTTGAGATTACAGTTTCTCTAAGACCCATGTTGACTTATTAATTTGCTTATTAAATATAATGTTTCTAATTATAACTTTTAATTTGATCAGTTTACAGATATAATGATGGTTAAGAGCAAGTATGGTAATGCTATGTATAATAAGCACTTAGTGATACAAGTTGTAATTACATAGTAAGAGTTCAAGTGACCTAGAAATAAAGATTTGTTTGTGGTTTGACATCCTGCTAAGAGGTAGGCAGTCTGTTCTCTATTCAATAATGATAATAAGAATAATTATACACCCCATGCTGGCAGTAAATATATGCTTCTATGAAGCAGAATACTGCACAGATCACTAACAAAAGGTATATTTGCTATTTCTGTGTTTCTTGTAAATTGAAGAGGGTTTATATTTTAGCAATAAATATTTAGTGGAGAAGCCAGTATATATGGGGTAATGATCCAAAATATTATAATTCTGCATATATGAAGATTATCTGATTACAAAAAAATAAATAGTATTTATATAAAATTAAATTTAGAAACTTAAAGGACTACTTAAATGGCAAATTTCTAGTTTGCTCTTACAAATACTTTTTTTATTTTTTTTATTTTAATATGCTTTATTGAATTCATATTCCCAAATATTCTTATTTGTTTTTATTTTTTAAGTGTACAAAAGTTTAATTTCAATTTTCAATGCATACAGAACATACAAAAATATACATTTAGACAATACACTTAACTTTGTTGGAGATAACATATTGTATCAGTACTCCTAACACAAAATAACTATTTCAGTAAAAAATGGAGTATAGGTGATTATCTCGGTAAATAATCGGTATGCTTTCTATTCTGTTATATTTTGATCCCATATTATCCATTTGGTCGTATAACTTTTTCCCTCTTAAATTAAGTCGAACAAGTCCGCTTTCCAATTCTCTATCTCTATCTAAAATTCTTTCTACCTCTTTCCGAACAGGCATTTGATCAGACTCCCATACCTTCATTAACAGCCATTTAGATATTAATAAAATATGGGAAATAAATTGTACTGGAATTTGATCTGGCATCATATGAAAAAGACACATTGCTCGATTAAAAGGAATAATTCTCTTTGTTATAACTATCATTTTAGATTTTAGTCTGACATTGCTTCCAAAAATCTTGGACTAGGGGACATTGCCACTGATGGAACTCAAAAAACCCTTCTCCCCAGATCCCCTCCAACATAAGTATTGTTTTTTTGGGTTGATTTTTTTCAGGGTGGTGGAGACAATATACTATCTCTGAATTAATTTAACATATAGCTCCCTGTAGGATGAACAAATTGAAGTTCTCTTGACTTGCAAACACGCTTTATACCAGTCCTCTATCGATAGAGTCACTCCTACATCCCTCTCCTAGCTAAGCATCTTATTGGTCTTACTCATTTCATCTCTAGCTCTAATAATATTGCTACATTTAGAAATAATATGTGAAACATTGTTTTAATTAAAATTTGTTCAAATAGGTGAGGGATCTCTAAAATTGTCCAATTGAAACCCCAAAACTTCTATTTCTCTTTTAATAGATAGGTAATCCAGCCATGTTAACCCAAATGATTGAAATCTATTTAAAATGATTTGGCAGGTAACCAATGCTTTCTTCTCATACAGATCTAGAATAGTTTGAATCCCTCCAGCTTTCCGTCTATTCAATGCAATATTGTTATTTTTATATTGTAATATATCCACCGGGAATAAAAGAGAGGGGTATTTTGCTAGATCCATCCTATCTTTATTATGATACCAAAAAAATAAAAATGAACAAATCCCCTTTGGAATTATCGCCACCAAACTACTCTCCAAACTTGGATGCCATAACAGTAAATCTACTGGAAAATGTATAATATCCTTTTCTAATTTATACCAACTAGGTTGGTTTAAGGATAGGTTCCACTGTAGAGTATGGTTCAAGATTACAGAAGTATGTATATCTTTAATAGATGGAAAGGCTAAACCTCATCTTTCTAATCTTCTTTTAATGATATTTAAACCCACCTGGGGTTTCTTGTTTTTATTCATAAACTTATTTAACAGGCTCTGAAATAAGGACACCACTTGAGGTATGCATCTCATGATGTACATAATTTTAGAAATTATAATTTTTACTAAATTAATTCTACCTAACCAGGACAAAAAGGTTCAAGTTCCAATCCTTCAGACTTTTTTTGATCTGTTCATACACTATCATAAGTTTATTTTTTAGAATTCTATTAATTAACAGTATAAAAGTTATCCCCAGATGTGTTATCTATATAATCTTAATAGGAACAATAATTACATATTTTAACCTTGTAGTCTGATCACCTGTCAATTCTATCCTAAGAGTTTCTGATTTAGAGTTGCTAATTTTAAAGTGTGATACTTTACCATAAATCTCCTGTATATCAAACAGAGAGTGTAGAGAAGTTTCAGGTTTCGTAAGAGTTATTACAATATCATCTGCATACATTAAGACCCTATATTGCATATTTCCCACAGCTACACCTTTGATAGCATGTGAAGATCTTATAATTTCAGCCAATGGTTCTAGTGTCATTATGAAGATTAAGGGTGACAAAGGACACCCTTGTCTTGTGCCGTTTTTAATACCAAACTTCTTAGTTTCAAAATCTTTTCCACATACGGAAGCTTTAAAGTCTCTATATAATGCCTTGATGGCTTTTGATCCAAATTCTCCAAACCTGTCCACGGCCCCTATAAAGCTCCAATTGACACTGTCAAAGGCATTTTCGGCATCTAATGACAAGGCAAAATATTGGACTTTTCTCCTTTTAGCATATGAAATCAGGTAAACCCTTAGGGCCTCATTCTATTACCGGCCGTAAATCGGCCGTAAGGCTGCGATTCCTTGCGGGGGTTCTGTTAACTCGCGATTCTATTATACGGCCCGCAAGGATCTCCTCTTACGGCCGGCCGCATATCTTGGAACCGGCCGTAAGCTCAGAAATCTAAAAACGCAAAAATAAATTCAAACCTGCACTGTACAGCTCTGTAAATGCTAGGGATCATATTGGGGGACATGAGGATTAAAAGTAACCCACTCTCAAGCTTGCACATCAGCCCAAACCCGAGTTCAAATTAACTGTTTATTTTCCGGCTGCGGCGTGGGCGGGTCTGAGGTGCTCCAAGCCCTCTGGACTTTTTACATGGATATTTTACGGATATTAAAAAATATATATTTTACGGATTTGAGTATAGGGTAATTATGTGCTATTTTTGCTAACACCGAATATCACTTTATAGACTCTGCAAAGTGCAGGATGGCTTTATTTGGGCTATTTTATGTGCTTAATTGGTGCTAGCAGGACCTCTTTCCTGCAAGTAAGCTGCGGCTCGCTTTTAGCCTTGCAGAGAGGGTTCCCGGAGCAATTGAATTGCAAATAGGAATTTCTTACGGCCGATTTCCTTGCAGTCGTTTAAGATCAAAGGATTTCCTCCGGCGCAAGCGGCCGCAAGAGATAGCAAGGCACCGGCCGCAAGCCTACCGGAATCCCCGGCCGGAGGGGAATAGAATAGCCGAATAGCTTGCGGCCGGTCCTTGCGGCCCCGCAACGGCTGCGGCCGCTAATAGAATGAGGCCCTTAGATTGTAAGTTTTTAAGTTTTCAAGTGTGTGTCCGTGTCTTGGAAACAAGCACTATGTGCATTTAATTATATGCTCAAAAACAGGGCCCTCCATTGTTTATAAGGTGTTAAGTTTGTTTTTTGCCATGTACTAAACCCCTGTACAGCGCTACAGAATATGTTGGCGCGATATAAATAAAGATAATAATAATAATAATAATAAGGTCTAAAAGTTTTCTTATATTATCCATCCCCTGTCTGTTTTAGAAAAAAAACACTTGGTCAGGGTTAATTAATTTGAAAATACATTTGTTGAGTCTCGTTGCCAAGATCTTAGCATAGATTTTAGTATCGTTATTTAATAACAATATTGGTTTATAATTTTTATAGAGTTCAAGATCTTTATCTTACTTGAGTATGTTTATAATTCGTACCTCCGACATCTCTGGAGACATATATCCTGATTCTTTTATTTTGTTAAACATGTTAGACAGGTATGGACTAAGGATTTGAGAATATATCTTATAAATAGATTTATGAAGCTATCTACTCCAGGGGCTTTATTCAATACCAAATCTAATATAATAAGCTCAGTTTATTTTGGGGAAATATCTTGGAGGTTTATCCTAGCCAGAAAAGCATCTATTTCACTTTTGAAAGGTTTTACAAATCCGTTTTCTGTCTCTAGAATATATAGTGAGCTGTAATACGATTCAAATATGTCCCCAATTTCCTTTGGATGAAAAACCTTACGGTTATTTTTATCTCTTATAGAACCCATTTTCTGACTTAATCTATATTTGTTTTACCTTATTTGCCAGGTATTTGCAGTTTCCATTTCCCAGAGCATAATAATCCTGTTGATATCTCAATATCATCTTGTCCGTTTGATTCTTCAGGATTCTTTGTATCTGTAGTCTAATACTCTTAATCCGATGGCTTTTATTTTGATCTGGTGACATTTTCTTTACATTTTTAAGTTTATTTAAATTTATATAGAGCTCTCTTAATGATTTCCCTCTAGTTCTTTTTAATAAAGCTGTTCTAGCAAAGAATAAGCCCTTAACCATAGCCTTATGGGCGTACCATAAAGTAGTATGTGAGGGTACAGAATCCTTATTAATCCGAAA
Organism: Discoglossus pictus; assembly: GCA_027410445.1. Taxonomy (NCBI): domain Eukaryota; kingdom Metazoa; phylum Chordata; class Amphibia; order Anura; family Alytidae; genus Discoglossus; species Discoglossus pictus. The sequence goes on along the minus strand of CM050163.1, from coordinate 471,091,757 downwards.
GTAGCTAGATATATCCTCTTTCAATTTATCTACAAATCTGCAAGATTTCAATTTAGTCTAATCCATTTTCCAATGACTCGATTTTTTAGCTTCCTGAAAGTCATTCATGGTCATACTGATCAATGCATCAATGCAACGACCATGTAATGTTACCTATATCAATGGATTCCACTAGATTTAATGTATTTGCATCCATAAAAAAATAATCTATTCGGGTATAACTATTATGTCTCCCTGAGTAATATGTACTGTATAATCCTTAACTTCGGGATTAAGGGTTCTGCAACAATCGTAAAGTTTCTGTCAGAAAATTTCAGAGGCAAACTGCTTAGACAAGCTTTTGCCCGTAACTACTGGATCTTTTTTAGAGGAGGAAATTCTATCTAAACTAAAGTTTGATATCATATTGAAATCTCCACACACTATTAGGCATCCACTTTTAATCTGGTTAACTAAATGAAAAACCTCCTTCAAGAACCTAATTTGATTGTAATTTGGTAAATATACGTTTACGATGGTATACAATTCGTGATTTATCATACCTTGCCAGATAATACAGTGGGGGGAAAAGTATTTGATCCCCTGCTGATTTTGAACGTTTGTCCACTGACCACAAATTTACAACATAGAAATAGCACAGCACTAGCACTTTAAATTAAAAGGTAAAGTAGTGACTGTGACAAACTAACAGTTATGAGGTAAAAGGTTAATTCAACAATATAAGAATAAATTAGCACTAAGTCACAATACCACAAGCACTTTAAGATAACAGTTTTGAATAGCACAATTTGAATTAAAATGCACTTTAAGTAATAGAATCATGAAATTAACATAAATACAAAGGGTAAAGGATTAACACAAAAGAAACATAAAGGCACCTAAAGCATATACTCAAGTGAAGTGCTGTATGAATAAAGAAAACTATAAACAGATAAAAGGATTATTAAAAAAATCCTATTTTATGTAAATTAAAAATCAGGGTACCTGATAAGGATTTGATCAAGGAAAAATAACCAGAAATAAAACACAAATACAGTTGAATTGAAAAACAAAATCTTTTATTGACTGCAGCATAATAAAGTAACTAAATAAAAAAGCTGTTATCAAAGCAAAGAATATAATAATAACAAAAATAAAACCTAAACAAACCTTTAATAATTTGCTGGACGTCAAAAAACCCAAAGGATTAAAAACCTTGGGTTTGACATGAATTTTTTAATTGTTGCATTTTTAACAATATTTTAAATGTACAAATAAAGATTGCATTTTTAAAAATTAGTATGTGGCAATAATAATTAAAATAAAGGCTGCATTAAAGGTATTTATGTACAAACTTGGTTGGTTGTTCAAGGATTCCTAAATAGGATCCAAAGGACAATTCTTTTGGTACGCATCTAAGTAATAACACCTAGGGACACAAAACAAACTAAAATCATTTTTTGAGCATTATTTTGGGTCCATTACTTGGACAACCGCCAATTTTATGTTCCATTTTGTGAAAAAATATTTTCCATCTTGCACTGTATTTATTCTATGCCATCTTGCGTCTTTCAAGGCTATCAGTCCGCCAGGAGATTTGCATTTATATGGAAGATCATGCTGTCTTAAAGTAAGGGTGATGATGTTAAACTCTTTTCTTTTCAATATGACATGCAGAGATAAATCAGAAAATATTTTTAATGACTCATAGGGTTTGTCAAAAGTCATTTTCTTATAGCTTGCTTTGAGGATAGCCTCCTTAAATGGCAGAAAGTTAATTCTTATGATAACATCTCTTGGGGTAGATTTATCTATCATAGGGGGAAGAGGAATCCTATGTGAAACTTATAGCTTACAATTCTCTAAGGGCATGTTTACCCCTAGTGAAAGGAAAAATTACAACAGATATTTGTACAGCTCTGTGTCTGAGACTGTTTCTTCTATCCCTCTAATACAGATATTGTTTCTCCTAACTCTTCCCTCTAAGTTAAGGATTTTAATACATAGATTCTTTATATTTTCCTCTAATGTGGAGTTGTGTCTCATTAGTGAATTATGATCTGTTATAAGATTGTCTATTTTAGACTCCAACTCTTCATTTTTACTTTGCAATTCTATGATTGCTGTGGATATCTCCTGTATCTTGGTGTTCAGTTCCAATGATAGATTTGTTTGGAATTCTACAAAAATATATTTTATTTTTGAGTATGTCAGTGTTTCATGATCTTGAGAGGTCAATTTTATATTAACATTTTCTGAGGCCTTTATTAGGCTTTGATCTAGCAATTGTTCCATATTTGAAATTTCTGGAAAAGTCATCTCCTTTTGGTGAAATAAAAAATAGACCTTTGGGGGGGATTTTTCTTTTCCTTCATTTTTGTTTTTGACGCCATTATTTTCCAGACAACTCCCCTCTTCTTCTATCTTCCTCCTCTTTTCCTTTTATTCAGTGTACCCCAAATAGATCTTCTGTAGTAAGAGAGGTGTTATTATTGTATCATTGATGATTGTTTATTCCTATTTACTCTCATTTTCTGTCTTTCTCCCACCTCCTATTCACCTTTTCTTTATTATACAATGTGAGACTCTGCACCCCCCAGTAACTCCAACCATCAGCAGTTTGGGCTTAATAGGGCTTATATTAGACTTGGTTTGATTTCATATAGAGCCTTTAACAGCTTTTATCGGATCTTGGCTTGTGTCCAGCTAATAATTGCCCAACTCTTAGTATTGTGTACTTTGTCTAGCAAGCCTTCACAGTGTCTCTAGAATAGTGATTTCCATATTGTGTGTGCATTACAGTACTTATAGCTCTTTTATTTACCTTGTCCTTTGTTACTCCCTGGTACTGTTGTCAGTCATAGTGTCTCACTCACCACTGGCTGTCTCTCCCCTTCTCTGGAGATCTCGGGGCTAGGGTTCGTGTTTTCCCGCCACTAGCGGGTGCTGAGGTATTGGATGACTCTCCTATGTAGCGCTGGTGTTCCACCAAACTCCAATGTCAGCTGGTACTGCGCCACCGCATCCGTCCGTGAGCTGCTCCACTCATCCTCCACTACTCTAAAAACACCTCTGCTCTGCACACACTGCTTGCTGCCGATTCCCACTGCCTCTACTTCGGAGCTCTGGAGGGTACTGGCACGATGGAAGTCTAGGAGATCAGATTCAGAGGGTTCAGTCTCCTCACACATCGTTGCTACAGCATCACGGTGTAGATGCAGATAATTTCCGGTCACGCCCCTTTACAAAGATTTTTTTTACAAATAAATACACTTTTTAATTTTCAATTATTATTTTCAATTCTGCTTTAAAAGTGGCAGGTAATTGCTTCTGTTCCTACGAGGATCATAGACTTGTGAGGAATGGTAGTTAACATTTGTACACATAACATCTGTCACTTGACAATAAGAACAAATAGAAGAGCAAGTCCTACAACGGTAACCCCAAGCACAGTTCTAGCCGTCAGAAGCCCCAATGAGATCAGCAGAGTTTATTAAATGTATGATTTTCTTTAAATCTTAAAATAACAAAAGTGATATAAAGATATTACTTTTTATTTGCCAACTGATAAGAAAAATAAAGTGAGCTATATTTTATTTTTTAGGCTTCCTAAATTAAAATGTAGTTGGAAGCTAGAATTTTATAAACTGTTTAAGTCACCAGATAAACCACAAAAAAGAGAGTTTAGGGAGCAGTTTAGATCACACAGCAGGTAAGAAATTGTACATTAGACAGAAGGTGTTAAAAAAAATGTGTCTGCAAGCAGTATAGCAAAACTCTCACATAAAAGTAATGAAATGCACATAGAATAGTTTACCCCAGCCTGAGTTCACAAAACGTTTCAAACCTAGGTGCCAACTAGTCTACTAAGGAATTGCCTACATTACAGTGATATAAATATAAAGTACAGTATAATATTTCTACCTATTTAGCATATTGGAACATGAAGCTCAGACCTATATGCAGTCCAGAATGTAACGTGAAAAACATCATCATGAATTTGTTCCCAGCCCTTTCTTTCTCTTTATGTTTTGAAGTGTCTCTTTAATATAGTCAGTAAGTCTTTAAAATTGTATTTTGGGCTCTAGAAATGTTTTCTATTGTTTCCAATTGGTGTGTCAATCTTTTTGTTGTTGGCTTTGTAAGGGTGAAGAGTGTGTCTTTATTTGAGGGATAAATATGTTTCCCCAATATGATATGCTTATGTAGTACATTTCTCACGTTATTAAATATGCATTTTTTATTCCTTTTTGTTGAGTTTTTTTTTTTTTGTGTGGGCACATCTCACATCTATGCTTTTGCATGGGACTTTCCCAATGCTTGTGGATGGACATGGAGTTTTAAACAATAAGGGTATATAGACTTTGTGGTTGTCTGTAAGAAAGAAGTGACTCTGGAAAGGCATTTTACCCAATTATTCTTGTTTTGATTAGCTGTAAATTCTTGGAATTTTTCTTTGGATTGACTGGGGGTAGCATTCAAGACATTTTTCTCTTGGTAATTTGACTGCTCTATGAAGTTTGGTTATTTATGCTATTGGGCAGTGAGCTATGTTCCTGAGTACCCTGCTTATCTGAAACATACTATCTGTGGGGTTGTTATAGAGAGATTCTAGTATGGTCCTTGATTTAGATCAGAGGCTTTATTCACCTGCTGTCCAAATTATTAGGATGCCATTAATAAAGCAAATATATGTTCAGATCTACAACAAAAGTAATCAAGAATTTAAGACACTTAATAGGGGATCAAGTATCCAAGGTTATCACCCAATAATCAAATCACCAAGGGAAAGTAACTGCTTCCATCTTAGTTCATAGCAAGCCTTCCCTGAAGTTTGACACTTGCAACTGATCTCTCTGCCCTCCCTCCCTGCCCCACATCCACCCACCCTTGCATTCTCTTAATTTATAGAAACTCATATGACTTGCACCTGCTCAGTAAACATCACCTGCTAAAAAAACAAAAAATGCATTGTCATAAGTCTCTTAGCTACTCACCTACCTCAGCCATTCTGATAAACCTTATCACACTATTTTCCCTGCTCCTGAATCTATATTATTACTTCTACTATATCTTAGGATAATAATTCTTCCCCCACAATCTTCTAACCTATTTTTCCTAATCTCACACATTGTCGCAATGCTTTCAAACGCTTTCCTCTTTCTTATAACCTACTGCCTCTCTCTCAGACTCTCCTTTGCAGCATCTCAATATCACGTCCCCAACAATATTACCATCTCATATTCCTTGCTCTTCTCTCCTCTTCTCTGCTCCCATGAGCTCCTCTCCCTCCTCCAGGTACAATATCATCCCCTCCCTAACACTCACAAGCAAAAACAGCAGTGTAAGTCCCAGTCCCATCTTCTCTCCCTTTCACTCCTCCTTCTCCTGGCTGTGGGAGATATATTCCCTAACCCAGGCCCTTCACTCATATCCACTCGCTGTCAGCCACACTCTGTTTCAAGGTCAAGCAAACATCCAGAATCTGATATCCATCACTTGTCACAAACCTTCAACTCTACCTTTCTTCTGTGCCCTCTGGAACGCCCGATCTATCTGCAATAAACTTAAAATTCACTCATGACCTATTCACTACAAACTCCCTCAATCTACTGGCTCTCACAGAAACTTGGCTCTCATCCTCAGACACTCTCTCACGGTGGTTTTTACCTCAGCCACACACCTAGAGCTGGGAACAAACAAGGTGGTGGTGTGGGTATTTTGCTTTCCACTCGCTTTACATTTCACCTCATACCCCCGTCCCATTCCTCCAATTCTCATCCTTTGAAGTTCATACAATCCGCCTCTTCTCACCTATCTCTCTATGTGTACCTGTGATCTATCGCCCCCCAGGCACTCCCTCTCAATTTCTTGATCACTTTTCTGCCTGGCTCCCTCACTTTCTCTCCTACAATGTTCCTTCACTGGTACTTGGATATTTTAACATTGCTGTTGACACCTCCACAGTAGCAGTCAAACTTCTTGCACTCACCTCTTCACTTGGCCAAACTAACGGATTCTTCTACTCATCATGCTGGAAAAAATAAAAACATTTTTTTTTACATTTTATTTCCATGTTATATCAATCCAGTGATTTAATGGGTTTATACATATCATGGAATCCGCATGGACTAAAGCAGTTGATTTATTAATTTTTACATTTCTGGATTTCGAGTCTCATCACAAATTGAATCACCTAAATGATTGTAGTTTAAATTCCATGTTTTACTGATGTCATGATGACGATCTCATTTACCATTGTCTGTGTCTAAATTGTAACTTAAAGGACCACTTTAGTCCCCTAGACTCCATTATACTACCCGAAAAAGAAGATCAACATTAATACATTTAATGCAACAAAAAACATATTTACCTTGCCAGTGTCTTCTCCAGGTTCCTCCAGGCTCCTCTTCCTCCTCCTCACCTCTGCTGCATAGCTAAATGATGTCTGCGGTATAGCATATCAGTGCTGTACTGCTAAGAATATGCACTGGTATGGGAAGAGCTGGTCGAGTGACAGCTCTTGCCCAAATGGCCTTGATAGCCCCAGCCCTGATAACGTCACACGTGACATTGTGAAACTACTAGGCTGCACTCAGGTTGATAAAGGCAGAAACATGCTGTGTCTGTAAGAGCCCACGTGCAGCCTGTCTGTGCCTCCCAGTGCCGATCTACATCCTCTGCTTTTAAGTGGCCATCTACTGCGAGGGAGAGGAAAGAAGAGAAAGCGGTGGCGGGACACTGGGGAGAGGAGAGAGGAATGGGGGAAAGAAACACTGAGGAAAGGAGAGGAGGGGAGAGACACTGGGGGGACACTGAGTAGGGGAAAGACACTGGGGAGGGGAGAGGAAGGGGGGAGAGGCACTCAGGAGGGGAGAGACACTGAGGAAGGGCGAGGAGGGGGGAGACACTGAGAGGGGAGAGGAAGGGGGGAGAGGCACTCAGGAGGGGAGAGACACTGAGGAAGGGCGAGGAGGGGGGAGACACTGAGAGGGGAGAGGAAGGGGGAGAGACCCTGAGGAGGAGAGAGGAAGGGGTGAGACACTGAGGATGGGGGAGACACTGTGGAGGGGAGAGGAAGGGGAGAGACACTGAGGAGGAGAGAAGAGGAGGGACACATTGGGGAGGGGAGAGGAAGGGGAGAGACACTGAGGAGGGAAGAGGAAGGTGAGACACTAGAGAAGGGAGAGAAAGGGGGATAGACACTGGCGTAGGGAGAGGAAGGGGGAGACACTGGGGAGGAGAGAGGAAGGGGGGAGACACTAGGGAGGGAAGGGGGAAAAGACACTGGAAGGGAGAGAAAGGGGTGAGAGAAACTAGGGAGGGGAGAAGACAGAGGAGAGACACAGGGGAGAGGAAGGGGGAAAGACACTGGGGAGGGGAAAGGAAGTAGGAGACACTGGGGAGGGGAAGGGAAGAGACACTGGGGAGGGAAGGGTGGGAAAAGACACTGGGTTGGGAAGGGGAAGACATTGGGGAGGGAAGGGAGGAAAGACACTGGGGATGGAAGGGGGGAAAGACACTGGGAAGGGAAGGGGGAAAAGAGACACGAGAGGGAAGGGGGGAGAGACATGGGAGGGAATGGGGGGAAGAGAGGGAGGAGAGACGGGAGGCAAGCGGGGGAAGAGAGACATGGGGGGAAAGAGACAAAGTGAGGGCAGTGGGAAAGGGTGGGAGAGAGAGAGAGACAGGGGAGGTAAAGGGTGGTAGAGAGACATAGGGGAGGGAGCAGTGGGTGAGAGACACAGGAGAAGGGGGAGAGAAACATGAGGGGTAGAGAGACCGGGAAGAGAGAAGGAGGGGAGGAGGGAGAGACAAGAAGGAGGGCAGGAGGAAGAGAGAACAAGAAGGGAGAGGGTGCACAGGGAGAGAGAGAGACAAAGCAGATCATATATCACACCAACATTGACGGGCAATTTACTAGTATTTTTATATTTATTATATATATTTATATAAATATCTCTATATAGAGAGATATTCAAACACACACACAGTATATATATATATATATACTAGAGAATTGCCTTTCAAAAAATGACGGCAATTAAATTGTAAGGTAGCTAATGCTGTTTGGTGTATAATAATGAAATATATAATACAATAATAAATGAATATACTTTACCTATTTTGAAGCATTGTGTTGAAGAGCTGGCAATCTGTTTTGATGTTGCTGCAGCATTAGTGGTGTGGAGCTGCTGCGTAAGCGTGATGAATGTGTGCAGTGTAATAGTGTGCGTGGGCGAGACCAAACCGTTAGAGTAGTTGTGTACTTCCGCATTGTTCTAAAATGGCGGGTAATGTGTGGTATACGTCTGTATCGGAATATCTGTAGGTATTTTGTGGTGTTTTGCGTGTTTCTTGTGGTGTTTTGCGTGTTTAGAGTGCTGTAGCCTCGTTTTCGTTTTGTTCGGCGGCCATTTTTTCTCTCGCTTAGAGAATTTTTGAGTGTCTAAACTTTTTTATTTTGAGTTAAATTAAGGTCTAACTTCATTTTTTTGAGGTCCTGGATGCTCCCTCTTGCTGTAGGTAAGCTTTTTATGTATGTGTTGTATGTATTTATTGTGTTTTTCATTTTTTCCGGTTCGCGGGTTGTGGCCGATTTTTGCGAGGTCGTAATGAGTGGTAACGTGTCTCGTTTCTTGTTTGTGTTGCGACGTAAAGTTTGCGAGGGTCGCAGTTGCTGTGTCGTGTTGTTTGCGTTACAACGTAAAATTTGCGATGGTCGCAGTTGCTGGCAAGGAGCGCCTGTGGCTGCGCAAGCCCGCAAGCGTGAGCAACGGCTTGAGCAGGCTCGCCTGCTCACAACTATATATGTGATATATGTAGAGAGTCTAATCATCTTCTTTGACCCACTTCTGACACACACATCTATATATCTCTAGCAGTATATACCCTACACACAGCCCTGTCTGACACACACATCTATATATCTCTAGCAGTATATACCCTACACACAGCCCTGTCTGACACACATATCTATATATCTCTAGCAGTATAAACCCTACACACAGCCCTGTCTGACACACACATCTATATATCTCTAGCAGTATATACCCTACACACAGCCCTGTCTGACACACACATGTACTTGTTGTGTTGTTTCTATATCGGTATGTACAGCACATATACATGTATTAGGTTATTTCTATTTCAGTTTGTACCCCAGACACATATATTTATGTTATTATCCAGCAGGATAATCCAATTGCAATTACAATAATTTTAAAAAGCAGGACTATGTCCTTTATGTAATGCAGCATTAAATTCTATATGTGTCTTTTAGATATACATAATGTATAGGTATTAATGTAGTCATATTAATACCCAAGGGGGGAAAAGTGACATATTACTCTACAATTTACCATAAACATTGGAGAAATAGTAAATATATATATGGTGATTATTATTACATATTATATTATTGTATTTTATTCACCAACATATACAGACTGATATTCTCAATATAATAATATAAGAAGTGTACTATATTCTTCTGTACAATATATTTATTGAATCATATGTTTATATAATAAATATAAATAAAAAATCACATCAATTCAATTGATTTCCCTTTGTTCCTTTTCATTTTTTGCCTTTGAGGAACATAGAGGAAAAGATTTATATTTCCATTATAGCATATTCTATCCTGTTTGTAATATGTAGTAATATATCAATAATGTATTGATATTCTTTATGGTTGAATAGACACCCTAAATAAATGGTGTAAAGGTGAATCCATAATTAAGGCCCCACGGTTTTTTGGTCTTAAGTGTAAAAATCCAGTAGGCCTCCTTTTTTAGTAATTCCATATCAATGTTACCTCTTCTAATATTGTGTTTACCACCGTCAATGGCTATAAAAGATATATAGTTGAGATCTCCATTGTGTTGAGAATTAACATGGTTGGCCACTGGTGTATCGTATTTAGTGATGTCCCGAACAGTTCGCCGGAGAACCATTCGCGGCGATTTTCGCATGTTCGCCTCCACCGCGAACGGCGAACACATGCGCTTTTTGGTTCGCCCCCTATTCTTTATCATTGAGGAAACTTTGAACATCATTTATTTTATTTTATAAAAATTTTTTGTGTAATCTATGCCTGCCTGCCAGCGTGTGTGTGTGACAGGCTAACACCTAACAGCTTATATTGTGCTTATTTTCACTACTCATACCTGGTGGTGTAACATACATTGAAAACAACCATTTTTTTCCTGTAATCTAATTTCAGTTGCCTGCTGTGTCAGGCTCACAGCTTATATTGTGCTCAGTGACATAAAACAACACTTTTTTGACTGTAATAGATTGAATAGCAATTGCCTGCCTACAGGCGTGTGTGTGAAGCCTATTGCATCTACTCTGCCAACTTTTGCCAGTGCACAGTGACACTCATATCTGGTGGCACCTTAGATTGCACGCGCAGTGCCCTCAAATTTGAAGTGGGAGGACCGACCAAGCATCTTTTTCTATCTCCCGCTTCCAAAAATCCATGCCATATACACGTCCCCTGATAGTGGACGAAACAGGGAATAAACCGATAGTAATAGTACTACTTAACAGTACACACCTTATAATAACGCAGACAGAGGCAACGTGTATAATCTTCCATGCTGTGCAGTGGAAGCCCCCAGACTCTGACCTGTGTATAATCTTCCATGCTGAGCAGTGGAAGCCCCCAGACTCTGACCTGTGTATAATCTTCCATGCTGAGCAGTGGAAGCCCCCAGACTCTGACCTGTGTATAATCTTCCATGCTGGGCAGTGGAAGCCCCCAGACTCTGACCTGTGTATAATCTTCCATGCTGGGCAGTGGAAGCCCCCAGACTCTGACCTGTGTATAATCTTCCATGCTGGGCAGTGGAAGCCCCCAGACTCTGGGAGTCTGAAGAAGAGGAGTCAGAGGAGGAAGGTGGCTTTGAGGAGGTGGAAGACCAAACACAGCAGGCGTCCCAGGGGGCTTGTTGTCACCTTTCGGGGACCCTTGGTTGCTGGGTGGTGCGAGAGACCTTCAATGACATCAGTGAGGACAAGGAACGGGACATGGCTAGCTTGGTATCCAATCTTGTGCAAATGGGGAGTTTGCGGTTGTGCAAAAAGACTGCGGTTGTTTGCGGTGCATTAAACGGGGAGATTGGTCTGTTACTGTGAAGCGGGTGTAACCCTTACACTACCTGATCGATACAGCATCATACCTGATGTTTTAAAGCATGTTATTCCAAACAATTTAGGAATGTTAGGTGATTTATGCCCTTTATGGCTTAAAACCAGACTCTGCTACATTTGCAAAGCATGAGATATATGACCCCTACAGTTTTGCATGCCATTAACTGTTGGATCTTAAAATTATCTATTCCATCTTTTGAGGGGAATATTTTGGTGGTATTTACATATTTACAAGCTTTGCATGATAAGCATTTAAAGCAGCCCTTTGTTATATTATACCACATCAGAGTGAAGATCTACTAAAGCATGTTAAAATAATTTAACATTTTTGAAATACCTGCATTTTGTATTGAGAAATCTAATAAAATCAAATGTATGTTTACACACTGTCCACATACTTTTGCATTACTGCAGCCAATCAGGTTGCAGGGGTGTTTCACCCATTCAAATCAATGGTAATACTGCTTATATTTCTAGGATGAAGGGAACAGACCTTGCTTATTTTTTCTTAAGGCAGAAAATTCAGGTTTCTGCTCTCTTGCATCTCTGGAATTTGAGCAATACAGACCAGTGTTTTTTTTTAACTGTTATTAGTGTAATAAAAAAAAAAAAGAATTTAACATATAATCTTGTGTAAGGTAAACGGCCCTTTCATGTCTCTCTCATTATTCTGATTCAATCAGCTAAGCATTTCCAATCACCCCCATTGCAAAAAATTGCCAAATGAAGACTGTATGTCCCATGGGCATAGGAAACAGGGGCGGGGGGGGGGGGGGGGGGAGAGAGATTTCTAGAGAGACAGACATATAGATAGATAGATAAATAAATATATAAATATATATATATACAGTGGAAATAAAAAGTCTACACACCCCTGTTAAAATGTCAGGTTACTGTGCTGTAAAAAAATGAGACAAAGATAAATAATTTCAGAACTTTTTACACCTTTGTACAGTTTATAGGTCACATGCAAGGTGGAAAAAGTTCTGAAATGATTTATCTTTGTCTAATTTTTTTACAGCACAGAAACCTGACATTTTAACAGGGGTGTGTAGACTTTTTATATCCACTGTATATATGCATAGAGAGAGAGATTACATAAAAAAAAAATATATATATATATATATATATATATAGATCGAGATCTAGAAGATCTAGATTATATGTTTATTAGAACTTGCCTGTCAAAAATGACGACAATAACATTTGAAGGCTGGCAATGCTGTTTGCACACAATGCAAGGCCCTTGCCCTTCTGACTTGCGGGTCTTGCGATCTGCGCCTTTGGTGCTCATTGCGAGCCTCTCATACCATCTACTTTACGGGCCTCGCGCCGATCACTTTCAGCAATCATTTTGAGGCCTCAACCAACCTGTCACTTTCATACTCGTAGGTGCTCATTGCGCGCCTTTCCCCACTTCCTGACCCCTGAATCTTTTCCCACTCTCCCTTTCATGTGTCTGTTTCCCCCTCTCTCCCTTCCCCACCCCTACTCCTTACCCCCCATATTTCCCTCCCCCGTGTATCTTTTCCCTTCTCTCTCACCCCTTTGTCTCTTTCCACTCTCTTTTTTTAAATTTTGCGTGCCTCACAATCAGCGCCAAAGTCCTACCCCCTTCATCGCTGTTCGCGGGCATCAATATGGGCGTATTCAATCTCTTTCCATCCTTGGAATCGGTGGAACGTTCTCGGTCAAATTACAGCTATGACAGGACAGAGGGCCCTTAGAGGGACCCTGAAAGATGCTATTGCGAGGGCTGCAATAAGCACCATTGGCATTCATTGCAGCAAAATCCTGCGTGAGCCCTGCAAATTTTGCTTGCCTTGCGATCAGCTCCAAAGTCCTACGCCCTATGTCACTGATCAAAGCCATCGCCATGGGTGCTTTCAATTTCTTTCCATCCTCCATCGGTGGAGAATCCTTGGTCAAATTACAGCATGACGGGACAGAGGGCCCATTGAGGGACCCTAAAAGGGCACTATTTCGACTTAGTAGGCCTTGAAGCAGAGTGAATTAGCACTGAAATTAAAGTATGGATTGAGGGACACATAGTACAGGAAGAGAGGGGGGTGAGAAAGGAATGAGAGAGAGAGACCTTAGGAGACAGGAAGAATGGAGTTATGTGAGGAGGGGGAGGAGAGTTTAGGTAATTAATCGAGCCATAAATGGGGAAAGGATGGTCGAAGGTGGAGAGAGCCAAGTTGGGTATAGGAAACAGTTAGGAATTGAAAACAAAAAGCTAGAAATATTTCTATCTGCCAAGATATAATAACATGCATACAGTAGTGAAATTAATAAAGATATTGGCTCCTGGGATGGTACAGTTTCCATAGTCTCCTCCATACCTGCTGGTGGTATGCATGCAGCTCTGAGAATCTCACAGACTTGAAGCAGGGTGAATTAGTACTGAAAGAAAATGAAAGCATCGATTGAGGGACGGGACAGATAGTACAGGAAGAGAGGGGAGTGACAGAGGAATGCGTATGCACAAGCCTGTAATTTTTAACATTGTATGACAACACTCGTAATTACGACAACTATTATTTGTGAAAATATCTATCAATCTATCTATCTAATTATATGTATTGTGGTAATGTAACCTTTGGCGACCGGTTTTTCTTGTGAGATACATGAAAAGAGCAGAGACTCCCAATATGCTTTTTATCTCTTTTTAATAAAAAGATTTATGTTTCCAAACATAAACAAAAATAGCTTACTCCAGCATAAAATAAAAATCCCCATAAACATACTTGCTAAACTGGCAGGAACACCCTCGCTAGCCCTCAAGCCACTTCTCGGCCTTCTGGTAAAAAATATACAGTCCACTCTTTAAATAGTCCATATTCAATAGTACTATTTTTGTAAATCTGATTTGTCCTTTCCTCCAGACAGGTGGGGCACTGGCCTGCCTTACTCTCCACATGCCTCAACCTCCAGGGACCCTTAACACCCTCTAATGGTGAGGGCTAGAATCTGTCACTTCACTGACTTCTCCCTGGGGTAATCTAAAGAGTCTTTTACAATAGTACCTTTTATTTCACATGCAGACTCCAGGCTTTTCTCCAAACCACTGGTGTTGCAAACCTTTACAGCAGACGCAGTCTGTGTCAAACAAAGTGTGACGATCCAGGGGTAGGGGCTATTACTGCCCAGGGCTACCTGCTATAGACTACAGATTAACTACCACTACTTTTATTTGTATTGCGCCAACATATTCTGTAGGGCAGATCACATAGAGAGTCAGTGTGAGGTGAATGGCTGTAGTGTGTAATATATTATCTGCCCCTAGTGGTCAGATAATATAACCTGCAAATGGAACAGTCAGGTGATAAAAAAGCATACAAATGATATATGTCTCAGCAGTATACAATACAACAATTACAGGGAGTGGAAGACAAAACAGGAAGTTGACTCCACATTGGGTTCAACAGTAGCACTCTGTAGGGCACCTGTGAAAAATAGACCAACCTCCAATACACACATGTCATCTCTAACTTCCATTGGTTCCTGTCTGTCTACATTGTAGACCTATTTTGTTTAACTGTTTCATAACTATTTAGTTAACGTTTAAACATTACACAAAACACAGTAATATTATATGGGGAATTACAAACAGTACAGTATACAAAATAAGGCAGACACATTTGCCATAAGACCATATAAAGCATGGTGGTACACTATGGCCCTATGTTTTAGGGCTATTCACTTAACCACCCACCTGCCCACATTTCCCATGTGGCAATATAATTCCCCTAACCATGGAAAGGGGTCAGTGACACAAAGCTTTACCAACTGCAATGGATTCTCTGCTCCAATGTCTTATCCTAGTTGCAGCTCCTCTGTAAATCCTCTCTTCTGCAGCAAATAGTTTCTTCTGTAAATGCTCGTGTAGCATAAATCCTTTTGCAGCAAAAATACTTTTTGAATTTTTTAAGTATTTTCTTTTTAACAGAGAATTTGTAAATGAAATGTCTGTTTGCATGGGACTCTGACAAGCCCCCAGACAGACCCACAGAAACAGCTCCATGCAGAAAAAGAGTTAATCCTTTACAAATCCATCTGTGCAGACTGCTGGAATTAGCTAAAATGATAGTTGGGGTTAACATCTCCAGCTGCATTCCTGAGTTCAGAGAAATACTATAAATCTTTGTGTTCACGGAAACTCCACTTCTCAGTGTCGGCAGATGTTTTTAGTCATGGAGTGTGTTTGTAAACAGACCTTAGATTTTTACCTGTTATTAGTGAAATACAAAAAAATAAAAAAAACAATAGATCATTTTCACATAGAATCTTGTCCTCTTTCACACCGTGAAGAACACTTATAGTGAGATCAATGTCCCTTTAAAAAAGAGGATTGAGTATGTATGCATCTAATACATTTTACATTTATACTGTCATGTACAATTAGAATGATTACCCTATCATAAACACTTTTTTTATAGAGTTTCCATTTTTTCTGTATTTGTTTACCCCTACCATGTGTTTATTTATTGTTAAATATTTGCATTTACTTATTTTCGTTATCATCATTTTACATCTTGGACAAAAAATATTTATTGTATATGTAGAAATCTATCTATCTATCTATCTATCTATCTATCTATCTATCTATCTATCTATCCAGATACCTTAGAAATTATGCAATGGTTGGTGCTTGCTGATAATCTTTTTTCTTCCAGTTAGCCACCACTGGTTAATTAGAAATAAAAAATGCCTTCTCTATGGTAGTATTTCACTAAAGGTTTAAGCAACAGTAAACTAGTAGGTGGGGGGGGGGAGGGACTAGATATAAGTAATGGTGTAGAGAGTGTAGAGGGTATTAGGGATGAATTAACAACTCATAGTGGAGGAGATAGGGGGAGGGGTAGTATAGTCAATAGGGAGGTAGTACTAAGTAATTAAAGTACAGTGGCAGGCACTTCAGAACTACAGACTCATAAGGTGTATGCTTGCTAATGCCAGAAGCTTGCCAGGAAAAATGGGAGAGTTAGAATTATTAGCAATTAATGAAAAATGGGATTTAATAGGCATTACTGAAATGTGGTGGGATGAATCTCATGACTGGACTGTTAATCTGGATGGTTATAATCTATTTAGGAAAGATAGAGGCAATGGTGAACGAGGAGGAAGGATTTGTCTGTATGTTAAGCCTGAATTTAAGTCTATAGTCAGAGAAGATATTTATGGTGGACCTAGTGATAAAGCTGAATGTTTGTGGGTAGAGTTAAATAGAGAAGCAGCAAATTCCAAAAGAATATTAGTAGGAGTATGCTATAAACCCCCAAATATAGCTGAAAGTGAGGAAATACAATTATTGTTGCAGATTGAAAATGCAGCTAAGCATGGTCAGGTTCTAATAATGGGAGATTTTAATTACCCTGAAATAAACTGGATAAATGAGACCAGCAGTTCATCTAAGGGGGACAGGTTCTTGAGTACACTCAGGGATCATTATCTGGTCCAGGTTGTACAAGAGCCTACTAGAAATGAAGCTATCTTAGATTTACTCATCACAAATATTATTGATATAGTATCAAATGTTGGAATAGGGCAACCTTTAGGAAACAGTGATCACAACACAGTCTCGTTTGAGATTGAATTAAAAAAACTAAATTTTAAGGGGCCAACGAAAACTCTTAATTTTAAAAGGTAAAAATACTGAACATAAATGGACAACATTTAAATCCTTACTAAATATACATACACATCGGCATATACCGTGTGGGAATAAAAGTAAAAGGAGTAAATCCCATCCAATGTGGCTTAACAATGATTTAAAGATCACGATACGGAGTAAAAAACAGGCATTTCAATTAAACAAACAAGAGGGGACAGAGACTGCCTTACAGTAATACAAGGAAATCAACAAGGCTTGCAAAAGGGCGATTAGACTGGCTAAAATAGAAAATGAAAAATGTATTGCAAAAGAGAGTAAGACTAACCCTAAAATATTTTTTAAGTATATTAATGGGAAGAAGGCGAGGAAGGAAGCTATAGGAACATTACAATGTGACACAGGCCGATGAGCTAAATAGGCGCTTTTCTTCGGTATACTACCTTTGCCGAATAATTGGTTAACACAGGAAGTAATCCAAAAGAGGTTGGAAAAAATAAATGTTAATAAAGCCCCCGGTCCTGATGGAATACATCCAAGGCTACTAAGGGAACTGGGTTCTGTAATAGCCAAACCATTATATTTAATTTTTCAAGATTCACTCAACACAGTGTCTCTACCAGATGACTAGAGAAAAGCTGATGTGATACCTATATTTAAAAAGGGAGCAAGATAGACCAGTGAGCCTCACTTCTGTAGTGGGGAAGCTTTTAGAAGGGTTAATAAGGGATAATATACAAGAATATGTCTATTTGAACAGGATTATAAGTAGGAGTCAACATGGATTTATGAGGAATAGGTCATGTCAAACAAATCTAATTAGTTTCTATAAATAGGTTAGTAGGAACTTGGATCAAGGCAACTCAGTGGATGTAGTCTTTTTGGATTTTGCAAAGGCTTTTGATACAGTGCCACATGGGAGACTATTGTGCAAACTAAGAGATACAGGAGTTGCAGTAAATATCTGCTCATGGATTGAGAGCTGGCTAAAAGACAGGAAGCAAAGGCTTGTTGTAAATGGAACATACTCCGATTGGACTAATGTGGTAAGTGGGGTTCCTTAGGGTTCAGTATTAGGTCCTCTCCTTTTTAAAATATTTATTGATGACTTAGAGGTAGGATTGGAGTGTGGTGTCTCCATTTTCGCTGATGACACGAAGTTGTGCAAGGTAATTAAATCAGATAGTGATGTGCTTTCCCTCCAAAGGGATTTACATAAAATTGATGAATGGGCATCTAAATGGCAGAAGAGATTTAATACGAATAAATGTAAAGTTATGCATCTGGGAAGGAAAAATAGCCATGCAATTTATAATCTTAATGGAGCAAATCTAGGTGTATCAGATATTGAAAGGGATGAGGGCGGTACCGGAAGTGGAACATACACCGGCTCGCAGATGAGCTGGTGGTAGGAGAGCTGGGAGGTCATGTCCTGCAGACAGCAGTAATCCTGAGCCCACATCGGATCCTGGATCCAAGGTTATAACGATTTAAATACGCCTGGAAAGCCTCAAGAAGGACCATTCTATCACTATGCAGCTAAGTAAAGATTTTAAAAAAAAAATTCTTATAAAGAATAATTTATCAGCTTGTGCAATTACCCTATATACTTCCCATCCCTCCTCCCAAATATGCCTCATAGGTTGATTTAAATAAAAATGATAAGTACTTAAAGATACTAGTACTGATATAAGGCGGATTTAAAAAAGTCAAACCTCGCAGAGTACAGTAAAGTCGGAGGACGGAGACGATCCCCGTGAAGATCTCGCGAGAATACGAGCAAACCGCACAAAAGGGCGCGAAGGAGAGAGTTTCCCCGCGAGAGAGCTCGGGAGACCTAAAGGAGAATAAGTAAGTGAATATTGAAATACATAAAAGTCCCAAAAAAAAAAAAAAAACAACGGTGAACAACAGTAAGAGGCATATTATGCCATAAGTATAAAAGCCCCAGAAATATTAAAACCCGCTAAAACTTGCAAGGGAGCTATATTGGGGTATACAAAGATAAAGGACTATAATAATATACTGAGGCAGAGGAGGTAGAGGAAATTGAGGAGAAAGGGTTTAAATGATAAACAATAATAAGCTGTATAAAAATATGATAGAGATAAGAGGCTAAGGGCGCGAAGATGAAGATATAGAAAGAACCCTTCTAAGACATTACGAAAGGTCATCTACTAATTTAAATTATAAAAGATAAACAAAATTAAAGGACTCTATATAAAGAAAGGAGGAATAAAAGAGGGGAACAAGAAAGGAGAAGGAGGATAGGAAGAAGGGAAGGAAGAGAAAGGGAGAGAAGAAAGAAGCGAAAGTAAAAGAAAGAGATAAAGTGTAGTGGAGAAAACTAAAAACTACAAAATCTCAGGAATACCTCCCAAAAAAACAATAAGATGGCAAATAAGAAACCCTCAAATACAATAAAAATAAAAAGCAAGGAGAAGAAAACAGGTGCCCCAGAATCAAATCAATTATTTTCCCCAAAACAAAAAAGTAGTATATTAGAAACAACGCAATCAGAATCATCCCTATTGGAACAATCCATAACTTCCTCCCCGAAGAAAATAACATATTCTCTCCATGATAATACTGAAATACAACAAGAGGAACCATTAACCTATTTAAAAATGAAAGACCTTCTACAAGATTCCCAAGAAAAGATCATGTTGGAAATAACAAAACAGCTGAGGGAAAATACAAACTCAGTAAAAGAAACTAATAAAAGAATAAATGAATTGGAAACCAAATGTGATAAACTAATCATGGATAATAATGCATTATCGAAATATACAAACAAATTGGAATATAAGATTGAAGAACTAAATATGAAGATTAATATCATGGAAGACAGATCAAGGAAAAAAAATATTAGAATAAGGGGAATAAATGAAAACATATCCGAAAAAGATTTACGGGGTTATATCAAAGATCTATTTACTAACTTATCTCCCCAAACCTCCAAAGATGGAATAAAAATAGAAAATATACAAAGGATTTCCCTCCCTAGAGGACTAGATAAAAATATACCAAGAGACGTTATAGTTAATCTTCAATCCATTAACTATAGAGATACAATAATCAAAGCTAATTACATAAACAGGCCAATGGAGGCACCATATGATAAAATCAAAATATTTCCGGATCTGTCTAAATATACCTTAGATAAAAGAAGAGAATATACGGCAATAACACAAAGCTTAAGGAATGCAGAAATTAAATACAGATGGAAGTATCCAACGGGATTATATATAATGGAAGGAGACTCATGGAATAAAATAGACTCTGTTAAAGAAGGACATATGCTGTTACAAAAATGGAATATACCTCTCAATTAATCCCAAAGACAATATCCAATTAAATTTAAAGAATCCGGAATGGGCCTTGAAATAATAGAGGTTAAGGAGGAGAGGAAAAGTCCCTTGAAGAAAATGCATTGTTATGGACTGTTTATTTATTTATTTTTTATTATTATTATTATTATTTTTTTTTATTATATATATATTTTTTTTTTCTCTCCTCTCCATATTTAGGGTTGGTCCACTTATTATAGTGGATATGTAGGGGTTCATAGAATATAGCAGTAAGAATAAGAATAGAGATATTCACCAAGAGACCACTAATATTACGGTAGTGAATATTGAGCACCTTAATATGAAAGCACTTTATAGAATTTAATAGTTTATTATAGGATACAAAACACTTCAATTAATTATATGTGGATTGGATATAATATATTATATTTGTAAACATAAGCACTTTATTTATGCACTTTATAGAGGTATAGAAATTTAAAATGGCATTGGAAACACTCTATTTAGATAAAGGAATGGGATTTTGGATAGTTGTATGGATAATATATAACAGGTTTTAGTAAGAATAAGTTTACGAAATGGGAAAATATAGAAGGAATAAAAAATACCCACTATATTAGAGTTTAGGAAAATTTCACTTTTATCTCGTTGAGAGAACACTGAGGAAATATCTCATGGTGGGAAAATGAAGCACTTTATTTGATATGCACTTTATAGATTTATAGAACGGTTTAATAAATTACTATTCACTTTAAAAATTATAAAGAAATAAAATTTTAGAATTTTTTGGTATATGTACTGAGGAGAATCCATACTTGTTTTTTGAGAGAAAAGGAGGATAAGAGAGTATGGAAGGGTAAAGTAAGGGATGAAGGTAAAAGAAAAGAGAGAAAAGATATATCAAAGAGGCAAAGGGATATATGTAAATATCAATACTAGTTCTCTCAATATATTTCAATCTTCAAGTTTGGGGGGTATAAGGACCAGAGAAAAATGGTATGGATTCCCTCTTGAATAAAGGTATATAGGGGGATGTATAGATATTTCGATTTTTTAGTGTAACAGGTTAAGAGAGTAATATATCAATATGCAGATTAATAAATGTGTGTTAAATCATGATAGAAATTGTTTATAGAATATGTATTATAATGATCTTTTCCGGGAGAAATATGAAGTGATGAGATGGGAGGAGGCTGCCAGGAGGGAAGGGTTCAGTAGAATGAAAAAGGGTAAGATGACACTATTTAAAATATATTATAGGGGAATATTTTGATTACGGTGGACAAGGATAGTTTTTTTGCTTTTATCACTTATATTCCCCTAAATAGTATTAGTTGGATAAAAGATTAAGAAAGAATAGAGGGACAAGGAGAGTAAGAAGAAAAATTAAATTAAAATACATAATGACAATATTTAAGAAGGGCGTAAATCAGGGAAATAAGATCATATGACCTCCCAACTAATGAACTAGTAAGTTTATTATAATTCCTAGCAATTCCTAAAATTGGCATAACAGCCCTTATTAATTGTTTAGAATGAAGGGCAAAAATATGAAAACAAGGAAAATTGGACTTATTTTAAGTTCCAAGGAAATAAAGCCCAAGATTTGTAAGAATGAACGAAGGAAGGAAGTACGAATGAATGAAATCCCGGGAATGCGAATGACTCAGGTTCAACAATTGATGAGAGGTGAGATGGAATTAGATATATGGACACAAAAGTGGAAGGTTAAAGTAATAACTATAAACAATGGTTAAAATAATAACTCATAATGTTAATGGACTTAATTCACCAGCAAAAAGGAAAATAGCTTACAATAATTATATAAAAAATAAAGCAGATATTCTTCTACTACAAGAGACACATTGGGGAAACGATACCTTAAGATATGTAAATAATAAAAACTTTAATATTAAAATAGATTCAACATACAATAAAAAATCTAGAGGAGTATCAATTTGTTTTAGTCATAATATAGAAGTCTATGAGGAAGCTAAAATTATTGATCCCCTAGGAAGATATATAATTTGGTGTGGCAAAATAAATGGAGAAAATATGACAATAGCCAATATATACCTTCCAAATGTAAAACAAATTAGATATCTCAAAAAGATTTAGAAAGAAATAAAAAAAATTAGAAAGGGACAATTAATAATTGGCGGGGATTTTAATATGGTGTTAGATCCATTAACAGACAGAATAGGAACAATTAAAAAAAATTCAGAAAATCAGATTAAAAAAACGTCTAAAGACTTTGGAAAAATAGTATCAAACGATGACCTTTATGATGCATGGAGATTACTACATCCATATGAGAGGGACTATACATTTTTCTCAAATCGTTTTAAATCCTACTCAAGATTAGATTATTTGTTAACAGATATAAATACAATAAGACAAATTAAGTATATAGAAATAACAACCGCTACATGGTCAGATCACTCAATGGTCTGTATGAATTTAAAAGAAGAAAATAAAAATAAAAAAAAATGGAAGTTAGACCCTATCTTATTTAAGAATGAACAAACTATGGAATTCTTAAAAAAGGAAACAAACGAATTTTTTAAAATGAATAAAAATACTGTAGATTCACCATCCATGCTTTGGTGCGCATATAAATCAGTTATAAGAGGACAAATGATATCACGGATGGCAGTAATGCATAGGGAAAGGGGGAAACCCATGAGACTATTGTATATAGATTTGGAGAAACTAACAAGAGAAAATAGAGTGAACCCATCGGTGGAAAGAACAGAGTTGATTGCTAAAAAGAAAGCCCAAATAAATAAAATATTACAAAATCAGGTTGATTCACTGATGTGGAAATTTCAACAAACCAATTTTCTAATGGGTAATAAAACAGGTAAATATCTGGCCAATAAACTAAAAAGACTAAAAAATCAAAATAAAATATATAGTTTAAGAGGCACAGACAATGTCTTATACACTCACCCCGATAAAATATGTGATATTATGAAGATGTTCTATAGTTCATTATACAATTTAAATAGTAATACCACATTTAAAAAACCTAGTAAAGAAGAGATAAATACATTTCTGAGTGAAGTAACTCTACCAAAATTACAAGAAGAAGATCAAAGATTTTTGGATCAAGATATTTCTTTGAAAGAAATAGAGGAAGTAATTAACAAAGCAAAAGTTAACAAAGCCCCAGGTCCAGACGGATTTGACCACTTATATTTTAAAATGTTTCAAAAGGAAATTGGCGAACATTTGCAAAATATGTTTAATGAGATTAAAAATCATGGAAAAATGCCGTCAGAACTATCAGAAGCTAAAATAATTAACATTTTGAAACCAGGGAAAAATCCAGAAGAAGTAACTAGCTATCGCCCTATTTCCCTTATTAATATTGATTTAAAAATATATACAAAAATCATGGCAAATAGATTAAATAAAATTATTCCAAAGTTGATACATTTAGATCAATCGGGCTTTGTACAAGGCCGTCAGGCATCAGATAACACCAGACGTCTAATTGATCTAATGTTTTCCATTCGGAAAAAAAGGATCCCCACACTAATCCTGTCATTGGATGCAGAAAAAGCATTCGACAGGGTTAGTTGGGAATTCATGAATGCAGTATTACAAAAGTTTGGGTTCACAAATTTTGCTTCTAAAACAATTAAAGCTATTTATAAGGATACAACAGCTTATATTGCAGGTACAAACTTCGAAACAGAGAAGTTTGGGATCAGCAACGGAACACGACAGGGATGCCCCCTTTCCCCATTGCTTTTTTTGTTATTTATGGAACCATTAGCATCATTAATTAGGAAAGCTGAAAATATCAAAGGTATCAAAATAGGTAATAATGACTACAAAATAATGTTATTTGCGGACGATATCTTGTTAACATTAACAGATCCAATAGGATCCTGCGCCAATTTACAACAATTGTTAATAGACTTTGGTAGAGTTTCTTATTTCAAAATAAATCCTTTGAAATCAGATATTATATACAAATACATAGAGCAAGATACATTAAATAAATTTAAAAAATTATATGCGTTTAATTGGAATACAAAATATGTCACTCATTTAGGTATTAAATTTAGCTTCCAAAATAATAAAATTATAGTAAATAACATAACAGAAATATTAAAACAGATTAGAATACTTTTATATGATTGGAATTCAACAAGATTTTCCTGGTCGGCTAGAATTGCCATAGTTAATATGAGTATTGTCCCCAAAATAACATATCTAATGAGCTGTGTCCCGGAGAAAGTCCCGGAATATATCATTAAAATAATACAGCAAATAATAGACAAATTTGTTTATGCTGGGAAAAAAGTGAGAGTTAAAAAAACTATAACAAATAGAAAGTTCGATCTGGGAGGTATGGGATCTCCAGATATGAAAAGGATCAGCGAAAATATAGCAATATCCCACATAATTAATATGAATTTACAACATAGGATAATAGGATGGAAAAACATTGAGGAAGATTTGGTGGGAATTATCCCAATAAGAACACTGCTGGGTAAATTTAATGGAAAAGAAACAATATGGGATAAATTACCAGAAGGTATAAGATCTATTATAAAATTTTGGGGGAAAAGTAAAATCAGAGCAGAGCTTTTTTATATACCTTCCGTTACTACACCTATAGATATACTAAGAGATGAATCATTTAATTTAGAAATAAATCTATTGAAAAAAGCATCAATTTTGTATATAGCTGATTTATACCCAGCAGGCAGTCTATTAAAGCAAAGGGAACTTCAGGAGAAAGGAGTAACAAAATACTTTTCATGGATAAATTATGGAACATTGCTAGAAAAAATGAAACAAAAGGGATTTATATATGATAAAATAGATAAATTGCACGACCTGGAAGCAATTATGATTAAAGGTCAGGTGAATCATCTGGTATCAAAAATTAGTAAAAGTAGGATTAAACTAATGAAATTTGAGAAAACTAAGAGTATAAAAGACTGGGAATACAACTTCAATATAGACTATAATGAGCAAGAATGGTTAAGGGCTCTAAAGATAATAAAGAAATCTTCTATTAACACCATCTATAGAGAATTGTACTTTAAATTAATACAAAAGTGGTATTTAGTACCAACAACTATGAAAAAGTTTGATTCCCAACAATCATCATTATGCTGGAAGGGTTGTGGTAAAGAAGGTAATACACAACATATGTGGTGGGAATGCGTTAAGATAAGGGAATTCTGGGAAGAATGTTGTGGATATTTGACCATAATCGCAGGGACAAGATGTCCGTGTTCCCCGGAGTTGTTATTATTCCATATAGGGATAGATACATACTTCCCCAGTAATACATTTTTTTTTTTTTTTAAATAGACTTTTATTAGAAGGCAATGCACAATAAAACATTTAACACAACTGTATTTAGTCAGTTAAGATACGCTAACATTCGCATTACAGTAGTTTCCCATCCTTAACTGACTAGGCCTTCCATTTTTCCTTTTTTAGTTATTAAGGTAACATGAGTCACAGTTAACATTTCAATTGAAATAACATAACATAAAGAGAAAAAAAATAAAAAAATAAATAAATAAATAAATAAAAAAAATAAAATAAAAAAAAAAAAAAATAAATAAAAAAAAAAAAAAATAAATAAATAAACAACAACGCAAAATAAAACATCCAGTAATAGCAAATTAAAAAGAGAAAGCTACAAATAACAGGTTTAATAACTAGACCATTACACTGCTATCATCACATAAAGCACAAAACTAATCCAGTGCATCCACCCTTATGAGCCCTCAACACATACCTCGCTAAGATATCCCAACACAACTGACACCCACCTCCATCGCTCCGTCAGTAGATTTCCGGACCCCCCCTCGCCTCCAGCTCCTCCACCAGATCTCCTCTGCCAAAGTGTAAAGATTGTATGATGTGATATGTTATCATACTAGGGGAATACTGAATGAAGAAGCCAACCAGGGTTCCCAAATTGCCTGAAATTGGGCAATGTCGTCTAGTATGATATAAGTTAATCGTTCATTTATAAGTAAATGATTGATCTTACTAATCACCTCTGTAAAGTTAAGAGTCTCTTTCTTCCAACTCCTGGCCATGTGTGTCTTAGTAGCTACCGCCATTAATTGATATAGTTTATTCTGTGTTTTAGATAAATCCTCAACTCGAATCCCCAGCAGGCAAGATTCCATCGAGGGCGTAATCGCCTTGTTGAAAAGTGTGGAAGCTAATTGGGCTAGTTGCCCCCAGATTTTCTGAGCGGATGGACATGACCACCATGTGTGTATGTGATCCCCTATGTTTTGGCACCCCCTAAAGCATTTATTGCTTTCTGATGGTTTAAACTTCTGTAGTTTGTCAGGTGTACAATAAACTCTATGCAACACCTTAATGGACGTCTCCAGTAGAGCCGAATTAAGAGAGCCTCTAGAGAGACTGGAACAGGATTCTGACCATCTACCCCAGTCCCACTCCATCCCAAGATCTCTCTCCCACTGTGTAAAATACCTGGGTTTTTGGGCGCTAGTAAAGTTAAGAAAGGTGTCATATAGTGAGCCCAGAATCCCCTTGGTAAGGGGTAGGCTTTTGCATATAACGGACATCCAGGAGGCCCTAGGATGCCCAAGTTCTCTTGAACTCTTACTGACCCAGCTCCTAATTTTCAGGTAATTATAGAATTCTGTGACAGGTAGGTCGTGGGTTGTACAGAATTGGTCGTACGTCAGCAAACTATCGTTCATAAACCAGTTCCCTACTCGGTCTAAGTTTCTAGAAGTCCACCAAAATTTAGATATGTCATTCGAGTCTGCCAAAATTTGTGGGAAAGACATGACTGACATCATCGGGGATAGCCCTGTAGGAAGTAACCGCCTGGATTTAGAGTTGGCCCACCCCCATGCACGAAGGGTTTGTGAAATCATAGGATTATGATGAGTTGTGAATGGGGCTAGTTCTTTTGGGATCCAAATCAGCTTATCCCAACTGTGTGGGAACATTTGCTGATTTTCCATAAAAACCCAGGCTGGTTGGTGTGTTCTAGAGTGTACCCTGGGAAGGTGGGCCAATTGAGCGGCTTTAAGATAAAGCTTTAAATTTGGGCAAGCAAGTCCACCTCTATTTTTCTGCCTAAACATCACCTGTCTGGAAATACGAGGGCGCTTATTTCCCCATATGAACCTGAACATATTATTCTGGAACCTATCCAGGTCTGTAGGTGAAATTGAGACAGGAATGGTTCGAAAGAGATACAGAACTTTGGGTAGAATGCTCATTTTAGCCGCCGCTATGCGACCCGTCCAAGAAATGTTATAGTTCGTCCATCTCTGCATGTCTTCGGTCAAGGACTTGTATATAGGTGGGAAATTAGTCTTATACAGGTCAGCTATATTAGAAGTAAGTTTGACTCCTAGATATTTTACATGACGTGCGGGCCAAACAAAATTATAGTCAGATTTGAGAGAGTCAATCTCCGATTGCACCATACCCAACCCCATTGCCTCGGTTTTCCCTATATTTAATTTAAGACCTGAGATATTACTAAATTCGTTTATAGTTGACATAAGAGCTGGGATCGATTGAAGGGGGTTGGTCAAGGTGCACAGTATATTGTCAGCAAAAAGAGAGCATTTAAAGTGCTGGTGGCCCACTGAAACCCCAAATATGCCTGCATGAGATCTAATCGCCTGTGCAAGAGGTTCTATGGCAAGCGCGAACAGCAATGGTGAGAGTGGGCACCCCTGCCTGGTCCCTCTATGAATTTGGATATTTGCCCTGCGCTCTCCTGGCAGCTTCAAGTTGGCTGTTGGGGAGTTATAGTAGCTCCTTAGTAAGTTGATGAAGCGTCCCCTAAATCCAAACTTGTCAAGTATTTTGTATAAATACGGCCATTCAACCGTATCAAAAGCCTTTTCAATGTCCAGAGCTAGAAGACACATTGGGGTGTGAGATTTATGTGCTATATACTGAGAATTTAAGACCCTCCTGACATTGTCCCCTGCTTCCCTGAAAGGGATAAACCCCGCCTGATCCTTATGAATTAAGTCTGGTAAAAATTTAGATATACGGTTAGCCATAATTTTGGCTAAGATCTTGACATCCCCATTAATCAGCGAGATAGGACGATAGTTTTTAGTCTCCAGATCATCCCTACCCTCTTTAGGAAATACGACTATGTCAGCATGATTTAGTTCAGGGGGCATAGATTCCCCATTCAATATGGCATTGAAGAGCAGCGTTAAATAGGGGGTTAGCAGGTGTTCAAATTTTTTGTAATATAGGTTTGTGAGACCATCCGGCCCTGGGGATTTACCTAATTTAAGACCTTGTATAGTAGATCTAACCTCCTCGTGAGAAACCTCTGCATTCAAGTCAGCCAGATGGTGATCTAATAACACGGGAAGGTCCTGAGTGCTAAGAAATGAGTGTATGTCTGCCTCACTGCATTGGGACTGGGAGGAGTAAATCTGTTGATAAAAATTTTGAAATGCCTTTTGAATTTCATTAGGGCTATATGATATGTGGCCATCAGCCATCCTAATCTGAGTGGTTCTATGTTGTGAAAATTTATTGCTAAGCCTTCTAGCCAGAAGAGAGTCTGGCTTATTTGCCTTCCAATAATAAAGATGTTTTGTCCTTCTCATCGCCTGCTCAGTACGATGTGACAGTATGCCATCTAGCTCTAACCTGGTTTTATCAATTAGCTTACGTCCCGTGGGAGAGGGATTTTGTTGGTTTGATCTCTCCAGTCTCTTTAATGTCGCCGTTAGGTCTGCCTCCTTCAGCCTAAGAGCTTTTCTCTGGGAGGAGGCCAGCTTAATACAGGTTCCCCTTATATAGGCCTTATGGGTGACCCAAAGCCAACCGGCCCCGGTCTCAGGAGAGACATTAGTCTCAAAAAAGACCCCTAAGTCTTTGGCTATTGTTTCCCTGCTACTTGGGTTGGATAACAGGGACTCATTCATTCTCCAAGTATAGGGGAGTCGTAAATTAGGGCCCAAGTCCACCTCAATAAGTACCAGGGAGTGATCCGACCAGGGGCAGGGGACAATTTCAGATTTTAAGATCGAGTCAAATAAACATGAGCTAGTCAGGAAAGTGTCGATCCGAGAATAAGTCAAATGGGTTGGAGAAAAAAATGTATATTCTCTATCCCCTGGGTGTAGCCCCCTCCAGGCATCCACCAACCCCAATTTGTTAAGTAGAAGCTTAATCCTTTTTATTTTGTTGGAAAATCTACAACTAACAGGGGTCCCTGACCTGTCTAGAGTCGGATCTAGAGTAAGATTTAGATCCCCCCCAATTATCAATCTACCCAGGTCTTGAGACTCAATTCTCTTCAATAAGGAGATCAGAACCGCGTAGGGAGAGGTTGTAGGAGAGTACAGGGAGACTAGTGTAGTTCTAACCCCCCCAATCATGCCAGTCACCATAACAAGTAATACATTTTTGATATCTCACATATTATTGATCATTAAAGCAATGTTAGTTAAATATTGGAATAAATTGGAAATTCCTAAGTGGAAAGAGATTATTAATAAAACCAATTATAATAAAGATCTGATGAAAGAAAATACATATGAACAGTCCAAGAAAATAAACATTTTTAATTGGACTATCTGGGAGCAGTATATGGAAGAATATTAACGGGGAACATGGAAAAAGATACAATTGAAGCCAATGTCTATTATGACTGATGAAGTTATAAACGCTGTCAAATCGTCCAGAGATTAAGGAAAAATTTCCTACTACTTACCTTCTTTAGAATCAAAAATGGGTATACTTTGTCTATAGATATGTCTATTTCTATTGCGGACCGTTTTGTTGAACCTGGTTGCTTGTATTTGTTGGGTAATTGTATGTATGTTATCTGATCAAAATAAATTAGAAAAGGGTTAGAAAAGGAAAGGATAGAAGGGGAAAGCGCTGTAAGATAAATAAAAAACCTTTTATAATTAATTCTATACAGGGAGCTATACTTTAAATTAATATAAAAGAGGTATTTAGCCCCTGTTATTACGAATATGTTTGTCTTCCAGATTTCCCCTTATTGTTGGAAGGGCTGTGGATAAGTTGGTAGATCCTTCCATAAGCGGTGGGATCGTATTAGAATAAGCATTCAGAGGTTTAAAAATGTGGGAGGATCATTCTACACTTAAAAGATGTTATCCCTCTTTTCTGCTATCCCAATAATGTTCATTAAAATGTACTTAGAATTTAGAGCAATAAGAGATGAAATGCATGTATATGTTTTGTATGTTTTTTTTAATATTGAAGTAAAAAAAAAAAAAAAAAGATATTGAAAGGGATTTGGGAGTGCTTGTGGACAACCACCTAGGTATCAGTGCTCAAAGCCAAGCAGCAGCTGCAAAGGCAAATAAAATATTAGCATGTATTAAGAAGGGTATAGAAGCCAGGGAAGCAAATATAATTCTGCCACTATACAAATCTCTAGTACACCCTCATTTGGAATATGGAGTACAATTTTGGGCACCACTTCATTAAAAGGACATTTTACAGCTGGAAAAGGTACAGAGGAGGGCAACAAAACTAATAAGGGGAATGGAGGTGCTAAGTTAGGAAGAAAGACTAACCAAATTAAACGTATTTTCTCTAGAAAAAAGGCGTCTAAGAGGATATATGATTACCTTATATAAATACATCCAGGGTCAGTATAAAGATTTGTCAAGGGAGCTTTTTGTGCCAAGAGGTTTTCAACTGACAAGAGGACATCCCTTGAGGTTAGAAGTAAAAAGATTCCACCTTAAAGAAAGAAAAGGGTTCTTCACAGTAAGGGTGGTTAATCTGTGGAATTCTCTACCAGAGGACATGGTGACAGCAGATTCGATAGATAGCTTTAAAAGGGGACTGGATTTATTTCTAATTAAAAAGGGAATTCAGGGTTATCATGGATAATTAGAGAGGCAGTATTGCTCCAGGGAGAAGTCCGGTCGCCGGTGTCTGTGATCAGGAGGGATTTTTTTTTTTTAAATACTATGGGCCTCATTCTATTAACGACCGTAAAATGGCCACAAAGCTGAGATTCCTTGCAGCCGTCTTACAGCCCCGTGTAGAGCTACTGCTACCTTGCTATTCAAATGGACGGCGCCACAAGGATATCCCCCTTCCGGCCGGCCGCATATCATGCAAACGGCCGCAATCGTTTTCCCAGCGCCCATAGATCTTGTTTTCCGGCCGCAAAGTCAGAAAACTGTAAATGCAAATATAAATTTAAGATGGCACTGTAAAGCTCTGTAAATGCTAGGCATCATAATGGGGGACATGAGGATTAATAGCAACACCCTCTCAAGCTTGCACATCGCAAAAATCCGATATATCATTTACGGTTTATTTTCCGTCCCGCAGCCTTGGCGGGTCTGAGCTGCTCTAAGCCCTCGGGACTTTGTCCACGGATATTTGACATGAATTAAAATAAAAATGATTTTCAGATTTGAGTGTAGGGGAATGTTGTGCTATTAATGCTAACACCTCCAATCACTTTATCGTCTCATCAGAGTGCAGGATGGCTTTATTATGTGCTTAATTGTGTGCTTGCGGGACCTTTTTGGTGCAAGTAAGCTGCGGCTCGGTTTTAGCCTTGCCGAGAGGGTTCCCGGAGCAATTGAATAGCAACCGGGGCTTTCTTGCGGCCGAAACTCTTGCGGCCGTGTAAGATCAAAGGCTTTTCCGCTGCGCGTGCGGCCGCAAGGGATAACAGGGCACCGGCCGCAAGCCTGCCGAAACCCCTTGGTCGCAAGGGAATAGAATAGGCAAATAGCCTGCTGCCGGTCCTTGCGGCCACGCATCTCCTACGGCCGTTAATAGATTGAGGCCCTATGTAACTATGTAACTATGTAACAGGCTTAAAGATATGCTTACTTTTTGGACTCATATATCTGTATCTATATTTATGGAATTGTTTTTGTATTTTTGAACAGCAACATAATTATATACACAAACAAGTGCTATAACTAGCTAACTTATATGTACATATTTTATGGCATATACATAGTTTATCAGCACTTTCCTGGGCTACTTAACACAAACTGTCATATTACTTATATGTATATGGTGTGAGGGGGGCACCTGAGGAGCCTTTGCCTAGAAACGCCTCAAGTGTAAATCCAACCCTGCTTGTGTATAGCTTCTATGGATTTAGTCCCAATAAAGTAGTGTATTTTTAGGATATATACATCGGGCTATTTTGTTTTTCACTGTGGTTGTTCTGATCTTGTGTCGTCAAAAATAATAAAATCCACAACGATCTGCGGGTTACGGGCTGAAAATCCCTGTGGTTGTTACAACCGTAACTTACACCTTATCTAAGCCTTTGATCTTAGACATGATCGCTAAAAATCTAAAAAATGTTATGTTTCATTTCGGGGTTATATTGATCTCGGGAATCAATGAGTTAATTCATATCAGGCCACCCACATGGACTAGAACAGTACTGGCATTCATTTGTATTATTTTGCATTTTGCGGGATTGCAAGTCTGATCGCATATCAGACCTCTAAACGCTAATTGATTGACATATAACCTCCATCTTATACTGCCGTAATGATAACGCTCTAATTCTCTATTGGCTGTTTCTGACTTGGGAGTTACGGCCTTGCTTAATTTATTGGGCTCACGCTCTGAAATGCTATATACTAGTGCATGGTTTACGTTTTCAGATTTCGGCCCGCAACTTGCAGGCTTGTTCAATTTAATTGCTCCCTAATTGTAGCAAAGTTCAAGCCACCAGACATACGGTCTGTATACCGCAAGTTGCAGGCTTGCTATTGAATGAGGCCCATTGTCAGCCTGCTGGTAATATTAATTGTACTGGGAACTTTTAACATTTAAAGTAATGTTATCTTATTTACATTGTCACCAATTTCTGCAAATATACTGCAATATAGCAAAAGTACCCAGTTACTGTTTAATATTTTAATTTAATTACATTGTATAATAGTGTACTCTTACTACCTTAATTGCAAACAAATACCTTTGACAGAAAGGTTTAATTGAAATATATTAATGATAAAATAGATGTTTTTACAGCTGAATACATTTCAGTTTGCTTGACTGGAGCGTCTGTGAAATTAAGCTATTACTAACTTGGCTCACTAGTAGGACACTTCTGAATTTTTCCTCCAAGCAATTGATTGTCTTTGCTACTCATAAATACATAGCATACACCTTTAATTCAAGAGCTAGCCAAGGTGTGATGGACTGAATTACAATTTAACACCAGCAATAGGTTTATTGATGTTGAAAAGTCTTGTTAATCAAGTCATACCTTCTCTATTCTGCAATCAATAACTATCAGACTTGTTCTGTTCTAGTCAATTAACCATTCCCTAATCACAAAATTGGTTTCATTATCCTCTAAACTTATTTTAATTTAACTGTGGATGACAGATGAATAAAACAGACTTTTATATAATTTTCTGTCTTTTTTTAAAATTAAAAAGGAATAAGGAAATTTGCAGAAACAGTTTGTTTACTTAACAACAATAATTTTGGGTTCTGACTTTGAACTGCAATATAATTGTTCTTGAAACAATTCCATAGCTAAAGTTCTGTATTTTAAATATAATATTTATTGTTTGCTTTTTAAATTCAGTCCACATATTTCATTATGTTTCCCATTTTTTTATTGTACCATGTTTAGAACGTTTTCATACTACTTGAATTTTTTATAACTTTGGGTGTAGACACAACTGCAATGATGCGTGAAAGCATATTTTAAAGAGTTACAAGTGTTTTGTGATATATATTTTTTTGTCAATTTTCCAACTCATTGAAAATATTTTTCAGGAGCTGCTGACTGAGTTGGTGAATTGCAATAATGGAAAAAAATAAGTTTAGGTAACTTAAAAAGTAGGCAAATGATAGAAGATAAAGATGTCCACAAATCCACTTTCACTGGAAGTATGGGGATATTCACAGCATACTATTATTTGGATTTTCTTAATAAAAGGGTATACTATTTGAATGATTTGCTCAAGAGCAAAAACATCAGAGAAGACTAACTTTTTTAAACAACATTATTAAACTACCAAAATGTATATTTTATTATATCTGGTAAACTGTGGGCCTTATCCAATTGTATGCCTACAGATTATAGGCCTCGTTCAATTGCTACTTTCCTGAGATCCGGGCCCTCAAGTGGAGAGAGCAAGTTACTTAGCTATTCAGTTGCCTCCTACTTGCGGCCCCCGATTGGGTTACTTGCTGCTTGCTACTATCCCTTACTTTCCTTAAAAGCGCAAGTTACTTGCCTCCAAGCCTTTGATCTTTCACGGCCTCAAAAGTTGAGGTCGCAAAAATCCCAAACCGCTTTTTAATTGCTCCGCTTTACCCTCCCGTCAAGCCCGTAAATGGCAAAAATCAAACCATAGATTACTGGTACCAAACCACTTTAACATCAAATATTAAATCAATCCAGCACTGTAAATGATTGGGAACACAATGATTGACATCAGAATTAAAAGCACAACATCCTCAAGCACGCACATCACCAAAATATAATACTTTATTTCATGTTTATTTTCCATCTAAAGTCCTACGGGCTTCAACCTTCAAGCCTGTAGGACTTTGAAATCCAACCTCCATATATAATATAGGAGGTCAGTCAAGCCCGTAGGAATTTGGACGGAAATTAAACATGAAATAAAGTATTATATTTTGGCGATATGCAAGCTTGAGAATGTTGTGCTTTTAATTCTAATTTTACCCATTGTGTTTCCTATTATTTACAGTGTTGGATTGAATTTATATTTGCATTTAAAGTGCTCTGATCTTACTGGCTCTAACCACAAGTTACTGGCTTGCGTCCGCGATCATGGTTAAGCCTGCACATGCTACTGCCGATACCATGGTTTGTGATTCTCACGAAGGGGGACTAAATTGCGGGCCCGGCCAATTGAATAGCAAAGTAAAAGTAGAGCTACGCAGCATGCAGCTCAAAAGGAGCAAATCAGCCCCAAATTAAATGAGGCCCTATGTTATACAGGCCGTATGTCTGTCTGCTTTAAATTTGCTACAATTGCAGAGTGATTCAATTGAACAAGACCGCAATTTACGGGCCAAAACCGTAAACCATGAAATTGTATGTAACATTTCAGGGCGTGTTCATGATCAATTATTAAGCAAGGCTGTAACTATTCTGATTTCGAAACACCCAATAATAAATGAGCCCGTCATCATAACGTCAGTAAAACATGGAGGTTAAACCTCAATCAATTAGCTTTTAGAAGTCCCATATGCAATCAGAATCTCAATCTGGCAATGTACAAAATATTAAAAATGCCATGTGGGTGGCCATATATATTACCAAGATTGATATGATACAGAAATGAAACCTAAAAACAAAATAATTTTTGATTGCAGATCTGAGGGTTTAAGACAGTTGTGCAATTCATTCTAATGTGTTCAATCGCTTTTCCCGTCTTTTAAAGTGCAATATTGATTTTTATTTGCATTTACAGTGCTACGAACACTTGTTTAACCCCCTTGTGAGTCCTATCTGGTACTCAAAGGATTTTCTTCTACATTTGCCATTTACAGGTGTGCAAAAATTTGCGGGCTTGAGGAATTGTAGCAATTGAATAGTGATTTGTGATATTAGCGATTATAACTTTTGTAGGCTTGAAAGATCAAAGGCTTAGATGGGTTGTAAGTTACGATTTTGACAACCACAGGAATTTTCAGCCTGTAACCCATAGATCATTTGCAGCTCGCTAAAAGACGCCAACTGAGTAGCAAATTAGTTTACGGGCTCCAGTAAACAACAATAGTTCAATTGAATAGGGGCTTGTGATTGTAGTGTGATCCAAATATGTATGTGTTAACCAGAGAAAGTGATGGGCACGTCAGGTTCCTACCACTTGGGAATATGTCCTCTACTTCATACAGTCACATAAGTTGCTTCTAGCATATGCACTTACCCAATCAACCTCATGTGACTTTACTACTGAGAAGATTGAAATATCTTTCAGACAAGGATGCCTTACCTAGTGGCAAGTATTTTATGTAAATGTCTCAAACACCTCTTTAGAAACATGTTCTATTATAATAGTGCAATGGTGCTACACAGACATATAGCACCATTGTAAAAATTGTGTAAGTCCACATGATGAATAAAATCACAAGACTTAATATATAATTAGATACCTTTTAAATTGACCATTCATACTTCCTTGTATGGAGTCTTCTAACATTATGTTATGGTAGGTGGTGCTTTTGTGATTCCTATGTACACATTACATATTGTAATATATTACAATTATTTGTAACTAGTAAAGATGACAAGATAGAAACAATAAACAACTCAAAATACTCAAAATTTAGGTTATAAATAGATGTAAAAGTCTCCTTAGCTGTAAAGGTGTCCAAAAAGCCAAATCTGATACAACTCATATCTATAAAACAATCTAGGTATATCACACCTGGTATTTGTCAATCACATATATAGTTGTGAACATGCAAACTGTTGCAAACGCTTGCGGGCTCGCGCAGCGAGCCTGCGGCCCTCCATGCCAGCAACTGCGGCCCTCGCAAAAAATACGGGACGCGTTACGACCAATCACGAACACGCAAAAAACGCCCAAAACCGGCGCACATGACAAACACAATAAATACAACAAATACATAAAAAGCTTACCTACAGCAAGGCGGGGGCATCCAGGACGTCGAAAACTGAAGTTACACCTCAATTTAACTCCAAATAAAAGAGTTTAGAACCCTGAAAATCCCCTAAGCGACAGAAAAAAATGGCCACCGAAAAAAACGCAAAACACCACCAAACATCTACAGATTGGCCGAAAAAGAAGTACGAGATACGAAAACAAGGACGCAACCTGCGCAACCCCAAAACTATTACAAACAAAATAAATACACACAACAAACACCTAAAAATCTTACCCACAGTAAGGGGGGGGGGGGGCACCCAGGACCTCTGCAAGTGAAGTTACATCTCGATTTAAGTAAAAAAATAGGAGTTTACACAGATGAAAATCACCTAAGCGAGAGAAAAAATGGCCGCCGAACCAATGAAAACGAGGCTAAAGACGCAAAAATACTACAGTGACTCGCAAAACGGAAACAACGCTTCAGTCAACTTAACGAGGTACGTAACACACACTATGCGGCACGTACCACACTCATATTAACCACCATTTTACAGGAAAATGACTACAAGCACGTTTTCCGGCACAATGTAAATGTTGTCTTTTATGTTAAACATTAATCCAGGGAGTAATCTGATCGTTAATGGGTCAGGAAGAAATTATTTTTTTTCCTGCTTTGATACAATTGGCTACGTTTCAAAGAGGGTTTTTACTGTTTGCCTTCCTCTGGATTCAATGTATATTTAAGTTTATAATTCTTGAGATAGAACTTGCATGTTAAAAAACCATTACCTCAAGTTTACAATAGTGATTCATTTAAAGTTCAACTGTTCTTACATTCAAATGTTAATACTTTTACTACAAAATGCTTTAACAGTTACTCTTGAACAAAAGAAAATGTTACAAAAATAAACATGTTTAATATCATAATAGTACTTATTTTATCATAACTAAAACCTTACAAGTGTCAAATACGTATATTAATAACTAAACAACTTTACAAACATACACATCTCATTGCCGTCATTTTTTGCCGGGCAAGTCGCTAGTGTTAATATATTTAACAGAGTGGTGTGCAATCTGAGAACATTAGTTATTTGTTTCGATATTATATAAAGAACTGAAAATGGAAAGTCTTCCATATGTACCTTACATATTTTCAGCCAATATTACACAAAATGATATGCATAACATTTGTTGTCATAATGAATGTGACTAGCAGCCCTACATGTTTCTTTTCTTGCCAAAACTAGAACTCACAAAATCTTTTATGGCACTTCTGTGTTGACAGCTGTTAGATTTTTTTTCTATTTTACATTTATTTCTGTTATCTGCTAGCCAATTATGTTGATAAAGTGTTTGCTCTTTTAGAGTACATAGGAAAAAATATCAAGGAAAAATTTCTGTCTGATACAGATGGCAACCATCTTTAATGATCCTGGAAAGTTTTCATCACCATCTAAAATGGGATTCTCTTAATACTTAATGCTATTAATACTTATACAAACCTAAGGATAATGAAGTGGTAGGCACATTTTCCATTGTGGAGTGCTTGAATATAATATATTTAGTGTGATTAATGCAGCGTACTTTTCAGATAGACTCTCTAAACATGGGAGTTATACAAATATTGTTAAGTGTTCATATTGCTTTTTTTTAAGTGACACAGTAAATGTCCCACTAACGGTAAAAATGAAAACTGTACCTATAAATAAGTATATGTTTTAGTTATTAGAAACATTTTCGTTAGTGTTAGATAACTGACCAGTTGACTTTGTTGCTATTCTTACGCAAACATAACTTTTAAGATACTTTTAGGGGCCTCATTCAAATGCGATTTGGCCATGTGAATAGGGCTCTATAAAAGCACATAGCATATTTGTTTTTAACTAAAAACTTCGTAAAAAAAAAATGCTATGTGCTTATATAGAGCCCTATTCAGTTGGCTAAATCACATTTGAATGAGGCCTTAGATCTTATCCTGGATTTTTAATTAACTCTCACAGAAAGGATGATTAGCAGGAAAAGTGTGCCAGTGGATTAAATCAGCATAATTACAGACACTTTTGATTTTCAAAGCCTCCCATTATGGTGACTGAATCAACTGTGCTACTAATCACTCCTTCCAGTGTCATACTTTTTGTCAATTAATTTGGTGATATTATTAATAGCAATAAGGCAAGTTCTAATAATGGGAGATTTTAATTACCCTGAAATAAACTAGATAAATGAGACCAGCAGTTCAGCTAAGGGGAGCAGGTTCTTGAGTACACTCAGGGATCATTATCTGGCCCAGGTTATACAAAAGCGTACTAGAAGTGAAGCTATCTTAGATTTAGTCATCACAAATAATATTGATATAGTATCAAATGTTGAAATAGGGCATCATTTGGGAAACAGGGATCACAACACAGTCTCACTTGAGACTAAATAAAAAAAAACTAAATTTTAAGGGGCCAACAAAAACTCTTAATTTTAAAAGGGCAGATTTTAACGGTCTATGGGCAGCAATACAAAGTATAGACTGGGACAGAGAACTGATAGGTAAAAATACTGAACATAAATGGACAACATTTAAATCCTTACTAAATATACATACTTATCACCATATACCAAGTGGGAATAAAAGTAAAAGGAGTAAATCACATCCAATATGACTTAACAATGATTTAAAGATCAAGATACGGAGTAAAAAACAGGCATTTAAATTATATAAACAAGAGGGGACAGAGACTGCTTTACGGGAGTACAAGGAAATCATCAAGGCTTGCAAAAGGGCGATTAGACTGGCTAAAATAGAAAATGAAAAATGAATTGCAAAAGAGAGTAAGACTAATCCTAAAATATTTTTTAAGTATATTAATGGGAAGAAGGCGAGGAAGGAAGCTATAGGAACATTACAATGTGACACAGGCCATCTGAAAATCAGTGACCAGGAAAAGGCAGATGAGCTAAATAGGTTATTTTCTTCGGTATACACAAGGGAGGTACCAGTGGTAGAGACCTCAAGATAATGGGGCTACACTACCTTTGCCGAATAATTGCTTAACGCAGGAAGTAATCCAAAAGTGGTTGGAAAAAATAAAGGTTAATAAAGCCCCGGGTCCTGATGGAATAAATCCACGGGTACTGAGGGAACTGGGTTCTGTAATAGCCAAACCAATATATTTAATTTTTCAAGATTCACTCAACACAGTGTCTCTACCAGATGACTGGAGGAAAGCAGATGTGATACCTATATTTAAAAAGGGAGCAAGAGCAAATCCGGGGAATTATAGACCAGTGAGCTTCACTTCTGTAGTGGGGAAGCTTTTAGAATAAGGGTTAATATACAACAATATGTCTATTTGAACAGGATTTTAAGTAGGAGTCAACATGGATTTATGAGTGATAGGTCATGTCAAACAAATCTAATTAGTTTCTATTAGGATGTTAGTAGGAACCTGGATCAAGGCAACTCAGTGGATGTAGTCTTTTTGGATTTTGCAAAGGCTTTTGATACAGTGCCACATGGGAGACTAATGTGCAAACTAAGGGATACAGGAATTGCAGTAAATACCTGCTCATGGATTAAGAGCTGGTAAAAAGACAAGAAGCAAAGGGTTGTTGTAAATGGAACGTACTCCGATAGGACTAATGTGGTAAGTGGGGTTCCTCAGAGTTCAGTATTAGGTCCTCTCCTTTTTAACATATTTATTAATGACTTAGAGTCGGGACTGGTAAGTAGTGTCTCCATTTTCGCTGATGACACGAAGTTGTGCAAGGTAATTAAATCAGATGATGATGTGCTTTCCCTCCAAAGGGATTTACATAAAATTGAGGAATGGGCATCTAAATGGCAGATGAGATTAATACGAATAAATGTAAATTAATACGAATAAATGTAAAGTTATGCATCTGGGAAAGAAAAATAGCCATGCAATTTATAATCTTAATGGAGCAAATCTAGGGGTATCAGATATTGAAAGGGATTTGGGAGTACTTGTGGACAACCACTTAGGAAACAGTGCTCAAAGCCGCTGCAAAGGCAAATAAAATATTAGCATGTATTAAGAAGGGTATAGAAGCCAGGGAAGCAAATATAATTCTACCACTATACAAATCTCTAGTACGCCCTCATTTGGTATATGGAGTATAATTTTGGGCACCACTTCATAAAAAGGACATTTTAGAGCTGGAAAAGTTACAGAGGAGGGCAACAAAACTAATAAGGGGAATGCAGGGTCTAAGTTATGACGAAAACATTACTAAATTAAACTTATTTTCTCTAGAAAAAAGGCATCTATGGGGAGATATGATTACCTTATATAAATATATTCAGGGTCAGTATAAAGATTTTTCAAGAAAGCTTTTTGTGCCAAGAGGTTTTCAACTGACAAGACGACATCCCTTGAGGTTAGAAGTAAAAAGATTCCACCTTAAAGAAAGAAAAGGCTTCTTCACAGTAAGGGTGGTTAATCTGTGGAAATCTCTACCAGAGGAGGGGGTGACAGGGGATTCAATAGATAACTATAAAAGGGGATTGGATATATTTCTAATTAAAAAGGGAATACAGGGTTATCCTGCATAATTAGAGAGAGAGTATTGATCCAAGGAGAAATCCAATCGCCAGTATCTGGGGTCAGGAAGGAATTATTTTTTTCTCCTTTGAGACACTTGGCTAAGTTTCAGTTGGGTTTTTTTGTTTCTGTTTGCCTTCCTCTGGATTAATTAGTAATTAAAAAATAAAATAAAATATAAAATAAATAATTAAATAGTTGATTAATGATTAATTAACTAACTAATTCATAACTAATCGACATATTGCAGATCACAGGAGATCTTAAAAGGTTGAACTTGATGGTCTGAAAGTCTTTTTTCAACCTTAATTACTATGGGCCTCATTCTATTATCGGCCGCAGCCGCTGCGGGGCCGCAAGGACCGGCCGCAAGCTATTCTGCTATTCTATTCCCTTACGGCCGGGGACTCCGGCAGGCTTGCGGCCGGTGCCTTGCTATCTCTTGCGGCCGATCGCGCCGGAGGAAAGCCTTTGATCTAAAACGGCCGCAAGAGATTTGCAATTCAATTGCTCCGGGAAACCTCTCTGCAAGGCTAAAAGCGAGCCGCAGTTACTTGCAGGAAAAAGGTCTCGCTAGCACCAATTAAGCACATAAAATAGCTCAAATAAAGCCATCCTGCACTTTGAGAAGACTATAAAGGGATTTTAGGTGTTAGAAAAAATAGCACATAATTATCCTGTACTCAAATCCGTAAAATATTTTATTTTTAATATCCGTAAAATATCCATGTAAAAAGTCCAGAGTGCTTGGAGCACCTCAGACACACCCCCGCCGCAGCCGGCAAATAAACAGTTAATTTGAACTCGGGTTTGGGCAGATGTGCAAGCTTGAGAGTGGGTTCCTTTTATTCCTCATGTCCCCCAATATGATCCCTAGCATTTACAGAGCTGTACAGTGCAGGCTTGAATTTATTTTTGAGTTTTTATATTTCACAGTTTACGGCCGGTTCCAAGATATGCGGCCGGCCGTAAGAGGAGATCCTTGCGGGGCCGTATAATAGAATCGCGAGTTAACTGAACCCTCGCAAGGAATCGCAGCCTTACGGCCGATTTACGG
This sequence comes from Discoglossus pictus, assembly GCA_027410445.1. Lineage (NCBI taxonomy): Eukaryota > Metazoa > Chordata > Amphibia > Anura > Alytidae > Discoglossus > Discoglossus pictus. The sequence goes on along the minus strand of CM050163.1, from coordinate 471,049,479 downwards.
CCGATAATAGAATGAGGCCCTATGTAACTATGTAACTACTGTATGTAATAACATTTATTAATAATTATTAAAAATTACATACTTTATATATATATTTGCCGATTTTTAATTATTTGAATTCTCTCGTCATTGTTTTAAGTCAAAACTGATCCAAGCCAAACTAAAACGACAAATACTCAAACATCTATGCTTACCAAACATTGTTCGTTCTAATTTGAGACCTCCAGGATAGTCTCACAAGGACTAAATGAAACTCATGAGTTAATATTAGACAGAAGGAATCACTGCTCTAATTCTAAGAATAGACATATATATATATATATATATATATATATATATACATATATATATATATATATATATGTGTATGTATAAACTATATACTATATAAACTATATTCTGTATAACTACAGAATAATAATACTGCACCATATAGATCATTAGGACCCGGTATATGCTAATGACGTGACGTCACATGCGCGTCACGTCATTAGCATATACCGTCATGTGACGTCATGTCATTAGCATATACCGGGTGCCGGCACGAGGTATATGCTAATGACGTGGCGCGCATGGGACGTTACATGCGCGCCGGGTCAAGAAGGAGCGGAGGCCGGAGCAGGTAAGTGAGGGGAAAGGGAGACAGGGAGGTATTTAGGGGGGTTTAGAATGAGGAGGGGGTTGAGGAGGGAGGTTGAGGAGGGGGGTTAAGGTTGAGGAGGGAGGTTGAGGATGAGGATAGGGGGGTTGAGGAGGGATAATAAGGAGGGATGATGAGGAGGGAGGTTGAGGAGGGGGTTGAGGAGGGGGTTGAGGATGGGGGGGGTTGAGGAGGGAGGATGAGGAGGGAGGTTGAGGAGGGCGGTTGAAGTTGAGGAGGGGGGTTGAGGATGGGAGGTTGAGAATGAGGATCGGGGTTGAGGAGGGAGGATGAGGAGGGGGGTTGAGGAGGGAGGTTGAGGAGGGGGGGTTGAGGAGGGAGGTTGGGGATGAGGAGGGAGGTTGAGGAGGGGGTTGAGGATGAGGAGGGAGGTTGAGGTTGAAGATGGGGGTTGAGGATGGGGGAGTTGAGGAGGGGGTTGAGGATGGGGGGGTTGAGGAGGGAGGATGAAAATTGGGGGTTGAGGAGGGGGTTGAGGATGGTGGGGTTGAGGAGGGAGGATGAGGAGGGAGGTTGAGGAGGGAGGTTGAGGAGGGGGTTGAGGATGAGGAGGGAGGTTGAGGATGAGGAGGGGGGTTGAGGATGAGGAGGGGGTTTGAGGTTGAGGAGGGGGGGTTGAGGATGGGGGGTTAAGGAGGGAGGTTGAGGATGAGGAGGGAGGTTGAAGATGAGGAGTGGGGTTGAGGAGGGAGGTTGAGAATGAGGAGGGGGTGGAGGAGGGTGATAAGGGAGGGGGGAAGAGACACAGGGAAGGGAAATGGGGGAAGAGACACTGGGAAGGGAGAGTGGGGAAGAGACATGGGAGAGAGAGGGGGGACACAGAGGGCACAAGAGGGACACAGGGGGCAGCACATTTCCCACCCTCGGCTAATACTCGAGTCACTCATTTTACCCAGTATTTTGGGGTAAAATAGGTGCCTCGGCTTATACTCGGGTCGGCTAATACTCGAGTATATACGGTACCTTACATTTTTTTTAACCTCTGTAGTGTTTCTTTATCTACTATCATCCTTTGTAGCATAATGATAAACCACAGAATGATTTCACTAATTCAAATGATGGTAAATTATTGTCTTTAGTTCTTGGCACAATTTAAGATGAAAACTATAAATATGCAAGTATCAGAAAAAGAGAACATTTTCTCCTCCAAGCGAAACAAAAAAAAAAGTTTCTTCCAATAAGTTACTTCCAGATGTAATGATTCTTTTGCAAAAACAAATGAAATATCATTTGTCTCCAGTTTTACATATTAATTTATATTTAATGAATTACAGTGTGAGCACGCAGTAGAGTCTTTTTAATTAGAATGAAACCGTGAACTAGTACTTATTCGTACGTTGTAATCACTTAGCTTGTCCTTGGGGAAAAAATTAACTTTGATTTTTGTCCCTGTAATTATAAAAGCTTTAAGATGCCCAGGCCATAAATTTCAACCTTTCCTTAAGAATTGAATGCAGGCAAACAGTGTTTTATCACCACCTCTGGAACTGCTCAATGAACAAAACATTTTATCTGATAAGAAAAGTTTAATGCTGATTGCTTTTTATTTTATTGCATTACAGCGAGATAAAAAATGAGCCTCTAATGCACTAGAGACACATATGTAAGTAGATTTGGGCTTACATTGTCACTTTGAATTTGAAGAAAAGGGAATTGGCTTACTGGATGCAGCACAAAAGTAATCAAACTTTTACATATATTTCAGTTTCTTTGGAAATGTAAAAAACACAATGCAAGAACTTGAAAGTTGCAAATACAATGTGTGTTACTATAAATATGTGATCTATTTTTAGTGGTTGATATTATTCATTTGTATAATTCACAGATTTATAGTAGTCTAATTAAGTAATAATATGTCATAAAGAATATACAGTTCCTTGCAAAATGATTCACTCCCTTTGGCAATTTTCGTGTTTTGTTGCCTCACAACCTGGAATTAACATGGATTGTTTGAGGATTTGCATCATTTACATATCCACAACATGCTCACGACTTTGAAGATGTTCTATTTTTTGTACTGTGAAGCAAACAACAAATAGGACAAAAAAACTGAAAAAGTCAATGTGCATTGCTATTCACCCCTATAGTTTGTAGAGCGACCTTTTGCAGCAATCATAGCTCCAAGTCGCTTTGGATAAGTCTCTATGAGCTTGCCACATCTTATCACTGGGATTTTTGCCCATTCCTCCTTGCAAAACTGCTCCAGCTCCTTCAAGTTGCATGGTTTGCACCTGTGAACAGCAATATTTAAGTCTGACCACAGATTTTCTATTGGATTGAGGTCTGGGCTTTGACTAGGCCATTCTAACACACGTACATGTTTCCCCTTAAACGACTCAAGTGTTTGCTTTAGCAGTGTGTTTGAGGTCATTGTCCTGCTGGAAGGTGAACCTCAGTCCTAGCCTCAAATAACGCACAGAGTAGTACAGGTTTTGCTCAAGAATATCCCTGTTTTTAGCACCATCCATCTTTCCCTCAACTCTGACCAGTTTCCCAATCCTGGCTGCTGAAAAACATCCCCACAGCATGATGATGCCACCACCATGCCTCACTGTGGGGATGGTGTTCTTTGGGTAATGTGATGTGTTGGGTTTGCATCAGACATAGCGTTTTCTTTCATGGCCGAAAAGTTCAATTTTAGTCTCATCAGACCAGAGCACCTTCCTCCATACATTTTGGGAGTCTCCCACATGCTTATTCGCAAAGTCAAAATGTGCCATTTTGTTTTTTGCTGAAAGTAATGGCTTTCTTCTCGCACCATAAAGCCCTACTCTATGGAGCGTACGGCTTATTGTTATCCTATGTACAGATACTCCAGTCTTTGCTGTGGAACTCTGCCACTCCTCTAGGGTTACCTTAGGTCTCTGTGCTGCCTCTCTGATTAATGCCCTCCTTGCCCGGTCTGTGAGTTTTGGTGGGCGGCCGTCTCCTGGCAGGTTTGCTGTTGTGCCATGTTCTTTCCATTTGGTTATGATAGATTCAATGGTGCTCCTGGGGATCATCAAAGATTTGGATATTTTTTTATAACCAAACTCTGACTTGTACTTCTCAACAACATTGTCTCTTACTTGTTTGGAGAGTTCCTTTCTCTTCATGGCAGTGTTTGGTTAGTGGTGCTTCCTGCTTAGGTGTTGCAGCCTCTGAGGCCTTTTAAAAAAGGTGTGTATATGTAATGACAGATCATGTGACACTTAGATTGCAAACAGGTGGACATCATTTCACTAATTATGTGACTTCTGAATCTAATTGGTTGCACCAGAGCTTTTTATGGGCTTCATAACAAAGGGGGTGAATAAATACGCAAATGCCATCTTTTTGTTTTCTATTTCTAAAAAATAGTTTTATGTATATATTTTTCTCATTTCACTTCCCCAATTTAGACTATTGTGTTCTAATCCATCACATAAAATTCAGATTAACAAAACATTGAATTTAAGGCTGTACTGTAAAAAAATAGGTGAAAGTTCAAGGGGGTGAATACTTTTGCAAGGCACTGTATATCTTGACTTATTATGACAAAACAGTAACTTTTGGCTGACAATAAAAACATGAGCTAATGGGGTCTTCATATGAGTATTTATGCTGGAAGTTCCGTGATTGTACAATAAATTGATAACTGAAATATGCCTATCCGTATCAATTCTGTAACGTAATTTGTGTAATGTAATGTAATTTATGTAATGTAATGAAGAAAAAGAAAAGTGATTAGTGTAAATATGTTCATACATAACATAAATTGTGCATTTGAAGTCATTCCCAACAGTATAGGTTGGAGAATTGCATGCACAAGTTTATAGACATAAATACATATACACATGTTGTTAACTATGCGATTAGTATACATTTAATTGGTATGTACGACTTCAACCTATTTCTGTTCAACTGATTCACCTCCAAATTCGCTAATGGGATATTTGCATTTACACAATATTTTCTTCTATTATTCCCATGGCTATTTCAATTGAGGATTTCAATATTTTTAGTAATGTTTTTATTATAATTGAATCTGTGTGTGCCTGCTTGTTTAAGGAGTGAATATTTGCATATTTCCATGTCCCACAATATTTCAGTAAAAACATCTATCCATTAACTCAAATGTTTTATAGAACTGAAGAATCATTATAACTGTTAACCTTAAAGTACTTAGCATTAAAGACTTATATATTAGTCTAACATAAAGCATATTCTGTAATTTTTCTTTTATCTATATGTATGTGCACATGATTTTATCTTTATTTTAGGGTACTCACAAGCATTATTAGTCTGCACAATAATTGATTAATATTAATCATAATGTTTTCATCTCAATCTTATAAGTGTATCATTTGCATAAAAAGCATATCTCTTTTTTTCAAATTCAAAAGTATTGTTGTCATTTTTGTATGTCTTTAGATATAACTTCGTAGCAGACATTAGTGTTTTAATTTTTTATGCAATGAATGAAATAGAGCAAGAGATAACATGAATGAAGTTCACTTGTAAATCACCACCGAGCTATCACATCCTTCACCTAAATCTAACCTCTGAGAAATGCCATCCAAGTGTTCCAAATATCTCTAATAGGGAAATCCCAGAGTGCATGTTCCATAACTATTTTACAAATCCCTATCACTTGCCTCCAGTAACAATATCTGATCTTGCTAAAGTTAACTCGTAAGTCTTTATGGGTGCCTCGAAATTTCGAAAAAGCCTATGAATTCTTGCAACCTCACTTAGAGGCAGAAAATGCTTTCAAGAAGCATGTATGAAGCTGAAGCTAATTCTATAACTGTTTCAGATTTGAGACTTGATTTCTCAAATCCAAAACAATAAAGGTGTTAATACCAATGAATAAGGGGATCCTTGGGATACTCCCTCAATACCTGCTACTTACTTTGAGCACAGCGATTCCCCCGGGATTCACCCTCCCTACCTGCCGTGAGCCTGGCTATCCCCTAGGACTGCCCCTCCGTACCCATTATGAGCCAGGGGATCCTTCATCTAAAGTATAACCATTGGGCTCCCTATGGACTCCCATGGCACCAAACATTAACCCCTATACCAAGGGAGGTCTCCATGGGTCCTATGGTATATTTAACCTTAACAATGGAGGTCTCTATGGACCCCCATAGCACCTGCTATTAACCCCCATAAGATGGGGATCCTCAAGAGACCCCTATGGCAGCTAATATTAACATGGCCTCTTAATATATATTTTTTAAATTATCAAATATTTATATCTGCCAAATCTGCTTACAAAATTGCATGCATCATAGAAACCTCTAGCTAAGTAACTTTTAAAAGTAGTACTGCATATAGAACTTGTTAAATTAATTTTGGGGTCAGCTGTTTGCTGGTGTATCAAGATTATGAATAGAATGAACAGGACTTCAGATATGTGACCAGTCCATTCCAAATCTAGTCCATTTTTTTACTTCATTTTTAATTGTTTATGCATTTGGGAAAGGATAGATTATACACATAATTGCATACAGTGTGTGTGTGTGTGTGGGGGGGGGGGGAGTATTTGATCCCCTGCTGATTTTGAACATTTGTTCACTGACAAATAAATGATCAGTCTATAAGTTTAATGGTAGGTGTATTTTAACAGTGAGAGACAGAATAACAAAAAAAAAAATCCCAAGAAAAACGCATGCCAAAAAATTATACATTGATTTGCAGGTCAGTGAGGGAAATAAGTATTTGATCCACTATCAGTCATCAAGATTTCTGTCTCCCAGGTGTCTTTTATTCAGGTAACGAGCTGAGATTAGGAACACACTCTTAAAGGGAGTGCTTCTAATCTCAACTCATTACCTGTATAAAAGACACATGTCCACAAAAGCAAGCAATTAATCAATGAGATTCCAAACTCTCCACCATGGCCAAGACCAAAGAGCTGTCCAAGGATGTCAGGGATAAGATTGTAGACCTACACAAGGCTGGATTGGGCTACAAGACCATCGCCAAGCAGCTTGGTGAGAAGGTGACAAAACTTGGTTCGCAAATGGAAGAAATACATGCAAGATCTCCCTTTGTGGAGTTTCAATGATCATGAGAAAGGTGAGGAATCAGCCCAACTACACGGGAGGAACTTGTTAATGATCTCAATGCAGCTGGTCACCAAGAAAACAATTGGTAACACACTACGCCGTGAATGACTGAAATCCTGCAGCACCCTCAAGGTCCCCCTGCTCAAGAAAGCACATGTACAGGCCCATCTGAAGTTTGCCAATGAACATCTGAATGATTCAGAGGAGAACTGGGTGAAAGTGTTGTGGTCAGATGAGACCAAAATCAAGCTCTTTGGCATCAACTCAACTCGCTGTGTTTGGAGGAGGAGGAATGCTACCTATAACCCCAAGAACACCATCCCCACCGTCAAACATGGAGGTGGAAACATTATGCTTTGGGGTGTTTTTCTGCTAAGGATACAGGACAACTGTACCGCATCAAAGGAACGATAGACGGGGCCATGTCCCATCAAATCTTGGGTGAGAACCTCCTTCCCTCCGCCAGGGCATTGAAAATGGGTCATGGATGGGTATTCCAGCATGACAATGACCTAAAACACAAAGCCAAGGCAACAAAGGAGTAGCATAAGAAGAAGCACATTAAGGTGCTGGAGTGGCCTAGCCAGTCTCCAGACCTTAATCCCATAGAAAATCTGTGGAGGGAGCTGAAGGTTCGAGTTGCCATCAACATTAGCCTCTAAACCTTAATGACTTGAAGAGTATCTGCAAAGAGCAGTGGGACAAAAACCCTCCTGAGATGTGTGCAAACCTGGTGGCCAACTACAAGAAACGTCAGACCTCTTTGATTGCCAACAAGGGTTTTGCCACCATGTACAAAGTTGAAGGGGTCAAATACTTATTTCCCTCAGTGACCTACAAATCAATTTATAACTTTTTGACATGCATTTTTCTTGTTTTTTTTGTTGTTATTCTGTTAAAATACACCTACCATTAAAATTATAGAGAAAACTTTTCAAAACTTTCAAAATCAGTAGGGGATCAAATACTTTTCCCCCCACTGTATCAGATGTATCAAACACAACTGAGAAGTATGCAGTCTAAAACATAAGTATGTTTTAAACAATTGCAAACTGTCAGGTGAAAACAGAGAACAAAAGGAAAGGGCCAGGTGGTCTCTAATTTTGGAAAAATGCATGAGGAACATTAAAATTCCTTTAAAATTTGACAATAGGGTATTTTAAACTAACAGGTCACACAAAATGTGGTAAACATAAACATCCCATTTGACGTGGGACAAATGGCCAGCTAAAGTAAAATAGTAAAATAGTAGAATAGCGCTACAGAATTTGTGGGCGGATTACAAATAAACGATAATAATAATAGTTCACGAAGAGAAAGTTTGTGCAAGGGTTTGCATGTATCCTGGACCTCCATCACAAAACTTTTGGCCGGTAAATATATAACAGCCAGGGCCCACAAAAAAAAGTATTTGTGTATAGGAGGTGAATTTAATACCCTGTAATTGTAAGGTTTTAATATGGGAAAAGTAACTCTCTTTATTTTAAAATACTATTTTTATTGAATCTAGATCACAACGACGGTTAATATATAATGATAAAAAATCCAGGATCAAGATTAAAGATTAAAAAATGGCTGGATGTAGAGAAAATTGTTGCCACAGTGATATTTAAACAAGAAATATCTACAACCCACTTTGGGGGGGCAATTGTGTGGAAATGCTGTTTGCCACACAATGTGAGTGTACTGTGTGCCTCAACTATATAGACCCCTATAACACACTAATGAACGCATGTAATAACACTATAAGTGCCATGAGTGTCATCCAGGACCGTCATGACCCAAAGTGTAAGCACAACACCATTTTAACCCGGTCTCTTATGGGGTCTATACAGACCCTCATAAGCCTCTTTTTAACCCCATTAGTCCCATAAGGGTATTTAAAGACCCTCATGGGACAGTTAGAAGCCTAACATTACCCCGTAAGTGCTATGAGGGTTCTACAGTACCCTCATGACACTAAGTATAAACACTACACTGCACTATAGCCCCCAATAAACCATTAAATCTAAACTAACTGCCCTCTACACTAACCTATTAACACCTACACTCCCTACCTACCCCCTAATAACCCCCCACCACTCCAATTACAGTAAGAAAAAAAAAACTAAAGTCACCAAAAATAAAAAAATTACATTACATAAAATAAAAAACCTAAATCACAAAGAATAAGAAATCTACATTACAGAAAAAAAAATGACACACCTGAAAAGGAAATACAAATAAAATCAAATACAATACAATACCCCTCTATCTATGTAACATACAATCAATACTATCTATCTAAAATACATCACCCAATCTATATAATATACAATACATCCTATCTATCTAATATACATCCCCAATCTATATAATATACAATACATCCTATCTATCTAATACCTATCTATCTAATATACAATACATCCCACAATCTAATATACAATACATCCTATTCATGTAATATACATCCCACAATCCAATATACAATACATCCTATCTATGTAATATACATCCCCCTAACATACAATAAATGCTATCTCTATATAAAAAAAAACTAATTCTAAGGTAAACTAAAATAATTAAGACCACTTACCTTTGCAGATCTCCCTTCAGATCAGCCACCTCAGAAAAAAAATAGTACAACATTTACAGTAAATAAATAAACATTCTAAATATTCTAAATATTCTACTCACCTTTCCAGCATGTCCCCATCCTTCTTCTTTTCTTTTCCGGCGCGGCCCGTGTTGAAAAAAAACACTACATTAATACAACATACATAAACATAAGACAAAGTAAAATAAACATAATCTACATTGTACTTACCTCCCCGCGATGTCTCCGGCCTCCCCCTCTTCTACCCCGGATGGGCCCTGGAACAATCTGCGCTCTAAAAAAAAATGGTTAAAAAAATAACGGAGGTCCGCACTTGCGAACTTCCCCGACGCTAATGAGCCTCCTACTGAGTGTTCCAGAATAAAATTGGCAATGGCGGCTTCTGATTGGCTGAAAATGTTGTCTATCAAATTCAGCCAATCAGAAGATGCCAATGTGAGAGCCTATGAAAAAGGGATACACCCCAAAATCCCACTCTGATTGGATAATGCACCTGTCAATCTTTATTTAAACTAATCAGAAGGCTTTATTGCCATGAGCCAATCTTAATGGGATACACCCCCATGGGGTGATTGGCTGAAGACATCTGCGCCTTCTTATTGGCTGTAATACTGATTGACATTGAGAAGGCGCAAATGCCTTTGGCCAATCAGTATGTGGGGGTGTATCCCATTATGATTGGCTATTGTCAGTGCAACCAATCAGAATGCGCAGATGCCTCCAGCCAATCACCCTGTGGGGGTGTATTCCATTGTGATTGGCTGAAGGCATTTGTGATTGGTTGAAATAAAGATTGAAAGGTACATTATCCAATCAGATTGGCTCACACATTGGCGGCTTCTCATTGGCTGAATTTGATAGACAGCATTTTCAACCAGTCAGAAGGCGCCATTGCCTATTTTCTTTCAGAAAAGGCTCCGGGAGGCTCATTAGCGTCGGGGAGGTCCGCAAGTGCGGATCTCTGTTATTTTTTTTTGTCAGAGCGCGGTTCTAGGGCGGGGCAGAAGAGGAGGAGGCCAGAGACATCGCGGGGAGGTAAGTACAATGTAGATTCTGTTTATTTTCTTTTGTTTTATGTTTATGTATGTGTCCTAATGTTATGTTTTTTTTTAACAGGGGCCGCGCTGGAGAAGAAGAAAAGAAGAAGGACGGGGACATGTTGGAAAGGTGAGTAGAATATTTTGAATGTTTATAATGTTTATTTATTTTCTGTAAATGTGTTGCACTAATTTATTTATATTTTTTTCCTTAGGTGGCTGATCTGAAGGGACATCTGCAAAGGTAAGTGGTCTTAATTATTTTATTTTAGCTTAGAATTAGAGTGTTTTATATAGAGTTAGCATTTATTGTATGTTAGATAGGGGGATGTATTTTATATAGATAGCATGTATTGTGTATTAGATAGATTGGGGGATGTATATTAGATAGATAGGATGTATTGTATATTAGATAGATTGGGGGATGTATATTAGATAGATAGGATGTATTGTATATTAGATAGATTGGGGAATGTATATTAGTTAGATAGGATGTATTGTATATTAGATATATTGGGGGTATTGTATTGTATTTCGATTAATTTGTATTGTATGTATTATATGTATTTCCTTTTCAGGTGTGCAATGTTTTTTTTTTTCTTCTGTAGTGGGGGGGAGGGGTTGTAATTTTTTTTTTTTTTTTCTGTAATGTTCCTTTTTTTTACTTTTTGTGAGTTATGTTTTTTTTAATTTTTTGTAATGTAGATTTTTTTTTTTTTGGTGACTTTTTTATTGACCCCCATGAGTGACAGGATTAATTAAGGGTTTTATGGGGGTCTGTATTAAGCCCCATGAGTGGCAGGGTTATTTCTTGGCTTATGGGGGTCTGTATTGAACCACATGAGTGACAGGGTTAATTATGGGTTTATGGGGGGTCTGTATTGACCCCCATGAGTAATGGTGTTAATTAAGTGCTTATGGGGGTCTGTATTGATCCCCATGAGTGACAGGGGTAATTATGGGTTTATGGGGGTCTGTATTGACCCCCATGAGTGACAGTGTTAATTAAGTGCTTATGGGAGTCTGTATTGACCCCCATGAGTGACAGGGTTAATTATATGTATTATGGGGTCTGTATTGACCTTCATGAGTGACAGGGTTAATTAGGGGTTTATGGGTGTCTGTATTGACCCCCATGAGTAAGGGGGTTAATGAAGTGCTTATGGGGGTCTGTATTGACCCCCATGGGTGACAGGGTTAATTATGGGTTTATGGGGGTCTGTATTGACCCCCATGAGTGACAGTGTTAATTAAGTGCTTATGGGAGTCTGTATTAACCCCCATGAGTGACAGGGTTAATTATATGTATTATGGGGGTCTGTATTGACCATCATAAGTGACAGGGTTAATTAGGGGTTTATGGAAGTCTGTATTGACCCCCATGAGTGAGGGGGTTAATTAAGTGCTTATGGGGGTCTGTTTTGACCCCCATGAGTGACAAGGTTAATTAAGGGCTTATGGGGGTCTGTATTGACCCCCATGAGTGACAGGGTTTTTAGGGGTTGATGGGGCTCTGTATAGAGCCACATGCGTGATAGGGTTAATTTTTTTGATTATATTACAGGTCCTTTTAAGGACCTTTACGGTTCTTTAAGGACCCGTAAGACAAGAATTTAGAATTTTCTTTGCAGCGGGGCTCCCCGATCGTGTGCGATCGGGGACCCCCACTGCGAGGGTTAATGTGGGGTTAATGCAGGTTTCCCAGCTTATCTGGGATCCTGTGGGTTTAATGCGGGTTTCCAAGCTTATCTCAGATCCCATCTTGGGTAAATTGTAGGTGTCTGGGTGGTCCGGGGTCGTGGAGCCTCGTTTTCCTTTTTTTCTATCGTGTTGAGGATTTTCGAAGTGTCTAGACTCTTGAATTTCTACTTAAATTGAGATGTAACTTCACTTTTAGAGGTGCTGGGTGCCCCCGCTTGCTGTGGGTAAGTTTTTTTGTGTTTGTTGTGTGTATTTTTTGTGGTTTTAATGTGTTCATGTGCACAGGTTTCTGGCGGTAGTCCCGCGGCTCGTATTTGCGGATGCTAAGTCCATAAATGTTGCGGTGGGAGCCTCCACCTTCTCAAATGCGGCCCCTCACTTCGCGAGGGTCCGCATTTGCGGCCCTAAAGTCCACATTTGCCAGCAGCAGCGGCCCTCGCTTTGTGAGGGCCGCATCGTTAGCAACAACTTTTGCAAACCCGCAATGATGACAACTAGATATGAAATATATATATATATATACTATATATTTACATAGGGCCTCATTCTATTAACGGCCGTAGGAGATACATGGCCGCAAGGACCGGCCACAGGCTATTTGCCTAGTCTATTCACTTGCGGCCGAGGGCTCCGGCAGGCATGCGGCCGGCGCCCTGTTATCCCTGGCCGCACGAGCAGCAGGAAAGCCTTTGATCTTACACGGCCGCAAGAGTTTCGGCCGCAAGAAAGCCCCGGTTGCTATTCAATTGCTATGTAAACCCTCTCGTCATGGCCGTAATTAACTAAAACCGAGCCGCAGCTTACTTGCACCAAAAATGTCCCGCTAGCACCGAATTAAGCACATAATAAAGCCATCCTGCACTTTGATGAGACGATAAAGTGATTGGAGGTGTTTCATTCATAGCACAACATTCCCCTACACTCAAATCTGAAAATCATTTTTAGTTAAATTCATGTCAAATGTCCATGGACAAAGTCCCAAGGGCTTGGAACACCTCAGACCCGCAAAGGCTGCGGGATTATCCTCCGTCAAGTCCGTAAATGGGTAAAATAGACCCATGGGTCGTAAAGGGCTTACTTACAAATCGTAGCATAGAAAAGCCATCCTGTACTTTTATTAAAAGTGAAAGTGATGTTTGGTTTTAGAATTAATAGCTCAACATTCCCCTACTCTCAAATCCGCAAATAAAGATATTTAACTTCATGTTAAATCTTTGTGTTTTATCTATCATGCAAGCCCGCACGGGCTTGAATAAGGAGCTACGGGCTTGATCATTGAAGTCCGTGGGACTTGGACGGATTTTGATATCAAAGTACAATTTGGCGATGTGCAAGCTTGAGAATGTTTTGCTATTAATCCTCATGCCCCCCCATTATGTTCCGCATCATTTACAGTGCTTTGCAGTGCTGGATTGAATATATATTGGCTTCTACAATGCTTTGTTTGTGGCCCTCCACCTCCGAACCCGTACGGGTTTTAACAAGGACGAGCCCGCGGGACTACGGGACGGAAAGTAAACCGTAAATGATATATCGGATTTGGGTGATGTGCAAGCTTGAGAGGGTGTTTCTATTAATCCTCATGTCCCCCATTATGATGCCTAGATTTACGGAGCTTTACAGTGCCATCTTGAATTTATATTTGCATTTACAGTTTTCTGACTTTGCGGCCGGAAAACAAGATTTACGGGCGCAGGAAAAACGCTTGCGGACGTTTGCATGATGTGCGGCCGGCCGTAAGGGGTATATCCTTGCGGCGCCGTCCATTTGAATAGCAAAGTAGCAGTAGCTCTACACGGGGCCGGAAGATGGCCGCAAGGAATCGCAGCTTTGCGGCCATTTTACGGCCGTTAATAGAATGAGGGCCATAGTATTTAAGGTTGAAAAAAGACTTTCAGTCCATCAAGTTCAACCTTTTAAGATCTCCTCTAATCTGCAATATGCGAATTCCCTTCTGATCCCAGACATCGGTGACCGGACTTTTACCTGGATCAATACTGCCTCTCTAATTATCCATGATAACCCTGAATTCCCTTTTTAATTAAAAATAAATCCAGTCCCCTTTTAAAGTTATCTATTGAATCTGCTGTCCCCACCTCCTCTGGTAGAGAATTCCACAGATTAACTACCCTTACTGTGAAGAACCCTTTTCTTTCTTTAAGGTGGAATCTTTTTACTTCTAACCTCAAAGGATGTCCTCTTGTCAGTTGAAAACCTCTTGGCACAAAAAGGTCCCCTTGACACATCTTTATACTGACCCTGAATGTATTTATAGAAGGTAATCATATCTCCTCTTAGACGCCTTTTTTCTAGAGAAAATAAGTTTAATTTGGTTAACTTAGCCCCTCCATTCCCCTTATTAGTTTTGTTGCCCACCTCTGTACCTTTTCCAGCTCTAAAATGTCATTTTTATGAAGTGGTGCTCAAAATTGTACTCCATATTCCAAATGAGGGCGTACTAGAGATTTGTATAGTGGCAGAATTATATTTGCTTCCCTCTCTTCTATACCCTTCTTAATGCATGCTAATATTTTATTTGCCTTTGCAGCTGCTGCTTGGCTTTATATTATATATTATAAATTTAGAGTAGCTACATAGCCTAGCCATTACATTTCTGTATTTGATCAAACTGTAAGATCTTTTTATATATTAGATATTAGCGGATATATGTTTTTTGAGGACAACAGGGGACAGCATGCAGTTAACATCAAGACATTAACAATTCAGTACAAAGGTTATGATCATACACTGATGTAATGTAAAATATTCATTTCTGCTATGAAAATATTGAGCACCAGTGCCTCAGTTTTGCTAAGATTTAGTTTTTTTTTAAAGATATGGAACCAAATGCATTAAAAACAGAATGTACAGATGATTCCATATTAACCATAGCTACAAATATTAACCATATTAGATTTTTATTTAAATATTGTCAGTAAAATGAAGCACTGATTTTCAAAAATAATGTCTCCTGTGCAATGGTTTCTGAGAAATATATGACACATCACTAACCTGCCCCTTACCATAGTTGTTTGGAATGTCAATATATGAAAGCTTCAATCTTTGAAATGTGTACATTAAAGGATATTGTTATTCTGAATATACATTTCAAGATCTAAAATCTGAATTTAAAGTAGATCATTAACACAAGTGAAAGCTAGGATAAATCTGTGGCTTAAGTCTGATCCACAAAAGACAAAATAAAAAGCTTTTCTGCCTGACAGACCAGTGACATACCACTGATGTATTTCTGCTGCATGGGAACAGAACATATTGCATTTGCAAAAATGTTTTTAGGTTGCAGCTATTTAGCTACTTTTTTGAAAAAAAAACTGTTTTATATATATATATATATATATATATATATATATATATATATATATATATATATATATATATATTTCAACAGTATTATACACCAGAAAAAAAACAACAAGAGAACAAAACAGAGAGAATGAAACCGTACATTTCTTTAATGTTTAAATCAGATATTTCACAAAGGCATGTTTATTAAAACTCACTATGGCAAGACTGAGAACGTGCAATATGTTTGAAACATTTCATATTTAGAAATTAATGCTCTGTTATTTGAAAAACAAAAATAATACTTTATACACTGCCCACAAAGAGATTTTTTTTTTGGCAATCACAGTTGATTTTCAGCCTGTAACCCGCAGATTGATTGCGGATAGCTAAAAGAGTCCAATTAAATAGCAGTAACTTTTGCGGGCTATACATTACGGGCTACAGTAGCTACAATTTGGACCATTTATTAGGGGCCGCCGTCTACCTCCGGGCCTGTGAGGGAAAATCGGTATTTTTTCTGCATTTTTCTGAATCATTTCACAAACACCTTGTACTTTAATAAGCATTGGCTCTTGTCTTTCTGTATTAAAAATATTAAGTATTCAAAACTATTGCATGCATAAATTAATTTTATCTGTAAGGAACAAAATCTTAAGACAGTTATTAGAAGTATTTATATAATGCTTTTATTTGTTTAATTTCAATTTTGTATGTTTGACAACTGACTTATTCCACCACCTTTACTTAATACTTCTCAAAATTGTTTTTAAGTTTACTTGTACTGTATGTCAGTGTTATAGTAACAGAATTCCTTCAGCAAGTTACAAGTGTTCAAGAACTCAAATTATTCAAGAAAAAGAGGGAAGCGTAATCTTCCAGCTGACAGAACTCCAAAAATAAACCATTAACCTTAGTTTTCAATTCAATTACATTTTCCATAATTAATAATAGAAAAATGCTAAACTATAATCAAGAATCCCTTTGTTCAGTTTTACAAATATGAGCTCTGGGAATTAAAATACTATTTGTTACTTTGTCCTTTTCTGTTTTTTTATGAAAGTGATAAATGTAATGAATACTGCAAATTACAGAAGACAATTGCAGCCATCATGCTGTGTGATGGGTTGTATTTGCTCTGTCTCCTCAACTAATTTGCAGTTACAATTGAGTGCAGCTGCTCCATGTGTTGTTTCCGATGAACTAGTCATTGTCATAACATTCTATCTTTTGTAACAAAACGTCACAAAATGTATTTTGAAGCAAATATCTCTATGTCATTGTGTTATGTTCCTCAGATACATTGAGCCCAGTACCTACTTTTACCTATTCGACGATTAGTAATATCATTATTTTCACTAGGCATGCTTTGAGTTTCTGGATTTAAGGGCATTATTATCCCTTCCATGGTTGGAGAACATATTGCTTTGCAATTCAGAGTTGGCTCCTCTTACACTTATCGGGCTAATGTATTGGTCTTTCCAAAGTCAATTTGAAACAAACTGGAACACATCCTGTGTCTTCCTAAAACATAGTCCAAGGAACACATATGGTCTTTGGGGAGTTTGCCAGGTACTTTAACAGCTCATTTCCTCATCCAGCTCGCAGTGTGACATTTAGTAACAGCTGAAAAAGATGTGTTTCCCAATATTAGTTGCCATGTTGCAAAACCTGCCAGATAGGAGGATGTGAAAAAATGGAAATAGTGAAATGATAAGCTGTCGTCCTAACATTTAAACCAAAGATGTTTTGTGGAGGCCAGGAGATATGAGTGCCATAATGCTCATCTGACACAGCTATAAAGAATTAAGTGATAATCAGAAATCTAGCCTACTATTGTAATCAAACTACACTATGAAATAGTGGAAAATAAATATAAATGTTATGAATTGCTTTTATGTCCCTGTTTTATAGTTTTTGTATTACCTATTTTTTCACTATACTGATTAAAATCAATAATAAACAAATAGCTGCTACCAAATAAAAATGTATTGGAAAAAATGGCTCAGTTAATCTGCAGCTTAGAGTTATCATCTCAATAATGATAACCCTGGATGCATTAAAGAGGCAACATGAGCATTTTTCTTCTCTCGAATATTTAAACTGATTGTTCAAGAAAGTGTTTTTGTGAGAAATTGAGCAGAAAGGTCATAGAAGACATTCAAGAACCAATAGAGTAGGCTATTGAAAAACAGCACTCACATCATAGACTACTTTATCATGAAGTCAACTATGCATGGTAACTACCATAGTGCGCCTCCAATTTCACAGTTGTCATGTTGCCCTAAATAATTGCTCCACCGCTCAAATTTCAAGCTATAGAACATACTGCTTGAATTGATTTAAATGTCCATCATCAGAGTGTCCCTTAATACATGGTGCATAAAACTTCCTTCATCTCAAACAGTATTTATTTGTATTCAATTTAATAGATCTTAAAGGGGGCGGAATTTGTCCTTTTGCTGTATTGCACTACTGTAGGGAGCCAGGTTGATACATACAACTACCTTTAATTAACAATATTGAGCATGATATGCCTGGCATAGATTATATGATTAGGATGCTGAACTTCATCACTTTTCTGACTCTGGGTTATTATGAGAGCATGTGGGATTTTGGGTTGTTTCTCTTAGTGCTTGGACGGCTCAAGTCATGGCTATTCCTTAGTATTGATAGGACAATTTAATCTTTTTCACTACAGAATACTTTTATGCTATTACTTATATTCTTTTTAATGTTGAATGGCTAACATGGTTTGTCTCTTTTAATAGGCAGACTAATATATATATTTTTTATTAATGCTATTATGTTGTTGTATTTGACTTTATTGGCCAGTAATTAGTCACTAGTGTAACTGTTACCTTGATTTGATTTTTTGAACATTCCTTTTCTTTCCAGGTTTTTTTTTGTAAACTTTCAGTCAAGCATATATCCAAATAATTAGGTTTACAATATTATTATACAGTCTTTACAACAGTTAAAAACATTTGGCAAATGGGAAAATGTTTAATTCAAATCTTAAGCTCAACAGACTGTTTGAGTTGTCTTGCTTTTATCAATGAACATAGCACAATAACAACATTCCAATAATAGAAGACAAATGTCCAATACAATAAAGACCTTGCAGTCAATTACAAGGGACTGTCACTGACAAATTATGTGCTCTTATTCAAATGTGCACCATAAAAGTTGTATAATACAAAATCTAAACATTTAGGTGAAATCAATATTAGCAGACTTATAGTACTTGGACATGAAAAAATTTAGAGGAAATTTAAAATGTTTGAAGACTCTCATCCACCTACTGAAGAATCTTTATGTGAACCAATAAGCCACGATCAGAACCGAACATAACAGAATGGTTCAAGATCGGAAAAGGTGTATGACAAGGTTGTATATTGTCACCTTATTTATTTAACTTATTTTTAATGATATGCATAGTATATCATGCATAATGCTGTGTTGCATGAATCCAAAGTCAGAATCAATATTGCTGGAGGAAATAACAACAATTTCAAATAAGAGGATGATACTACTATGATAGCTGAATGTGAGGAGGAACTAAAAGACTTGAGGGTAAAATAAAGTTTGATGAGTGCAAAAGTTGACCTGCTGCTCAATGTTAAAAATATGAAGATCATGGCAAACAGAAATCTTATTTACTGACATATAGATGGGGAAGAAGTGGAGGCAGTGACATGTTTCCAAGATTTCTTCAGATGGTGACTATGGCCATGAAATTAAAATAAGTTTGCTTCTTGGGAGGAAAGCTATGGCAAGCTTGGACAAGGTAGTTAAAAGTAAAGATATTATATTATCAACAAAGTCAGAGGTGCTCATCAGAGAACGAACCAACGTTAATAGGTTAGTTCTATAGCCATGATAAGCTACTCTGAGAGCAACCTCTTTTAGCTCACTTGTGCCCTTCACAGGGAGAAATATCCTATAGTATATCAGTCTGGTCCCACTCAAAAGAGTGACCCATCCCCGAAATACCAGGCAATTCTACCCTGAACAGGAGAAACAGCAAACCACAGACGCGTTTCGCCCTTTACGGGCCTCGTCAGTGAGGTGCAGCTGAACTCCCTAAGGCACAGTGAGCAAGGGATCCACGTCTGGAGTCCCCTATTACCCTTAGGGAGACTAAACCCTAAAGAGGTTGCTCTCAGAGTGGCGTATCATGGCTATAGAGCAAACCTATTAAGGTTGGTTCGTTCTCTGATGAGCACCTCTGACTTTGTTGTTCTGTATATGCAAATTACCTTAAGGGTTTAGTCTCCCTAAGAGTAATAGGGGACTCCAGACGTGGACCCCTTGCTCACTGTGCCTTAGGGAGTTCAGCTGCACCTCACTGACGAGGCCCATAAAGGCCGAAACGCGTCTGTAGTTTGCTGTTTCTCCTGTTCAGGGTAGAATTGCCTGGTATTTCGGGGCTGGATCACTCATTTGAGTGGGACCAGATTGATATACTACAGGATATTTCTTCCTGTGAAGGGCACAAGTGATCTAAAAGAGGTTGCTCTCAGAGTGGCGTATCATGGCTATAGAACAAACCTATTAAGGTTGGTTCGTTCTCTGATGAGCACCTCTGACTTTGTTGTTCTATTATATTATCAACAAAAAATGTCATAGTGATAGCATAGTAAAACGTATGGTATTCCTTGTAGTAACATATGGATGTGAGTGCTGGACCATAAAGAAGGCTGAGCACCGTAGAATTGATGCATTTGAATTGTGGTGTTTGAGAAAACTCCTCCTACTCCCCTGGACTGCAAGAAGATCCAATAAATCAGAACTACAGCAAATCAAGACAAACTGTTCACTGGAAGGTATGGTCATGAAGCTGAAGTTCAGACATCTTGGCCATATCCCAAGATGCCAGTATTCTTTAGTGAAGACTCTGAGGCGGAGATGGATAGATGAGATCAGTGAAACAATGAACATGAGCTTGATGAAACTCAGAGGGGAAGGTGCATCGGTCCTTAAGGTCAATGAGTGTTGGACACAACTGAATGACTAAACAACAAAAACAAGATAGATTACAGTACAATATTTTTGGGATCTCATAGTCCCTTCTACGTGGACAATGGGATTATGAGATCCCAAAAGCTCACACAGTAATCCATCTAAATTAGCCATTAAAAGTATCACGTTTTACTCCACATTATTCCCTATCATTAACATGGGGAGAGCCAAAAGATCAGTAATACATACATATTTAGATTTTGTAATAGTTTTGGATGTCTTTTATTAAACTCACTCTTTGTAAATGTCCTCATCATGTCACGTGTCTGTCATTTTAATAATATAATTATTCAATAGTCGTATATAAATTTCTGTACAGTACAATTTTTTTAATTTTTGCAAGTAGCATATAACATAAACAACAGAACAACATTTTGATGTGAAGCAAAATTAAATATCTTCATTGCAGGAAAGGAAAATGACAATGAACATTTCCTTGTTAGTATTTTAAAGATCCCATTTTATAGAGAAAAAGGGAATTACATAAGTGCCATTTGTTCCACCAAAGTTGACAAGACACCATGTTTAAGTGAATATACCATCTGTTTCTATTGCCATTGCATCTCAGTGTTGACATTTCTCTGTTCTCTCATATGTACCTGCATGCATGAATGCGTATTGCATATTAACAACCAACAGAAAAAACAGATGCTGCAGCTTCATCTGAATATATAAAAATAAAACATATTGCAGTCCCTTAGTTTTACATTACATTGGTTAGATTACCATGACAGTTGCATATTAATTTACTTTCTCAAATTTAGTAGTATGTTTGGGTAAAGCTGTGATTGCTGTATAACTTTATAATGAAACAGCTTTTTCTGTATGGTCTTTTAATAACTAAACTAGCAAAACAAATAAGCATGACCATTACAACTTTTATATGCATTTTTTAACAGATCTCAGCATGATGTATCCTTGTAGAGTAATGACCTTATGAGTTTATTAGCTTACAAGGACACATCCTCTATTTCTATTGAAGGCATAGGCAGTTTTACCTGCTGCATTACAACTGTGCAGAGAGAATTTTCTGTATTCATAGTGTCCTCGCACCTCAGGGAACTTATCAGCAGAAACTAAAATGGAGGAGATTCCATAAATTCATAATGTAATATAAAATATTATAGTAGTATAATAAAATTGGAAAACTTTATTTGACACTTTAACATCGGTGCTTTTGCATAAAAAAATGGGTATCCTAGGCCAGAAATAGTCTAAAGTACACAGTTTGCAGAATGGAACAAACCGTCAACATGACAGAGTTGGTATAACTATATTTTGTAAATACTTCTAACAATAATACATAAGTGGAACTGTAACTAGATATAGTATGACCACGTTCTTACCGTCATATTATGTCTAGCAATTTGTCGTTTTTTTAAAAAGACCCTGTTCTTCCCTTTATATTTTTAACTAATGGAACCCTTTGCAACAGCCAAGTGCGATTTATTTGATATATTATAACCTACGTGATATGGTATTTTACCAATTACAGTTGTTGTCCTACTGAATACATTTGTATCATTTAGTGTGCTCTGTTCTAGTTACAGTTCCACTTATGTATTAGGTTACAAGTAGTGATGTCCCGAACAGTTCACCGGAGAACTATTCACTGCGATTTTCAAATGTTTGCGTCCGCCGCGAACGGCGAACACATGCGCTTTTCGGTTCGCCCCCTATACTTTATAATTGAGGAAACTTTAACATCATTTATTTTATTTTACAATTTTTTTTGTGTAATCTATGCCTGCCTGTCAGCGTGTGTGTGTGACAGGCTAACACCTAACAGCTTATATTGTGCTTATTTTCACTACTCATACCTGGTGGTGTAACATACATTGAAAACAACCATTTTTTTCCTGTAATCTAATTTCAGTTGCCTGCCTGTGTCAGGCTTACAGCTTATATTGTGCTCAGTGACATAAAACAACACTTTTTTGACTGTAATAGATTGAATAACAATTGCCTGCCTACAGGCGTGTGTGTGAAGCCTATTGCATCTACTCTGCCAACTTTTGCCAGTGCACAGTGACCCTCATATCTGGTGGCACCTTAGATTGCACGCGCAGTGCCCCAAATTTGAAATGGGAGGACCGACCAAGCATCTTTTTCCATCTCCCGCTTCCAAAAATCCATGCCATATACACGTCCCCTGATAGTGGACGTAACAGGGATTAAACCGATAGGAATAGTACTACTTAACAGTACACACCTTATAATAACGCAGACAGAGGCAACGCGTATAATCTTCCATGCTGTGCAGTGTAAGCCCCCAGACTCTGACCTGTGTATAATCTTCCATGCTGGGCAGTGGAAGCCCCCAGACTTTGGGAGTCTGAAGAAGAGGAGTCAGAGGAGGAAAGTGGCTTTGAGGAGATGGAAGACCAAACACAGCAGGCGTCCCAGGGGGCTTGTTGTCACCTTTCGGGGACCCTTGGTGGCTGGGTGGAGGAAGAGACCTTCAATGACATCAGTGAGGACAAGGAACGGGACATGGCTAGCTTGGTATCCAACCTTGTGCAAATGGGGAGTTTGAGGTTGTGCAAACAGACTGTTTGCCGTTGTTTGTGGTGCATTAAACGGGGGAATTGGTCTTTTACTGTGAAGCGGGTGTAACCCTTACACTGCCTGATCGATACAACATCATACCTGATGTTTTAAAGCATGTTATTCCAAACAATTTAGGAATGTTAGGTGATTTATGCCCTTTATGGCTTGAAACCAGACTCTGCATCAACTATGTAATTTTCTGTGGGAGTTTTGCCATGGATCCCCCTCCGGCATGCCGCAGTCCAGATGTTAGTCCCCTTGAAACAACTTTCCCATCACTATTGTGGCCAGAAAGAGTCCCTGTGGGTTTTGAAATACGCCTGCCCATTGAAGTCTATGGCGGTTCGCCGGGTTCGCGTCCGCTGTTCGCGAACCGAAAATTTGATGTTCGTGACATCACTAGCTACAAGTATTTAATAAATATAGTTATACCAACTCTCATGTTGACGGTTTGTTACATTCTGCAAACTGTGTACCACAGACTATTTCTGGCCCAGGTCACCCATGTTTTTATGCAAAAGCTCAGTTGTTAAAGTGTCAAATAAAGTTTTGCAATTTTATTATACTACTTTTTTATATTGGTGTTAAGCACCTGGAAACACACACATTTCTTTAAGACATATAAAATGTTATACTTATAATATTCCTTTACTTGTAACAAATCAACATATTCCGTACTGCTAAACAGTGGTTAAGTACAACTAAAAAAAAAAAAAACAATATTAAGGCATTGCAAAAAATGGAGGTTTTTTTCTTTTAGCTTAAAATCAAAAGTACATAGGTCCTTTCCCAAAACACATTTCAAGATTGAAAACTTTCTCTTCTTTGATTATTAAAGATTGAAAACATGCACATTTAAAAACTAAAGGGTATAGCTGTGGTGCAGGAGGGTGATAAATGCAAGATGGCAATGGGTAAGGCAATAGACTCAGGCAGGTGGAGGTGGTTGATTGCACTGTAGATTGTGGGTTTGAGTTATATTATGCTGCAGAGTACGCAATTGTGCATATTACAGTTGGGCGTGATACATTTCTTTAAATAGATGTGTTTTTGTGAGTTTTTGAAGGCTTTGAGGCAGGATGATAGTCTAGTGGAGTGACGCAATGTGTTCTAAAGAGAATGAGTGAGAGGAGTTAATAAGAGATGTGTAAAGAAGGAGGTCTTTAGCAGAGCCACAATGTAATATATTACTTTACATTTTGCTTATTTTATTGTGTTGCTCTATAAAAACAGTACTTTTTAAATACTGGGCCATAGTGGTCCTTTAATAATCTTTAGATTATTTAGATACAAATATTGTCTGTATGTCATTTTAGTATTACATTTTCCTAATTCTCTGTTTCATTTAAATAAAAATTGGTTATTTCTGATTATGATCCTTTTTATCATGTTTAGTAATACATCCACTGCGATTGTGTAGAGTCACCTTTAGAAAGTACCGTAATGTGTTTTATATGTAAACGCAAAGCTTTACTGCATTGACATTAATCATTTTATGCTATAACTAATCAGTACAGTTTCATTTATATGTAATAAATTATGCAACAAGGATAATAGATACAACCGCTTAAAGACACTGTTAATGGCATATTCATATATTTTACTATTATACAGACATATTTTTCTTCATATACATGCACTATTAAAAATGTTCAGGGCAGGCATATAGCTTACAGTTACCCTACAGGCTAAGCACTCCCACTACAAGCCCACTAAACAAAACAGCTTGTAAAAAGGGAAATAGGAAATGGGTGGATGGGGGGAATAAATCCCCCACACACATTATTTGAGTAAAGGACACACAAAAAAGCAAATTTAAACTTAATCGTGTATTACCAGAGGACACCATTAGAGGACGCCAGCTCTATGGAGCAGTTTGTCTCTCCCAGAAAATATTTTGACTCTCCCCCTTTTTAACAACCCTGGAGGATGCAATGGGCAGCCACGTAACAGCAGAAAGACTATTTGCACAAAAGTACACACAATATTGTAATTACAAATGGCTAGTATACTTTTTCTGTCATGTATGTTTGCACCACCACACCTGACTTTTATATTTATTTACTCTTGCAGTTGATTCATATATTGCCAACACACTTCTTATCTTTGTTCTTTATTCTGTTTGTTAAGTATTCACCTTTCCCAATCTAAATTTCTAACTCCCTCTCAGCCTTCTGATTTTTGCTCTTCACCTATTTGTCTTCCCTTCCCCTTCTTTTCCCACATAACCCATATTCCACCTATCCTTATATTCACTATTCCCCTGTGAGAGTACCAAGGAGTTATTAAACTTGGAGGGAAGTGAGGATGGAGGAAGCCTGTGTTATGAAGTGATATGATAGTGAAGTGGGGATAGTTATGCAGTGATATGATAGTGATGGGGGAAGAAGCCTGTGTTATGCAGTGATATCATAGTTCAATAATACATTAGCAAAACATGTCAGTAAATTCCAAGCTATCGATGACTACAGCACAGATACATTTCTGTGTTGTTTTTTACTACTTTGCATACATGTTGTTTTATTATAGTTATATGTGTAAAATAACAAGGGGAACTTTGGGCCATGTCTAGAAGCATAAACCCCATGCATCTGTTGCTCCCTTCTCTCCCTCTAATCCCTACTGTCACTCTCCCTCTAGTCTCAGCCCTCCTCTCTCTCTCCCATGTCTGCCCATCTAGTTTCCCCATTATATCAACCAAAAAGTCTGACTTATTAAGCCTTAAGATGGCCTTATGCTTATCCCACGTGTGTTTCACTTCCTTAACTGTGTTTGACTCTACCACTTCCACTGCAAGGCTATTCCAGTTATCTATGACTCTTTATGTAAAGTGTTACTTTCTTTTATTTTTCTCTCTCCACTTCATCAAGCTGATTTGGAGCCCCATTAAATTAGAAGTCCGCAGTGGTCGTGGTATAGCTGCAAAGCTGAAATTTGGCAGAGTTACAGAGCGATTAAATTAGACAAGCCTGCAACATATGTGGCCGACATCCAAATCCGTAAACCATGTGGGTTTAGATAGAGCCAATAGTAAAACAGATCGTCATCATTACGTCACAAAAACATGGAGGTTAAATTTCAATCACCTACGGTTTTGAAGTCCCCGTTGCAATTGGACCCGCATTCCAGAAATAACGCAATATGAAATAACCAATAAATATGATATTCTAATCAATGCAAGTTCTATTATATGTATTAACCCATTGATTGCCGGGATCGATAGAACATGGAAGTTAAACATGAAATAAATTATTTTGAAAATGCAGATTTGCGTGCTTGAGAATATTGTGCTATTATTATTAATACCTTACATCAAATTCCCTTTAATTAAAAAATACAGTATTGTGTTTATATTTGCTTGTACAGTCCTATGGACAGGAGTTTAACCCACTTGCGCGTCCTCTCTAGTACCCAGAAGATTTTTGGCTCCATTTGCCAGTTATGGATTTGAATGATAGTGCGTCCTTGGGAATTTGTAGCAATTTAATAGCAATTTGCGTTAGTAACATTTACAGGCTTGACAGATCAAAGGCTTAGCTGGGACCGAGTTCAGATCTTGACGGCCCATAGGGTTTTTCTGCCTGTAACCCGCAGATCATTTGCGGGCATCTGAAAGAGGCTAATTTAATAGCCGTAATTCCTGCAGGCTCCTTTATGGGCTACAAGTTTTTTTGTCTCTTTAAACGCTGTCCTCCCCAGATTTTTTGTCGCTTATATGTCCAAGCTTGTAACCAAACTCAGCGAGTGGACCAGATCCCTGCTTGCTAAACAAGCAGTCATAAACTGAGGATTCAAAAATGTTGTGGGGCATTCAAATTCCACCAAGTGAATCATTTTATTGCTTTCAAGATGGCTCTTGTCAAACCTGTTAGAATCACACAGGATCCTACAACCCAGAAAAAGATTTAAAACAGAATTGAATTCTCATTAATAATTCCCTCATGGAACTACCTCTAAATCATTGCCTCCTACGTGGAGAATCAGGATATTAGGAGACCCGTGAGCATACACCTGAGCAGGCTAAGCAACTTTTTTCACTGTAGCCCATCAAGCCAAACTACCAAACCACAAATTAGTTGCAGAGTTAACACTTTCACTGGATATGACTACTACTACTACTTGAACAAACTGATGCATATATCAAACTGAAACGCTGACCCAAAGATGCATTTACATTTTCCACCATTATGAATTGGCCACTATCATAAATGATGCCTTGAACTTGCTGTTCCATCTGTTGTAAGATTTCATCAGTCCACAGGGCTCATGTCCACTCAATGAAATAACAGTTCAACAAAGACATAACTCAGTAGCTTTAGCTTGTGCCGAATGCCTCCTTTGTGTTTGTCACATTTAGTTTAATGAGCATTGTTTTTGAAGGACTTCCAAAAACAATTAAATAAGGCAACTGTCCATAAAAATGCTACTGTAAAATGTGTAACCTAGATTAAATCTAAAATAGTCAGTTCTTCCCAGTGATAAAGGTACAAGGACACAATGTACATGAAATTGGACTAATTTTTATCCGTAATTTCTTTTGGTTCCTAAGCAATGAAAGTAAAACTATGTTTTGCAAAGCTGAACTTTCTTTGTGTTGTTTCAGGTCATTACACTGAGAAGCATTGTATCTTTGTTTTATACTGAAAAATACAGAAAATATTGCAGATAATATGCCTTGACAATTTTAGATTATACTAAATGAGAGTAAATGTCCTATGTTTCCTTTCGTCATTTAAAATTACCTTGAATAAATGGTATGATTATATTGGAAATGATGATCACTTATCTTTCAGTCTGGAAAATACTTTGATGGCAGAGTAATCCATTAAAAATAAGCTGATCCTTCCTTAAACACTTGACATTGATTTTATTTTTTTATCAATATGCTACTTGAAGAAACTTTGTTGTCCCAGAAGACCTGTTATTATCCCTGCATGCAGCCAATGGTATCTACTTTGATCTGAAGCTCTAAAATCCTGGTCAACTGGTGAGAAAAAATTTGCTGAAACTGAGCATTTTTACATTAGTAGCAGAACTGGACTTAGATCACACTATCATTTCCTACCTTTATTCCTTCAACTGATTCTTCTTTATCCCATTTCATTTCTTTGTCATACTTTACTGAACGTGTTAAATAGCTCCATCAGTAACCTTTTGTAATTAAAATTAAAATACATTTTAAAAATGGAGTTGTGTGCTTTTGTATCACTAATCAGTTACTAAAGTACAGATGTAACACTCATGTAGGTATTACTTACAATGACATTGTTATTTATTATTATTATCCTTTATTTATAACGCGCCAACATATTCCGCAAGTATAAACAATTACCCCACAATTAAAATAATGGAAGACCCTGTAATTGTGCTTTCAATCAGATATACACAGTGCTTTCCCTAAAGCACTTCACAAGATTGAAACTCGCAAACTTACATTCTAATGGGTGTGGGTGAGGTACAGGAGAGTGAAAGATAAATAGTGAGTGAAGAGGCTAAAGATGATAGGCTTTTTTTAATAAATGTGTTTTTAAAGAGATTTTGAAGGATTTGAGGCAAGAAGATAGTCTGGTGGAGCGAGGTAAGGAGTTCCAAAGAATAAGGGCAGCGCAAGAAAAGTCTTGAGGACGGAAGTGAGAGGAGGTGATGAGAGCGGAGGAGAGATGCAGGTCATTAGCAGAATGAAGAGGGTGGGTGGGAGTGTATTTTGGGATGAGAGCAGAGATGTAGGAGGGGGCACTATTGTGGAGGGCTTTATATCAGGATCAGATGAGGGTTTCTTAAGAATGGGAGTAATTGTGGCTTGTTTCAAAGGTGATGGAAACTTGCCAGTGTCTAAGGAAAGGTTGAATCGATGTGTGAATGCTGGGATAAGAGTGGTAGAGAGGGGGGTGATCATCTGTGATGGTATAAGATCATGGGTGAAATGCAAGGTGGATAGAAGACAAGCAACTTCATCCTCGATTACAGGGTTAAAGGAATGTATAATGGCTTTAGGTTTGGGAAAGGGTGAAGGAAGGGTGCTGTTTGTTTGTTGAGGAGAAGGTGTGATATGGCCACGTTGAGAGGAGAATTATTACGAATAGTTTCAATTTTACTATTAAAGTGTCTAGCAAAATCTTCAGCTGTAACAGAGGAAGGGGCGGGAGGTGGCAGAGGGCAGAGGAGAGTGCTGAAATTGGAGAACAAACGTTTGGGGTTGGAGGCCAAATTTGATATTAATGAGGATTGGTAAGATTGAGAGGACAGAGAAGGGGTTGTAGTAAATTGGAAAGGTGTTGTGAGTTACATTGCTCTGCAAAAGTATTCACCCCCTTGACTTTTTACGTATTTTGTTAAATTACAGCCTTAAGTTTAATGTTTTGTTAATCTGAATTTCATGCGATGGATCAGAACACAATAGTCTAAGATGGTGAAGTGAAATGAGAAAAATATATACCGTATATAAAACTATTTTTTAGAAATAGAAAACAGGAAATTGGCATGTGCGTATGTATTCACCCCCTTTGTTATTAAGCCCATAAAAAGGTGCAACCAATTATCTTCAGAAGTCACATAATTAGTGAAATGATGTCCACCTTTGTGCAATCTAAGTGTCACATGATATGTCATTACATATACAATACACAACTTTTTTGAAAGGCCCCAGAGGCTGCAACACATAAGCAAGAGACATCACTAACCAAACACTGCCATGAAGACCAAGGAACTCTCCAAACAAGTAAGGGACAATGTTGTTGAGAAGTAAAAGTCAGGGTTAGGTTATAAAAAAATATCCAAATCTTTGATGATCCCCAAGAGCACAATGAAATCTGTCATAACTAAATGGAAAGAATATGGCAGAACAGTAAACCTGCCAAGAGACGGCCGCCCACCAAAACTCACGGACCATGCAAGCAGGGCAATCATCAGAGAGGCAGCAGAGAGACTTAAGGTAGCCCTGGAGGAGCTGCAGAGTTCCACAGCAGACACTGGAGTATCTGTACATAGGACGACAATAAGTTGTACGCTCCATAGAGTTGGGCTTTACGGCAGAGTGGCCAGAAGAAAGCCATTACTTTCATTACTAAATGGCACGTTTTGAGTTTGCGAAAAGGCATGTGGGAGACACCCAAAATGTATGGAGGAAGGTACTCTGGTCTGATGAGACTAAAATTGAACTTTTCGGCCATCAACGAAAACGCTATGTCTGGCGCAAACCCAAATTCCATCACCTAAAGAACACCATCCCCACAGTGAAACATGGTGGTGGCAGCATCATGCTGTGGGGATGTTTTTCTGCAGCCGGGACTGGGAAACTGGTCAGAGTTGAGGGAAAGATGGATGGTGCTAAATACAGGGATATTCTTGAGCAAAACCTGTACCACTCTGTGCGTGATTTGAGGCTAGGACAGAGGTTCACCTTCCAGCAGGACAATGACCCCAAACACACTGCTAAAGCAACACTTAAGTGGTTTAAGGGGAAACATGTAAATGTGTTGGAATGGCCTAGTCAAAGCCCAGACCTCAATCCAATAGAAAATCTGTGGTCAGACTTAAATATTGCTGTTCACAAGTGCAAACCATCCAACTTGAAGGAGCTGGAGCAGTTTTGCAAGGAGGAATGGGCAAAAATCCCAGTGGTAAGATGTGGCAAGCTCACAGAGACTTATCATAAGCGACTTGGAGCTATGATTGCCGCAAAAGGTGGCTCTACAAAGTATTGGGCGTGAATAGTTATGCACATTGACTTTTTTTGTTATTTTGTCCTATTTGTTGCTTGCTTCACAATAAAAAAAAAAAAAAAACATCTTCAAAGTTGTGGGCATGTCCTGTAAATTAAATTATGCAATTCCAGGTTGTGAGGCAACAAAACATGAAAAATGCCAAGGGGGGTGAATACTTTTGCAAGGCACTGTAAGTGTCTGCAGGTTTCTGTGGGTTCTGGTAGTTGGGTGTGATAAACGGCAGAGATTGGAAGGGGTTGTGAGGTTGCAGGTTAGGAGATGGTGGTCAGAAAGAGAGAGTGGGGAGATCATAAGATTAGAGATAGAGCAGTGATTAGTGAAATGAGGTCAAGAGAGTGCCCACCCTGGTGGGTAGGGGATTCTATCCATTGTGAGAGGCCAAGGGAAGAGGTAAGTGCAAGTAATTTTGTGGCTGTAGGGGAAGTGGGTGTGTCAGTGGCAATGTTGAAATCACCCAGAAAGGGTGAAGGTATGTTAGAGGAGAGAAAGTGAGGGAGCCAGGTGGCAAAATGATCCAGAAATTGAGAGGCTGGTCAATGCGGGCGATAGATGACAGCCACTCGCAGAAAGATGGGGGAAAAGAGATGGATAGTGTGAACTTCGAAAGAAGAGAACTGGAGAGTGGGAACTGGGGGAATGCAATTGAATGAGCAGCGGGTGGAAAGTAATATGCCCACGCCTCCACCTTGCTTATTCCCAGGTCTAGGTGTGTGAAATGTAAACCACCATATGATAGTGCAGCAGGGGAGGCAGTGTCAGATGGAGAGAGCCAGGTTTCAGTGATAGCTAAAAGGTTGAGGGAGTTGGAGATGAATAGGTCATGAGACCTAGCATTCCAGAGGGCACATGAGAAGGGCAAAGTGGAGGATTTGTGACAGATCATGGGTGTTAAGTTAACAAAACCTTGTTAATTTAGCTCAGAGTAGCAGAGCCCTTTTGTTTTTTTTTTGTTTTACAGTGGTACTTGAATGAAATATTTTTTTGTTGACTTAAACTCTACCCAATCACATATATAGTTGTCAGCATTGCAGGCTTACCAAAAGTCGTTGGTAATGCAATGTTAAAACTGCGGGCTCGCATAGCAAAGCGACGGCCAGGGTTGTGGCCAGGCAAAGAGCGCCGAAGAGACACAGGGGAGGGAGGGGGGAAAGAGATATAGGGGAGGGAGGGTGGAGGAAGAGACACAAGGCAGAGGGGGGGGGAGAGACACAAGGGAGGGAGAGGGGGAAAGAGACACAGGGGAGAGAGAGGGGTAAAAAGACAAAAGGGTTGGGGGGGAAAGAGACACAGTGGAGGAAGAGGAGGCGGGGGAAGGAGACACAGGGGAGCAAGAGGATAGGGGAAAGGAGACACAAGGGAGGAATTAGACAGGCGGAGAGGCCCCGGATGAGCGCCGAAGGTGCTCACATTGGGTGGCAAACAGCATTGCCAGCATTCAGATTTTATTGCCGTCGCTAGTGTATATATAATATAGAACTGTGTAAAATGTTTGTACTGTACAAATAAAACTTATGAGTAATTATTCAACATATTCTGTTTTTATTAAAGTATTATTGGTTCTGAATTAAATTACACTATTTCCTAATTCTGAAGGAAAAATCTGTGTTTTTATGTGTTTTATGCAGAATTGTGTAAAGTTAAAAAGAAGAAATACTTTGACCACAATTAAACATACATTTATAGGGGCACTGTCACCCCCAAAATAATTTGTTTTCAACTTAATTTTATAGCTGTCTACATTACAATCATTACTAAGATATTCAACATTGATTGTGCAGCCCATTTGCAACTCAATATGCTAATTTGTGTTTCAGAGTTCTTGATAAGGGGAGGAGATCTAACTGCATAATAACTTTCAAGGGGCATTGTGTTGCCATCAAAGAGATAGACAAGCAGACTGTAATCCCAATTTGCCCATTCAGGAGCCACTCATTTGAATAAGAATATAGCAGAATCAATGCTAATCATCTTGAGTGATTCACTTTAAAATCAAATTGGTAGTACAGTGTATAAGAATAAGTTAAAAATAGAGTTTCATTAACTTAAATTAATAATATAATAATATATATGATACCATCTTATGAGCACCAAAACTTCATGAAACAGAGTATATGTGAAAGGTACGGTATTTGATTAATATTTTGCTGCCTGAATATTTTTTATTACAATGGAAAACATGTAAGATGCTGACATAGATATATGATCAAATAAGATCTGAATTTCAGCAAAAACTTCTAATACCTTTACTGTGTCATGATAGTACAGTCATTTAAGAATATGCTGCATTTTGTTTTGTGTTTCTCAATGCTGCTGTAGTGACTTGTCGTTGCAATGTAATTCAAGCCCCATCGATTCTGGCAGTGTAATTAATCTTTAAAAAAATGTGTTGCTCAAATGTTTTCCTTGTCCAAAAATGTTATGTGATTTGTAGTTAACTGCAAACTTAGAAAATAATTTGTTAATCTATAAAGGTGGGGAATGGTTAATCAATTAGCCCTCAATTAATTGTCTATGAAACCTGCATATATATTGATTATTACCTTATGAAGTTGTGGGCAGAGTAAAGACAACCCAGAGCCTCAGTATTAAATATTAATGTCCTGGATATATTGTCACATGGTGCTTTTAATTCTCTCAAATAAATTACATTCTAAATCAAGGCAAAATTCTAGGGCTGAATGTGATCTAATGTACATACTCCCATCACAAATAATAGTTGTGGTAATTGCGAGTTTGTCGGTAACGCTATGTTAAAAGTTACGGGTTGCAGATGGCTCATCACTAGGCTCGAAAGTTACTGCTTTGATGCGATAGGTGCTCATCGCAAGTCCCATAAGAGAGAGGAGGGAAAGAGGCTCGCAATGAGCGCCAAAGGACATGGGCCTTTGGTGCTCATCGTGAAACCGCAATGAGCACCGAAGGCCTCTGAAAAAGGCTATTTTTTATTCAAGCCCGTAACTCAGAAGCCATTGGGAGACCTCCAAAAGATGCCACTTAATTACAAAATTAACTTACAACCTCACACACAGCACAGGGGGAGAGGCAGTGAGCCTGTAAGTGAGGTTGGACGCTAATTTGCTAGGTCTCAGAACATAATTTTTTTCAAGCTCTTAAAACTGAAACCCATTTCAGGTTTGGGGAAAATGATTAATTTCCCAAGCCCGCAAATTATTTCACACCCGTAAATGGAAACAGGAGCACAGAGGATGGAGAGGGGGGAGAAAGGCACAGGGGAGCGAGAGGGTGGAAAGAAACACAGGGGAGGTAGTGGGTGGGAAAGAAATACGGGGTGAGGGGGGGAGACATAAGGGATAACAAAAAAAATAGGGGAGGGAGAGGGGGCAAAGAGACACAGGAGGGAGAGAGGGGGAAACAGACACAGGGGAGAGACAGGGGGAAAGAGACACAGGGGTGAGAGAGTGTGGAGAGGCTCACAATTGCAAGGCCCAAACGTTGAGCCTCAATTCAAGGCTGGAAAAGTAGAGGGGGGCTCCCATTGCGGAGCTCACAACGAGCGCCAAAGGCGATCATTGCGGGCACGAAAGTTGTGGGTTGGTCGAGGCAAAGCCGCTCATTGCGGGGCTCACGATGAGTGCCGAGGGCACTTCTAATTTACATATTAATTAAAGTGTTTTTGCATAGTAATTCAGTTTACTCCACACCTCAGTAAACACTATTATTACTCAACCCATCATATATTGAATTGGCAAGGCATTGTTATTAAAAAGGTATTACCTGATACTCAAGTATCTATCATGAAAATGTGTAGGGTGTCTGTTCAAGCTCATTGTATTCATGTGGAACTTAAATTGATAGTATATTTAAATATTATGTTATTAACTAATGGCCAACAGCATCTCTTAATTAATCCATTATAAAGTAGAAGGGCAGTCTGACTGCACAAAATTACCAAAAAGGTGGATACAAAAAACATTGATCCCATTGAGGGGGGTTAAAAAAAATTTTTTGAAGTAAAAGAGATTGTATTTATCATAAAGTCTCTTGATTTTAGGAATGTGTACTATTTCCTAAATACATTTTTTCAGATCTTATGATCTGATTAACATTTGGGATAAAGTTTATTGTTTAGTCATGAAATTAAAACATGTTTGCTTCTGGGGAGGAAAGCTATGGCAAACTTGACAAGCTAGTAAAAAGTAAAGATATTAAGCTATCAACAAAGGTCAGCATAGTTAGAGCTATGGTTTTCTCAGCAGTAACATATGGATGTGAGAGCTGGGCCGTAAAGACGTCTGAGCTCTGTAGAATTGATGCCTTTGAATTGTGTTGTTGCCGAAAACTGCTTAGAGTCCCTTGGACTGCAAGAAGATCCAATAAATCAGTACTTCAGGAAATCAAGACTATGATGCCTGGAAAGATTGAATGCACAAGAAGAAGGGGACAACAGAGGGGGAGATGGATTTATGAGGTCACTGAAGCAATGAACATAAACTTGATGGAGCTCAGAGGGGCAGTGACTGAGAGATGTACCTGGTGTGCTGCGGTCCATAGAGTCACGGAGAGTTGAGAGACGTGACTGAACGACTAAACAACAAAATATTGTTTGAAGTTGTTAACATTAAAGATATCTAAAAATGTCATGAATTTTGAATATCACCTGATAGAGGAGAATCAGTGTGTATGCAAACATTTTTGCATGAATAAAACTTATCCTAATGTTTGCAAAATTACTTCAGTTTTCTGGCAGATGATTTTGAGAAGAAACATCCCTGAAAATCCAAGCTAATTTGGCATAAAATTCAATTTAGATGTGGCCAATCAGAGGCAGCTACAACAATCTTACAGTTTGTATCTCACATCGGTTCCTGCTCCACATGGTGTGGTAGGGTGGGCTGCTTATACACACACACACACACACACACTATAATGGAGGCAGCCTGAAGAGTGAAACTCACTCCAGACCTCACTCTCACTCTTCAATCCCAACAATTGTGTGCATTTTGAACTCCAAAGCTCACTCAGTTTGCTAAATTCCAGCAGTGCTATTTATTTTCTACCCCAGAGTTCAATCTCACTGCTCTATCCCAACAGTGCTGTGCATTTTCTAATCCCGAGCTCACCCGTACCACTTTATCCCAGCAGTCCCTTGTGGCAGATTTTTGAGACTACCCCCCCCCCTCCCCAAAGCAGGAAGGCTAACAGAGTATATAAAATATAAATAAAGCATTATCCAGCATCCATCTGGGGTAGACTGTTCCTGGATATTCCCATTCTCTTGTATCACTGGCACAAAGGGTTAATCTGCAGACGCTCAGTTGCTCCTTGTCTAAATCCCTATATTCTCTTCCTCTCTCCCGGGCTCAAGCAGTAACATCACTGCTTCTTCCTCATTGGCTGAGATGCCATTGCGCAAGGTTTGTCACAAGTAAAAAAAAAAGGTTAAAACCCTCCTATGTAGGAACTTGGGGGAAAACAAAGAAAAGCATGAAATCAAATCTTTACAAAGACTTGCACTTTATTAAAAATATTATTTTATATTTGAAGTCCATCAAAAGACATACAACAAATGCATCAAGCCCATAAAACCTCCATATACCTTTAATTCTATCTCAATCATTCTTCTACTTTGCCCAAATAATGTTTATCCTAGACTGTTTATAATCATTTGCGACAATAACTCTTCATAAAAATACATTCATAATACATAGTTCTATATTATATTTTAGTATATATTTCTTAGAAATACTTACATTCAAAATCTATATGCCATGTGTTCAAAATGTGGATCTAAGAGAGGTCCTGGTAATGTCACATCAGATCAATAGAAGACATGGAAATGGAAAAGTTCCCCTAGGATTCAATCACCTTCACAAACTAGTACATATGGCTTCATGATTCAGTTCTGACCATAAATATAGGCATAACTTTCCTAGTTCATCTCAGATTTGTACAGCTGGCAGTGAACCTTACACAAATTACATTGTAGGGTTGAGAAGCTGTTGTGTCAGACATTTGATTTCACATTAGTATGACCTTGACCGGTGCATTGTCAATACAGATAAACCCAGGGATAAAAGACCCAACACATACAATGGTGGTAAAAAGCCAGAAGCCTGTTTATTGAAATAATAACATATAAAATATAATAGAACAAGAGGTGCTTGCCCCCCACACATATAAGCTATAGGGGACCCCGTGCCCAGTAGTAGAATCAGAATGAGCACACCACGCTGCTCAATAACCAACTGGGGCAAGCACCCCACACATCACAACTGTAACAAGTCTTAACTAAGAAAAGGAGGACTATGTGATCTGATGTCTGGACACTGGGAGGGGAGAAAGCCTATTTACATCAACCAGTTCTTGTTAAATAATGACCCCTCCTCAATAACACAACCCTAACATTAATAGAAAGAATATTAATACACAAAGGTTCTCCTAGTTCCAAGGTTGGCCAAACCCCGAGTTTCCTTAACTCTGTGCGATCATGGGTGAGTGTGAGACAAATAAGAGAGAATATTTAGGAGTTTTTCAGTGTAAATACAATAAACAAGTGACAGGATCGTCTTGCAGTAGGCATATTAAATAGAGGAATAACCTGAAACCAACCTGTGATATAATCTTTACAAAGTGTGCTTGTTAACTCCCCAATGTTCTGTTTGAAGCTGCTGTAATCACCTTGATAAATCAATCCTTTTCTAATAAATAATCTATCTTTGTTTGCTTTTCCTTCAAATAGTAGAAATACTGGTTTGTTTTCATGAGTAAAGTGACATAATAAATACATGCAAATATAAAATAATAAAATGCAATAAAAAATAGAGATACCCTACTTTAACCAGAACCAAAAAATAACAATTTTGATGTTTGTGACAGTTATTTAGATTTACGAAGCCTCCGCAGTAACAGCAAAGGGAAAGGCTGAAGTGGAAATTTCCCCCTGAGAAAGTAACAATAACAACTTTTAGGAAGTACACTGCAGCCCCTCAAAGGCTATATGGGAATGCTAAGATCAATTTAACAAGTATTAATAAAAGATAAAATATTATATGTTTTGGACTGTCTAAACAAATCCACACAAAATTATTATTCTAATAACAAAATATATGATTATATTTTCTACATACATAAAAAAGAAAACAAAATATGCCATGGATTTATTACACATTTTTATCAAATATTTTGACATGGCACTCTTATTTATTTCACTGGCAGACGAAAACAAAAGAGCTCAACCAACAGCCCCATCTAAAAAAACACAAGACAAAAATATATGAAAATATATGAAAGATTATGAAAAATGAGTTGCTTAAACAGCTAATTGCTAAATATTTCAATGTAATACCAAATTATATTTTAATATACCTTTACAGTGCCAGCTTGGATTATTTTTAGAACAAGACTGCAATGACAGAAAAGAAATGATGACACTTTAAAACCTCTGAGATATTTTTTATGGTCTCGAAATATGGTGTTATCCTGAGTGCCAGGGGAGTGAAATCACACGGCATATCTCCCACATGTATTATTTAATTTACTGTATGTAGTGAAAATTTGAATTATGGTGTCATAGGACCTGTGCTTGGTTTGCTTCATCTGTCAAGTTTTAGGAAACATATGCTTCATTTAGTATCATATTGACTGATATCATTCTTCCACAAAAAGGTGCAGGTATTTATATATTTGACACTAACAGGGACAATGTCCCAGAAATTAGGCATGCTACTTGGTTGGCCATGTATCAACTAAGTTTGCAAGTTTTCAATTCTGTGTCAGTGCCTTGGAAACAAGCTGTAGGTACATCTGATTCTAAGCTCAAAAAAAGGGCCCTTTATTCTTTATAAGGTGTTAAGTTTGTTTTTTGCCATGTACTCAACCCCTGTACAGCGCTACGAAATATGTTGGCGCAATATAAAGAAAGGTAATAAAATAATAATATCAGTATAACGATCATAGCAGTAAAAGTGTTAATCATAAATAAAGTTAATGCAGGGATCTTTATATTCTCTTTGACTTTCTCCCTATTAATAAATGCATATTTGGGGTCACCTGGACCCCATTTAAACCTTGGGGCTTGGGATAGAGTCTCCACTAACCTTTAAATGCCCCTATCTGCCTAGGCCTAACCAAGCTTGTGTTGGCTAGGATGGGTCATGGCCCACAATCCACTTTCTTCCTATAAGTAACCCTTAACTCCCTATGAAGGTCCCAATTAACCCCCATAATTCATATCCTTGATGGGGGCCCATAAAAACCCCCAATGGAACTATCACCATCCCCTATAAAGGTCACTATAGACCCCTAATTATTGTCGGCATAAGGGCCACCATGGTAATGATCAACTACATTTCTGATTAGCTATTTCAGTAGCTGACAATTATAGCCAATTGATTTATTCATTAATCAATAAAAATAAGGGGCATAGTCTTTTTATTGGTTAATCATTAATGAATGAAAATATTTCCATCCCTCAAATCTAATTGCCTACTTCTAAGGATAGGGCTGGTAGGCTTATCTGATTAGTTAATGCTGACCAATCAGATTGCGAGAATTTAAATTTCTTTGCACTGCTTGGCTGAAATTATGATTTGTGAAAAGAGGTCTATATTGATCCTCATGAGGGCTTAGTGTTAGGGCCCGCGAGTCTGTATGCACCCCCATATGTTAGTTAGGCATACTTAGATGTAGATAAAATTGTTGTGGTGAGATAATTCACCCCCACACACATGCTTTTATGAGCTAGGGTGGGCATAAGAAGGGAGGAGCATTTAGAAGATTTAAGGGTTAATGTGATCTCTACCCAAAAGTGCAAGGGCGTGAAGGAAGGGTCTATATAGCCTACTCTGCATATATATACTAAGGCCCTCATTCAATTGCAATTTGGCCAATTGAATAGGGGTCTAAATAAGCACATAACATATTTTTTTAAAGAAGTTTTTAGTTAGTAAACATCTATCCAAAAGCAAGGTTTTCACTAACTAAAAACCTATTAAAAAAAATATGTTATGTGCTTATTTAGACCCCTATTCAATTGGTCATGTTGCAATTGAATGATGGCCTATATAAATATATATACTGGGGTAGACACAAATGTCTAAAAGTTAGGAGCCAGGAAGTTTATATTTCAGAAAAAGGAAAGGCCCTTACCATCATATACTCTTGACACTGTACATACACCAACATCTCCTCCATTGTAGCTTTGAGGATGAGGGAAAAGAGGCTGCTGGTTTGAGTCTGACTGGTAGAGGAGGCTGTGGTGGTGGCGAAGTGGGGAGGTGCTAAGGTGTTGCTGGTGGTGGTGGCACTGGTGGAGGGTAAGTAGCAATCAGTGTCCAGAAGGTGATGATGGGAGAAGGAGTTGTTGGTGGAGGAGCTTGCTGGAGTGACTGTGGGTCCATCAAATAAGAGGGACCAGGTGGAAAGTTGATCTGTGGGGTGAGGGGGCCAGTGTGGTCAAAAAGGAGTAGACGGTGTCCCCACTGATCATATATAGGAATCGTCCTCATTCTCATATCCCCGGCTCTCATAGCTCTCCTGTTCATATCCTTGCTTCTCCTCCTCGTCATACCATGAATCCTGTTCAGCAGGGCATAATCAGGTTCCTCCTCATATTCCTCTGCCAGTGCCCCATCCCAATCTCCATGAATGCGTCAGACCTCCTGGAAGCTTAAATGAGAGAACAATAGTATAAGGGTAAATAGCATTATATATATTTAACACCATGATGTTTTGAACCAGGGTGGTTCAGTTAATTGCCATTGTGAGGAATTAGTATTTGCTACAAATAATCGTTGACGTGTATTATGATGCAATTGAAAAATTTATATTTTTAGGAAGCATGTAACTTTTAAACAGTTTATTCATTCAGCTCCACACTCAGTCAGTAGATATTGGTAATGACAACATTATAAACAAACCCTTCTGTAATCTACTGTAAATTCACTTTCACCAATACTATTTGTGTTTATACAGCTCATATGAAACCAATAAGTCCTTTTGTGAACTGTCATCTGCAGCTCATTAAGGCATATACTTTGCTGAACTTGATTTGCAGTTTGTCATACTAACCAATCTGTGTCCATCTCTCAGAAATAGTTATATTCAATAGCGCTATAGATGGTTAATTAAAAGAAAACACCATATTAATACATGGCAAAATGGAGAACCCTGTAGGTAAACTTGCAAATATTTAGAGAAATATGAGCTGTCACTTTGTTCCAAATCAATTCTGTTACTGGTCACTTGGCAAGCAATAATTGGATCTCTCCGAGCAGCGTACCCAGAACAAAAGACAGCAATATAAAAAATTAAAGTAAACTCATGTACTACAGTATGACTGTATTTTTCTAATATAATGCAAGTTTTGTGACTGCAAATTCAGAGAAGATATAAACTTTCAGTAATTAATCTTTCTCTTTGCTCTTGCAGAGATAAACATATATGTATTCTCTCAAAAGCACATTATTCTCAGCAACAGATTAAATTGATGACAATTTAGCCATTATAACTGAACAAGTGACTTGCCCGTCAAAAATGACAGGTCAATACAATTTTAAGCCATGGCAATGCTGTTTGACAAACAATGTAAGGCTTTTTCTACTCTGAGGACCTTCGGCGTTCATTGCGAGGCTCGCGCTGAGGGTTTTGGCGCTCATCGCATGGCTCACAATGAGCGCCTTCTGCACTCATTGCGAGACTCTCCTCTCGTTTACTTTTGCTCCTCTGAGCGCCTTTGGAACTCATCACAAAGACAGATATATATGTCAATTTTTGTAAATAATAATTAACTAATTAGTTACTTAACAAATTAATATACTTTACCTATTTGTAACTGATATATCCAGCAATGAATAGCCTGAAGAGCTAAGTATCTTTTTATTTTCCTGCAGCATACAATGTACAGTTGGACTATTGCTTCCCTGAGGAGAAAGTGTCATCAATGTCCCAACTGTGCATTAGAAATATGCAGCGTGAGCGAGGACAAACCATTGGTTTAGTTGTGTAAAGCGCCATTTTAGATTCGTAATGTTATTAGTTGCAAGTTAGTGTTGAAAAATGGCGTTGTTTGTCTAGTTGCTACGCGGCTTGCAAGCATTTTCCGTGCTTCCTGTGTATTTTTGTATCTTGTATGTCCCTGGCAAAAGACGTACGTGCCTTGCGGTGTTTTGCGCATCACGGTGTTGTGTAGCCTCGTATTCATTTTTTTCGCCAGCAATTTTTTTCTCGCTTAGCTGATTTTCAAGTTCCGAAACTCCTTAAATTCAACTTTAATTAGCGTGCAACCTCACTGGCAGATGTTGTGGCTGTCCCCGCATGCTGAGTGTGATTTTTTTTATTTTTATGTTTTGTTTGTATTTTGTAGTGTTTTTGTTGTTTTTGGATGTACGCGTTTCTGCCATTAACTTTTTATTTTTGCGACCTTCTATTTATTTTTTTTATAAGTTCCACGGGTTGTAATTAAAAGTTGTACGTCCTTGTCAGTGTTTTCTGCGCTTTGGGGTTGTGTAGCCTCGTTTTCATATTTTGCGGTCGCCATTTTTTTTCTCGCTTAGCTGATTTTCAAGTGGCGAGACTCCTTAAATGCGACTTTAATTTGCGTGCAACCTCACCCCCAGACGTCTTGGCTGTCCCCCCGTGCTGTGTGTGTTTTTTTTAATGTTTTTTTATTTTTGTTAGTTTGACAACTATTATATGTGATTACATTAATTTGCTAAGAAGCTATTGCTCATGTCATTATTCTATCACATATAATAGTTGTCAATCTGCGATTTGCGTCTGCAACTGCAAGCCTCTCATAGCGAGGCGAGCCGTTGAAGCACAGAAGTCTTTCGAGCTCGGAGCACTTAGCGAGGCTTGGTGAGCAGTTGAGGCATTGAAACACGCGGGACTTAGGCAGAAATGAGCACTAATGGCGCACTTGCGAGCCTCGCAAAGCGAGGTGAGCCATTGAGGCATTGAAACTCAGCGCCTGCGAGCCTCGCAAAGTGAGGTGAGCTGTTGAGGCATTGAAGCACGCAGGACTTAGGCAAAAATGAGCGCCAAAGGCACTCCTGTGAGCCTCGCAGAGTGAGGCGAGCCATTGAGGGATTGAAAAACGCGGGACTTGGGCAGTAATGTGAGGTGAGCAGTTCAGGCATTGAAGTACGGGGTCTTAGCTGCCAACCAGTTAGGAAATGTGGGATTGCCTTAGGCTGCAAGTAGTTGAGGCACGCGGGACTTAGAAAAAAAAATTGCAAGGTCGGAAAAATATAAGTTAACGGCCAAACCGCGCAAATAAAAAAAAAGGACGTCTGGGAGTGAGATTGCACTCAAATTTAAGGCAAATTTGCAGAGTTTCGGGACTCAAAAATTGGCTAAGCAAGAAAAAAAATGTTGCCCGAAAAAAATGAAAATGAGGCTACGCGACCCCGACCCGCGCAAAACACCGCCAGGCACATACGACTTTTAACCAGGAACATATGAGGTACTAAATACACTATTAGAAAGGATGGAAAATGCTTGTGAGCCGCGTAACACATAGACAATCACCATAATTTTAGAACACTAACTTGCAACTAATAACATTACGAATCTAAAATGGCGCGTTACCCAACTAAACAAACGGTTTGGCCTCGTGCACGCAGCATATTTATACTGCACACTTCACACATTGCTGACACTTTCTCCTCAGGGCAGGATTCACGCTGCAGGAAAATCAAAAGAGATTGTTAGCTCTTCAGGATATTGATTGCTGGATATATTAATTAGAAATAGGTAAAGTATATTAATGTATTCTTTAATTCATTTCTAAATTACTATAAAAAATATATATATATCAAAAATAGAAAACACTAAATAGCATATTTTACACTGCTGTTGCTTTATGAATACATTAATGCTTCTCACTTCCTAATACATTTATTCATTCCTAATTAATTGTTAACGTACATTAATCTAATAATTATTAATTAGAAATGGAAAATGATGAGCGCCGAAGATTATCGTTGCAAAGCACGAAATTTGAAGGACACGAGGGGAGAGGAACGCAATGAGCACTGAAGGTGTTTAGAGGAGCAAAAGTACACGAGAAGAGAGGCTCGCAATACGTGCTGAAGTTCCTCCTTTACATTGTGTTGCAAACAGCATTACCATGGCTTCAAATTTTATTGCCCAATCATTTTTGTCGCTAGT
>CM050163.1:470398216-470400716 GCA_027410445.1 Discoglossus pictus | reverse complement strand
ATTCATTTCATTATCGTTGAGGTTGTTTACGAACTTTTGGAAGTCCCTCTTTGATCCAGTCCAGATTATGAGAACATCATCGATGTATCTCTGCCACAGCAGTATATCCTTGGTGTATTTCTCATTTTTATTTGCAAAAGCTACCGTTTGTTCCCAATATCCTAGGAACAGGTTGGCATAATTTGGGGCACATGATGTTCCCATTGCTGTGCCCCTAATTTGCCTGTAACATTTTTTATCAAATATGAAGAAATTTTTGGTGAGTATAAAATTAAGTAGGGATAACAGAAAGTTATTCCATTCTACTTCTTCAACCCTTTTTGCACTCAAAAAATGTTTCACTGC
Organism: Discoglossus pictus; assembly: GCA_027410445.1. Lineage (NCBI taxonomy): Eukaryota > Metazoa > Chordata > Amphibia > Anura > Alytidae > Discoglossus > Discoglossus pictus. The sequence goes on along the minus strand of CM050163.1, from coordinate 470,400,371 downwards.
ATTTATGCCTAGATGATGTGGTATGCTGCTATAAAGTTGCTCCACGTCTATGCTTGCTAAATGAGCCGTTGTTGGTATGTGGATGCTGTCTAGACTTCTGAGTACGTCTGAAGTATCTTTGATAAAGGAGGGTAGCGTTGTAACTAATTCCTTTAGATTGTCGTCCACTAGGCGGCTTATTCTTTCTGTTAGATTGCCATTGCCGGATATGATCGGTCTTCCAGGTATTGGGAATGTTTGTTTGTGAATTTTTGGCAAGGCATAGAACGTGGCTACTACTGGGCAGTTTGGCAGTAAGTATTTAAGATTTTTCTCAGAGATGAGGTTTTTTTCTTGAGCTTGTGACAAGATAATTTTTAGCTCTTTATAATAGGTAACAGCTGGATTTTTATGCAGAACCTCATATGTGTTGCGATCATTTAGGATTTTTAAACACATGTTCTGGTAGGTTTCTTTCTCCATCAGAACTGTGTTACCCCCTTTGTCTGCAGTCTTTATTTCAATGCTGCTCGTTTGAAGATCCATTAATGCATTCCATTCTTTCTTCGATAAGTTTTTTATTTTATTTGGACTCTTCTTATTTTCAACGTATAATGATTCTAGGTCTGCTGTAACTAATTTGAGAAAGATCTCAACGTTGTCCTTGATCACTGGCATGAGTCTACTTTTATTGACATATTTAGACATGTCTATTTGATATTTATTATCGATCATTTCGCTTTCTTTTAGTAGATCCACTAGGTTCTGAAGGGCAATGTGGTCTTCATAGGGGAGTCCCAGTGCTTCCAATTGTTTTGTCTTTTTTTCTGTGAAGTGTTTTCTAAGTGCAAGTTTTCTGGCAAATAGATTGAGATCTTTAATGTTGGTGAACAAATCTGAGTTTTTTGATGGCACAAATGAAAGGCCCTTTGCAAGCAAATTGGTATGTTCTTCATTGAGTTGTAATTTGGAAAGATTTATGATTTGGTTTTGTCTTTTACTACCTGTTATAGTCTCAGCGTGTAGTTTCCCTTTATTACTTTCTTCGTTACTATCTGTTTTTTGGTTTTGTGTAATCCCTTGATCCAAGTTTTTTGTAGCCATTTCATTTCTGACAGCTTTATGTTTTTTAATGCTTTTTGGATATTCTTCACTTTGTTGGTATGATAAATTCTCATTGTCATTCTTGGTTTCCTCATTAGGTTGCTCGTTTTTTACTCTTTGCAGTGTGTTCATACCAGATTTCATTATTATTCTTTTAGGGAGTTGGGGTACTAATCTGATTCTTTCCCCTTTGTCCTTCCTCTTCCTCTGATTTTCTTGGCTCTTGTGGGTCTTCGGCCGCGCCCCCTGCCTAAAAAATCAGCATTCAGCAAACTGGGATTTTCCTTATTTCCTAGTAGTGATCTAGTAAACATCCCTGCTATTGGGAAGTTAGGATGACATGATGGCCTTATTTCATCAGTTGTGGCTGCATTTTCCTCTTGCTCAGAGTATTCTGATGAGCTTGGATCACGATCGTCTCGGGATTTATGTATACATTCCACTTTGTAAGCTCTTTTTAGATTAAAGTCTTGTTTGTCTCTTAAAAATTTATTATGTTTCCTTACACTTAGTTCTTTTTTATATTTTTCTATGTTTTCCTCCAGCCTTTTATTCAGTTTTTCAAAATCTGGTTGTTCATTTAGTTTCATGAATTCCTGGAATAGTCTCTCCATTTCTTTGTTGAGGTATTCTAGGTTTAATTTTTCTTTTGCAAGGATTAGAGACATAAGATCTTGTGAGCTTTTATTGACAATTGTAAGCCAATCCTGTATGAATTTTGGTTCTATTAGATGATCTGCTGGAACCAATTGTGTTCTTAGACCCCTTGGGACAATATTATTTTTAATATAATTTTGGAGGCTTGTAATCTCCCATATTGTGCGTACTTGTCGTCTGAAGACTTTTTGTAGTGTTTTGAAAACCATTAAAAGGTTTTCATTGGGTTTCTTTTTGGGAATTTCGCTATCTAAGTTTTCTAAGCTGAAGGCTTTTTCAGCTTCTAGCTGTAATTTGCACGGGTCCCATATGTTTACGTTGGTTTCGGCCATTTTTTTAAAAAAAAGGGGGAAGAGAAACGTCTTTGGGGTTAAGTGGACTCAAATTTAATAAAATTGGAGTTGGATTAAACCAA
>CM050163.1:470358216-470393216 GCA_027410445.1 Discoglossus pictus | reverse complement strand
ACAGGGAATAAATGAGAGTAATACGGTAATTTTCGGTCTTTATGAAACATGCAATCTGTTAGACTTTGTTACATTACTTATTTCACACTCTACTACAACAGCTTTACAGTAAAATGAAATAAGCACAGCCAGGCTTATGACTAAAATAAAATAATTTCTACTTCTCTTTAATTGTACCACTACATATGTATACACTTTTACATGAGTTCTATCAATGCCACAGTTTCGTATCATAATCCTTATACAAGTCAATGATTGTACTAAGCTCCAGAGTTCAAGCTCATTCGTGCCAGAATATTCTGCTTGGCACACTAGCTTCCAGGCACTCAGATTGTTAATCGAAAGAGCGATAATCGGGGTCATTTTAACATAGGGAAGTTAAGGATAGGGGAATGCATTGAAAAAAGACACAAAACAAATAGAATTTTGAAATCGTTTCACTTTGTATGAAATCTGCAAAACATGCAAACATAAAAGCAGACTAAAGAAAGAAAACCTTTTTTTCCAAAAAATATTAAAGCAACAGTACAAAAAGTACACTTTTTAAATTGCAGAGGTTGAAGCTTCAAGCTCACCCTCCAGCCTGGAGGGTTTCTTGGTCAACTGGTCAATCGGGGACATCTGGCTTTGTTTGTCATCTAGCAGATGTTGGTAAACAAGACATACCTAAGAACAATGCATGTTGGATTTTTTGCTCCTTGCAGGATATGGATCATTTGCCATCACATCGTCCATGATCTCATTAATTTGCCACAAAGTCTTGCTGAAGAACTTGGTTGACAGTTCAATTGGTGGGTCTGTTTCCGAGTCACTGCTTTCCTGGGCTTCCTCAACGCCCTGTGGTCAGTTGTTCCAGGTCCTTATTGGTCAGGCTCTCGATCAAAGCCTGGACCAAGTTCTCTATGTCCTGGCATCCGCATTCTATCCGTCTACTATCTACAGTGGATATAAAAAGTCTACACACTCTGTTAAAATGCCAGGTTTTTGTGCTGTAAAAAAAAATGGGACAAAGATAATTTCAGAACTTTTTCACCTTTAATGTGACCTATAAACTGTGACCTATAAACTGTACAACTCAATTGAAAAACAAGCTGAAATCTTTTAGGTAGAGGGAAGAAAAAATATAAAAATAAAATATGGTTGCATAAGTATGCACATCCTTAAACTAAAACTTTGTTGAAGCACCTTTTGATTTTTACAGCACTCAGTCTTTTTGGGTATGAGTCTATCAGCATGGCACATTTTGACTTGGCAAGATTTGCCTACTCTTCTTTGCAAAAACACTCCAAATCTGTCAGATTGCGAGGGCATCTCCTGTGCACAGCCCTCTTCAGATCACCCCACAGATTTTCAATCTGATTCAGGTCTGGGCTCTGGCTGGGCCATTCCAAAACTTTAATCTTCTTCTGGTGAAGCCATTCCTTTGTTGATTTGGATGAATGCTTTGGGTCGTTGTCATGCTGAAAGATGAAGTTCCTCTTCATGTTCAGCTTTCTAGCAGAAGCCTGAAGGTTTTGTGTCAATATTCACTCTTATTTGGAACTGTTCATAATTCCCTCTATCTTAACTAAGGCCCTAGTTCCAGCTGAAGAAAAACAGCCCCAAAGCATGATGCTGCCACCACCACCATGCTTCACTGTGGGTATGGTTTTCTTTTGGTGATGTGCAGTGTTGTTTTTGCGCCAAACATATTTTTGGGAATTATGGCCAAAAAGATCAACCTTAGTTTCATCAGACCACAACAACTTTTCCCACATGCTTTTGGGAGACTTCGGATGTGTTTTTGCAAAATGTAGCGTGGCTTGGATGTTTTTCTTCTTAAGAAAAGGCTTTTGTCTTGCCACTTTACCCCACAGCCCAGACATATGAAGAATACAGGAGATTGTTGTCACCTGTACCACACAGCCAGTACTTGCCAGATATTCCTGCAGCTCCTTTAATGTTGCTGTAGGCCTCTTAGTAGCCTCCCAGACCAGTTTTCTTCTCATCTTTTGATCAATTTTGGAGTGAGCTCCACTTCTTGGTAATGTCACTGTTGTGACATATTTTCTCCACTTGATGATGACTGTCTACTGGGCTTGGCCACTCTATCTATATGAAGGACATGCTGTATGGTGTATTGGCTTCCTTTTTTTTTTTTTTTTTTTTTTAGACGGATTGATTTATTAAATCAATAAAAGTGGAAAAATCCATCGGAATGTTTTTCTTTTTTTCTATATACCTTAATACTATAGGTATTTGCTTTCATGTTACACTATTTTGGTGTTCTATTTACATAAGTTTACTTTGTCATAATTGATTAACAATATCCATAAAAGGTGTTATAATTACCCTTTTAGCATTCTCAGTGATATGTTTTCCATGACTTACATGGAATAGTATACTGTAGTATTATTATTATTATTATTATCTTTAACATGGCAAAAACAAAATTAACACCTTACAAAGAATGGAGTGCCCTGTTTTTGAGCTTAAAATCAAATGTACATAATGTTTGTTTTCAAGATTGCAAACTTGCAAACTTACAATCTTCAGGGTTTAGGTTTCGTGGGTGATAGATGCAAGATGGCTGTGTGAAAGCAATTTGTTTAGTCAAGCGGAGGTGTCTGTGTATTGTACTGTAGATTGTGGTTGTTATTAAGCTGTGGAGTGTGCAATTGTGCATATTAAGGCTGAAGATAAGCTTCTTTTTTTTTTTTTTTAACGGGTATGTTTTTAGTGATTCTTTTTTTTTTATTATAAAGGTTTTGAGGCAGGAAGAAAGTCTCTATTGGAGATAGTAGGGACAGCATGAAAGTCTTTAAGGCGGGAGTGAGAGGAGGCGATAAGAGGAGGAACGAAGGTCATTGGCAGAACGAAGTGGGCGGTTGGGATAGTATTTTTAAATAAGAGCAGAGATAGAAGGGGTGCACTGTTGTTAAGGGCTTTATATGTTAGGGTCATGATTTTAAATTTGATTCTGGAGGCTATGGGAAGCCAGTGGAGTGATTGACAAAGAGGAGCAGCAGCAGACACTGAGCCTTTAGTATGGAAGATGAGTCTGAGGCATTCATTATGGATTGAAGTGGAGATAGACGAGAGATGGGGAGGCCAGCAAAGGAGTGAAGTGGAGTAGTCGAGGCGAGATATGATGAGAAACTGTATTATAATTTTAGCTGTCTTCTGTAAAATCGTGATTAATTTTGGAGATGTGTTTTAGGGTAAACTGATCAGATTTTGTTGTTGATTGTATGTGAGGGAAAAAAAGAGAGGGAAGTGTCCACTAGAACCTCGAGACAACGGGCCTGGGAGATGGGAGTGACAATGGCATTGTCAACAGTGAGAGCTATTTAAGGAGTGAAAGCTGTAGTATAGGGTGGAAAGATAAGGAGATCTGACTTTGACATGTTGAGTTTCAGTTGATTGGCAGACAACCAGGAGGATATGCTAGAGAGGCAGTTGTTAACTTGAGATAAGAGAGGGGGAATAGGTCTGGTGCCGAGAGAGATTTGAGTGTCATCTGCATAGAGATGATGATGAAATCTAAAGAATTTCTTTGGGTACGCCAACAGACAGAGGGAGAGGTGATGAAGAGGTGCCAAAGAAGAAGAGCCTAAATGAAGGTTAGCAAGTAATTGATGACTTTTGTAAAGGCTGTTTCTGTAGAGTGTCGGGCACAGAAGCCAGGTTTAAAGTGGTCAAGAATGTAATTGGAGGAAATAAATTGAGTGAAAGCAATTGTAGACAAGCCGCTCAAGCAGTTTTGAAGCCAGGGGAAGTAGAGCGATAGTTGGAGGCAGATTCTGGATCCGATGAGGACTTCTTAAGAATGGGTGTAATCATGGCGTGTTTTAAAGAGGATGGAAACTTGCCAGTGTTTAGTGAGAGGTTGAAATAGATGTGTGAGAGCTGGGATAAGTGTGGTAGAGAGGGGATGGATTAGCTGTGATGGAGTAGGATCATTTGGACAAGTTGTAAGGTGAGAGGTTGATGGTAGTGAAGATACTTCATCCTCGGTTACATAGTGGAGGAGGCATTGGGGAAGTGCTGGGTGTTGTCAGTTTGAGTTAAGGCCAAACTGGGAGGAGAGTTAATTTCGGATGGTTTCAATCTTAAAATGGCTGGCAAAGTCATCAGCTGTAAGACTGGAAGGAGCAGGAGGTGGGGATGGGCAGAGGAGGGTGTTGAATGTAGCAAATAAACGTTTAGGGTTGGAGAACATGTTTGGTATTAGTGATGAGAATTAGTGTTGTTTGGAAAGATTGAGGGCAGAGAAATAGGAGCTCAAGATAATTGTAGTGGAGAAAGTCTGCTGAAGTGCAAGATTTCCTCCATAGTCAATCTCATCATATTGTAGTACATATGACAAGATTACATTTAAAAAATTTTTTTTTTATTAATTATCTTTTATTACTAGGTTTGTCTTTCTCAATGTATGTTCAGTTAATAACACCCCTTTCTGGGTGAAGCCTCTACACCGGTACCATGTTGCCTCTTGCAGAGATGTGAAACAAGTTAGAGAGCATGTATGTATGCTAGCTACTATATATCAGTATAATATATTTTACATCACTGCATGTATGATAGCCAGTCCTTCAGTAAAAAAAAAAAACAGGTATCCAATACTCCACAGCTATTTTGACTAACACTATTTACTCACCAAGTTTACACTTAATCCCTTTTTATATGTATCCCAGGGGAGTATAATGCATATGAGTTCTGAGCATAATGTGTTAAAAATTGTCCTTCTGTTATAAAACCATTTAATTAGAATATTAATATTCATAATCATATTAATTATGATTATAATAATGATCCTAATCTCATCCTTTACGGATAACAAATTAATTAAATATATATTCATGAGGCATTACAGATTTATAGTTACAAAATGTGCATTTATTAGAACACAATTAATACATTAATAATACATGATAATACTATGGAACAACATCTCTTAACTTAGCAGAAAGGCATTCTATAGCTACCAATTATGTCTGTGTGTGTTATGAGAGTATGATACTTTACCAGGCCTTCATAGTGTAGTGAAGAGATGAAAGAGCTCCAGAGAGCTGAAGATTGCAAGAGAGAGAGAACTAAACAGCTTGGAATCCTACTTGTTTCCTGTATTCTGATCCTCCCCATACTCATGTCCTTTACTTCTTACTGATCGGTTAGGTGACATGTCCTTCACAAAGTCCCCTTACTGGTCAGCTGTCCACACAAAGGATTCCGGTTCTCAAAGTTACACACACCCGTTCAAGAATACCATATATGGTCTTCTGCTAATTCTCTGAATTAGACTACTTAGTCAAGGTTATCGCCATCATGTGGTTGTATAACAGAATGCACCTATATGTGGCAACTCAGGTATATATTAGAGCTGATAATTCTGTAATCCATAATTCTTGATGCTAGGGAGGTATTACACCTTCTATACTGGAATTATAACTATATATCCTGACAAATTAATTTACATCTGACTACTATAAGAAACTCCAAACACACTGGAAACTTATAAGTGAAAAGGTTTATTAATATACAACAGTTGGTGGTGAGATGCGTCTGAAATGCAAGGCTCTACCTATCAGTATGCAAGAGTGTATAGTATTCCTCCTGATTCTTCTGTTCCTTTCTAAGATAATCTACTCCAGGTCAGTTTATGTTGCCTAATTTACCCATCATAGCACATCTTGAAGATCGCCCCTGGCATCAGATTGTAACATTTTGTAGAATCATCGTTTTGCGGCTAGGGGTAAATTGCATCTCAGATGGGCTATAGATTTCAGTACGTCTCCAATAATAAAACCTTTGACCTCTAATTGCCCCACAGTATTTGTTGGGTAAATGTTAATTCCAGCTTGATTCTCTTAGGCCAGCACACTCCTGACACCTAATTGATTTCTGTAAAACCAGTTTCTTTCCTTTGTTGTTTGCTGCGTAATCTGGCATATTAATAAACAGGACTTTCATTGCACATTAACCTCTTTGTCTTGGGTCATTATAGCTGTGAAATTGGTTAGTTAAGCATATATTTATAACCTAATGATAGCTGGGTAAAATTTACTAAACTCAATTAGTGGTATACAGACTTTAACTATGAGCTATAGGTCTAGGAATATTTTCCCTTATGACCCATTAATAACCAGCTTTATGCCCTAAAGATCATGGAGTCATCTGATAAGTATGCTCCATTCTATTAATTCAAATAGTTTGAAAACAAACTGCATTAACATTGAGTACCATAAATATGGTAACACTCTTTGATAACTTTAACATTTTAGTTTATATCCCTTATAGCCAATAAATGATACATTTAAAGCTATCATTATGTATCCTTGAATACAACATTTTTAAACCACTACCACTCCTATGTGATTGGGTAACTCTAGCAGATTTTTTTAAGTTTAGGCGGTATTCCCCAGTAAGATCAAATTGTGTTTTTTCAAGTCCTCTTTTTTTTTTTTTTTTTTCATTCAATCTTTTTTTTCTCAAATAAAGACTTCCTAACCTGTCTATATATGTTTCTTGCTTTCATTTACCTGTCCCCCCCCCCCCCATTTGTTGATATTTACTCATTGTCATATATTATTAACTTGAACGTAACAATTAAAAGGAGAACCAATAAGTTGAAAAGAAAGGTAAAAAACCGCCTCCGCTCCCCACCACCAACCACAGTCCAAAGTAAAGTATGTGCCTGCTATATTGGGACGCTATGCGGGGAGTTAAGCCGGGTTGTCCATATCTTGAGAAAAAGGGGGAAGTATCCTGTAGGATGTGAGACAGCTTTTCGTTGATCATTATGTAGTTAACTTTGAGGGTGACTTCTCTTAAGTTTAACGTTGTTTTTTCCAGTTTTTAGCCACCTGGTTTTTGACGGCTAAGGCAAAATATTGGAAGAGTTTATTTTGATTTGTGTTTAGATTGGTTGCATGGATACCTAGGAGGTATGTCTACCTTGTCCGAAGGATCAAAATGTTTATTAATAAGAGTGAATGAATAGAGAATAATTGCGTCGATTTCCCCCACAAATCCTGTGCTTTGGAACATGCCCAACATATAGGATTAAACTCCCATAGAGAGTGACCGCCGCTAAGGTAATTTTCATTTACTTGGGGGTTCATTTTGTGCATTCTCAAAGGTGTGTAATACATTTGGGGTAAGACTTTCATACTTAAGTAGGGTGTAGGTGAGAGATCCCCTAGATAGGTTAGAACAGACCTCTCTCTACAGGTTTGTATCTATGCCTCTATCTAGGTCATTTTCCCATTTTTTTGTCATAAAACTGGGGTTTTGACAATTTTTGGGTTGTTTAAAAATGGAGTACGAGGAGGTTTTTACAAATCGCCGAGAGCCAGGTTGGTGCTGGAGGTCCTGTGGTTCGGGTCGTTGTTGAAAGGCAATGTCTCAATTTCCTATAGTTCCAATTTTCTTTGTGTGGGTATTGCTCAGCTGCTCATGGGGGGGGGTCAGTTTGTTATAGATGATTGGGGAGAGAGAGCTGGCGCTAAGTGGTATTTAGGATTGGTACAGGTCCATATTGACCAAGTGAGATTCATCATGGGGTTGGAGTGGCGCTCTTTAGTTTGAGATGAGGTTGGATTCCAGATTATTGTATCCCAGGAGTGGTGCCAATTTTCTATACGGACCCATGCGGGTTGGTTTTTGCTTGAGTGGGCTAAAGGCAAGAATGCTAGTTAAGTTGCCTTGAAGCACTTTTTTTATGTTTTATATTAAAGTGCCATTTTCAAAATATTAAGTTTAATGATGTTTCTACTTTCCGTAACAGTTTGCTGTGCACTGCAAAACTGTACATTTTCTTGTGTGGTTTTTTTTTTGTTTGTTTTGTTCTTTACTCCACTATTTTTTTTTTAGCAAGTTCTTTAAAATAATGTAACTTGTAATGTAATAATGTATCCCATAGAAGCAGTACACAAATTTATTTATTGCTAATCTTTGCAAATGCCATTGGCTCATGAAGGAATTTGCTTGCAAAACTGCATTGCTGTCAGATTAATTAGTGTTACAGAGGCAAAAAGGCACAGTTTCTTGTGACAGCACATTGTATGAAAGGGCACTGAAAATGGTGTCTTTCTACTGGCATTTCTCCTAAAATGTCATGTAGCTATTGATCTCAGAGGAAACCCTTTTTCTGTGATGTTTAAAATAGATTGCTACTAGCAAGGTGGGGATAACCTTGACATGATGTTCCTGCAGTTTTAGATTTTGGTGGATATTGTTTCTGTGTTTCTGCTTACTCCAATACTCCTTTTTTGTGTAAAACAAAAATAAAAAATATAAAGGTAAAATAAAATGTCCTAAAATATCTTAATTTTATGTTTGTTATTGAACTGCCTTTCTCTGGTTAGAGAGAGTTTTTGATGGTAGTAGACAAATAATCCCCAATGTTTTAATCGGCTTACTCTTAAAGGTGTAAGTGGTTGTTCTGTTAAATCAACATTCTTAATAAAATTTTACATTTTTTTTTTTTTGCACTGCCTTTTGATTTCTGCTATTTTGTCTTTAGTTTAAGTTTTTGAATAAAAATATAAAATATTATAGAACTAGATTGGACACGGGACAATGCCACTCTATGTGGAATTGTAGAAAATGTCTTACCTGCTTTCCTGAGAGTCTGGAAACCATGTGATGAAGCATGCAACATGTGGTGGGTACAGATTATATGACTTAAAAAATCACTCACAAGAGGAAGTGATGGTGTTTCCTTTCTCTTAAACACCACCACCCCTTGTTTTCATTTATTTTCTAGTTTATCCCCTTACTTGTTGTCGTATAACATTGTAAAAAGTTTAAAATAAATAGCAATAAAACCATGCAGTAAAGTTTTTATAAGCAGAACAAAAGCTAAACAAAAGTTGCCCAAAACAAAACTGAGTGGAGAGTTCCAATATGGGATCTTGCTTAAGATCTCTGTAACCTCAGATTGGCTTGGTAATGACAGAAAATGAAATAACATTCATGCAGCCCCACAGAAAAGCTCAACGTGAAGTGCAATATGTAACCTGTCTGTCATTTGCATATTTGGGAGTAGTGCACTACTGCCTCTTTAGTAATGGTCATCCTACAGTAGAATCTAAGATGTGTGTCTCCTCTGAGTGTGCCCACAAGAAAACGGAAGACCTTTTCATGCTTTAGTGTATATTCTTTTCTTGTGACTCTAGTGCCATTTTTTTATATATTTACCCGCAGATGTGTAATGTTGGCATACAAGAATTTTAGAAAACATGGATTTTATTATCCTCTGCTTCTGTAATGGGCTGTTACGTCTTGGACCAGTCTGTGTCGAAAGTATATAATTGCAATTGATTACCACTGCTTTAGTCAAGAATTAAAAGATTGCCATACTTGAATACAGATGCAAATCTTGAGTTGCCTTGTAAAGTGAATATTATCCTACATAAAATGTTAGATTACGGAGTTCATGTGTGTGGCATGCACCTATTTTTTTACTCCTTTGGGTAATCCTTGATCTTGTGCAGGATAAATTCTCTAAAAATCTTAAATGAAGAATATGGGATGTTGTTGCTGCAGAACAAGTTTTACATGAATCCTAGAATCAAGAGGGGTCCTCGTTTTATTTCTGTGTTAGCTGCAGAGGGGAAGAGTTTTTATTTCAGGTGCACATCTCTTCCTTTAAGGTTTATATAATCTTTTTGGAAAGAAAATGGTTGCAATTCTTTCATTGAAGTTGCTCAACCATTATTTTGAATATATGTGGTATTTATTCATCTTTTTCAGCATACATTGCCATGGAAAATATAATTTTTTTAGTTAAAAATAGGTAAATCTTATTTAAAATTGACGGATCTCCCAATGATACTCTGTGCTTGCTACAGTTGGTAGTTTAGTTTTACAATATTCTTATGACCTCTTTACATTTTATTTTGTGGTTAGTTGGGTACATATGATATTTACTTAGAATATGTTTTGTTGTTTAGAAAGCTAAAATATCTGTTTATCTGCTTTAGGGTCAGCTGTCAATATTACAAGAAAAAATTGATCACTTGGAACGCCTCTTGGCAGAAAATAATGAAATTATTTCCAACATCAGAGACTCTGTCATCAACCTGAGTGAATCTGTAAAGGAACGGTCAGAAGAATCCTGAAGCCATAAACTTAAGTCGTGGATCATTCTCTCCGTTCATGCCATCAGCTCCTGCTATCCTTCCAATTAGTACTGATGACTGTAAGTTTGCTTCTGAAAGTGGCATTCAAAAATCAAATGTTCAGGTAAGTGATGTTTTATTATATAGTTTATAAGCCTTAAATGAAATGGGGATTTTTTTTAAATTTCACTATATTAACGTATTAACGGTCACATTTTAATTATGCCTCTTTTTTTTTTTTTTTTTTTTTTTAGATAATCCTTTCCCCTTCAATAATATACTTTGCAAGACACTTTTACTGTCCTGTCCCACCTGGTTTCTATTTCACACAGCTTCTATAAGTGTAATGATGATTATTTTGGCTGTCTAAATAACATTGTTCTTGTTTTATCCTTTTTAATATATATTTTTTTCTTCTTCAAACGGCGAACTGTTGTTAAGTTAACCAAATACAGGGACTTATCACATAATCCCCAGCTGTATTAAAATGGTTTGGCTTAATACCTTTGTATTGCTTCTTTAGATTTTCAGAGTTTCATTACAGCATGTCTCAATTCAATCTCAACAAAGTTTCCTTGTAAAGAATATTAAGTAACATCTGTTTTCAACTTCATTGAAACCAACAAGAAATTCACACATACATCTATAGATTTCATTGGTACAAAAATGAAGTAGAAAATGTTATTAAAAAATTATAAAAGATTTAAAAATGTATATTGGCTGACAGGGGCAAAACACAGAAAACATTTTACTCCTTTCTTTTTCTGCTTTAACAGTATCATTTGAAAAAAAGGAAACCCAATAATACTCTTGTTAATTTTCAACAGAGACAAAAAATTATTCAAAGCCCCTTTAAACAGGTACATTAAATGTAAAAGGAAGGAATAGCTTTGGTGACTTGGTTTTAAAGTAATTCTTACAGATTTCATGCTGATACCTATGCAGAGAAATTTGTGGTTTTTCGTGGCTAAATGATGCTATTAAATAGAATGAACATTTTATGATTTTATATATCATGCTATAATGGAAACTGCCCTTTCAGTTTCTGTTTCCACTCTTGGTTAGGTCCTGCACCCTCATACCATTATTGTTTGTCAAAGTTTCTTTGCTGCGCTACACATCTCGACCCTGTCTGAACTGAGTGACATTTTCTTTTTGTATTGATTGGAAAACCAGTTCTAGAAAACAGTATCTCTGAAGCTTTTCCAAGATGACCTTGTTAATTTTATAACTAGCTATGATCTTGAAATGGTCTGAAATATTTTCTACCGTGTTGTGTAAGTGAAGTAAATATAAATAATTATAAAAATCATTATGCTAAAATTAGCATTAAAATTCATAATTTGTTTTAGCCAGTCTACAGGAGCTAATACATTTTAATAAATTGTAGCAATCTGTGATAGCAGTTTGTGCAGGAAATAATCCGGGATGTGGTGTCCCATGCACAAGGAAGCAGGAGGAGCTAGACACTGCTGTGTAGATTTCTGCATAGAGCTGCTGCTGGTTTTAAGGTCAGTAAAGGGTTTAAATCTATACTCAAATGCTGTGTTTACTATTAGCAGGTTCACTGTGCCTATGTAAGGAGCGCTGAGGGGGTAGAAAACAAATATTTATTTTTTAGGAAAAATGAGTTTGTGTATAGAATTATTCAATGTAACATGTTTCTTATATAGGCAGCAGGTGTTAGATTAGAAAAAGGTAAAAACAGGGCGAAGTTTATTTTAGTGCTAATGTACCTACCATTTTTTTTAAATTATTGGTTTATTGTTCTTACCCATTTAAACATGTTTACAATCAATGTAATAAAAATATATTCACCCTCCACATAGAATGATTGTCCCATTTTTTGTTTGCTTTAATTGCTCAGTGCATTAATCACTAAATACTACTTTGAAGTCTTATTAAAAACATGACTTTGAAGAGGGTATCAACAACACATGACCACATAAAACACTGCTCTTTAAGTGCTTTTTGGTAATTGTGAGCAACTGGACAAAATCAAAAAGTAATTGTAATGAGCTAACTTTATTAAATTGCTCTGATTTATTAATAACTTCAGTATATTTGACATTTTAAATGGTTTCCTCCGACCAATGTTACTTCTACATATTATTATTATTATTATTATTATTATTATTATTATTATCCTCCTTTATTGTAACGCGCCAACATATTCCGCAGAGCTATACAGGGTTTAAGTTAGTTTTTTTTTTTTTTTTTTAAGTTTTATTTGAACACCATGCAAAAGCATGGATGCCCCTGTTGTTGAGCTTTCAATCAACCTTACATAGTGTTTTTCCCTAAAGCACCTTACAAGATTGAAAAACTCGCAAACTAAAGGGGTTTCTAAAGGGTTTGGGTGACGTGCAGGGAGAGGATAGATGCAGTGTGCATATTAAAGCTAAAGTTGATAAGCTTCTTTAAAACAGATGCACTTTTAATCTTGTTTTGAAAGAATTGAGGCAGGAAGATAGTCAAGGCAAGGAGTTCGAAAGAATAGGGGCAGCACAAGGAGGTGATGAGAGGAGGAAAGAAAAAGGTTATCAGCCGTGCAAATCGAGTGGGTCGGAGAACAGATATATAAGTGTGTGCATTATCATTGAGGACTTTATACGGGTCATGATTTTACATTTTATTCTGGAGGCTATGGGAAGCCATTTGGGTGACTGACAAAAGGAGCTATAGACCCAGAGCTTTGGGGTAGGTATAGGAGTCTAGCGGATGCATTCAATATGGATTCGAGTCGAGGCAGACTGGTGATGGGGAGGCAGCAAGGAAAGGGTTGCAGTAGTCGTGGCAAGATATTATGAGAGTGAGAATTAGAATTTCGTTTTGAGGAATGAAAGAGAGTGCAGGATGCAGTAGAACCCCAAGACCGTAGGCCTGGCAGGTGGGAGTGATGATATCAACAGTGAGAGATAAATGAGGAGTGGAAGCTGAAGAAGAGGATGGAATACGAGGAGCTCTGTCTTAGATATGTTGATTTTGAGTTATAACGGGGTGGGTATCCAAAAGAATATGCTAGAGAGGGCAGTTGACAACTTGAGCCAGAAGAGGGGGTGGGGGGGGGGGTTAGTTCAGGTGCTGAGGTAGACTTTAGTGTCGTCTGCATAGAGATGATACTTTTCATCCAAAAGATTTTATAAGGGTACCAAGGTAGGGTGTATAGATGGAGAAAAGGAGCTTTGGAGCTGAACCTTGGGGGTACCGTGACAGAAGGTGAGGAGGAGGCGGCGCCAGAGAAGGAGACACAAAATCCTCGATAATCTAGATAAGTTGTGAACCAAGAGAGAACAGTTTCCCAGATTCCAAGAGAGCCGAGAGTTTGGATAAGCAGAGGTTGATCAACTGTGTCAAAGACAGCAGAGAGCTCCAGGAGAATTAGAATACAGAAATAACACTTTTACTTGGTGGTGATGGAAGTCATTATGTTAGCGTTGGAAGCCAAATTTGAAACTGGTTAAAGTGGAGCTGAAGGAAAAATTGAGCGCGTCCTAACAGTTTATGAACCAGGGAAAGTGGAGAGATGGGGGTGATATTTAGATGGAAAAGCTGGATCAAATTAGGATGTGTGTAATTATGGCATGTTTTAAAGGTGATGGAAACTTGCCAGTGTTTAGGGAAAAGTTGAATTGATATGTCATAGCTGGAATAAGTGTAGTAGAGAGGGGAGGAACAGCTGTGATGGAATGGGATAATGTGGATAAGTTGTAAGACAAGAGGTTGATAGAAGATTAGAGACTTCATCCTCAGTTACAGGGTTAACAATGAATATGGATTTGGGGAAGGGTGAAGGCAGGATGCTATCGGTTTGTTGAGGTAAAGGTGTCAATATACATTGAGTGGAGAGTTTAATAATACATTTGAAAATATTTGTAATAAAGTGACTAACAAAGTCTTCAGCTGTGAGAGAGGAAAGGGTGTGAGATGGTTGAGGGGCAGAGGAGAATAATTATAAGATTATTATTTTTTTGTATGCTCCTGAGCGTTATGAAAGTTTCACTTTTATGTTGTGTGCATATATGGGTATGTGTGTGTTTTTTAATTACTGTATATCCTTTTGGTGAACGGAACACACCAGTGTGTATAATGTTAAAATATGAATCTGTGAGTTCAATTATTCAGTTCTCAAAGAATAATCTCTATTTTACTTGTTAAATTTTCCAGATGCTGGATGTGTATGACATACTTCCTTTTGATAATCCAGATGGGGGTGCTTGGAAGCAGGGTTTTGATATAACCTATGATGAACATGAATGGGATAATGAACCTCTGCAGGTGTTTTTAATACCTCACTCTCATAATGATCCAGGTAAGATACCAATCATTGCTTAGATTATTTCCTTTTCAGAAGCAAACACACACTGTCTGATTGGGTAACTTTTAATGCCTCTGCCGTTTCCTAAAGGGATTCAAGATATGTTGTGTGTATGAAATGAGCATTTATATCTGCAGGAGAAGGGTTTTAAGTTTACCTTGAAGCTGTTTGAACATGTCCCGTGGGAAGTGGGTATATGTCAAACCCAATAAAGTCTGACTCGCTCTCCAGCAATGAGCAAATTGGTTCAGGGTTGCACTCTGTGTCTGTCTGTCTATTAATGGCAGCTACTTATGTTCAAAGTCAAATATTTGATTGAGTTATGGATTTTAATACATGAATTACGTTTTTATTGTTGGCACAGATTTATTTTCTTAATTGGTACTTAGAAGGTATATATGATTTGTCGGATAAAAACATTTACTTATTGTCTTATCAAATGTCCATTTATTTGTTTTTGCTAGAAAAAAAAACTTTACTTCAAACTACCTGAGATTATTCTGATTCATCCAAACTGTGAAGATTACTTATTTTCAATATAGATTACTTTTTTGTAAGCATTATTTATTATAAGGATTGTAATTTATGTACTGGATACTGAAAAAGCAGTGCTTGAATCATTTGTGAGCATTTTTAACATTTTTACATGCTACTTACCTTAAGGCCAGCTGCTTTCTGTACCAGTATGGGCAAAAGGGTGACTGGCATAGTTTATGGTTTGCAATCATTGACCTGTACTTTACATTTGCAGTTTTATTACCATTTGGTACTGTTGGAAAAGAAAAAGATATTAAACATTTAAGTTCATGCACCTCTGTTTAGGTTTGTCACTCACCCTGTGCCCTTCAATAAAAAAATAAAAAAAATCTGTACTTCTAAGATATGCAATATTGAAAAGGATTATGCACCATGTCTTATAGCATCGCTGTCATGATCTACTGCTTCTCAGTCGGGCTTGATTAAGGCTGTTATTGCAAGACAGCTGATGTCTCTTAAATTAGATGTAGTCTTTAAGAATATGAATGCAGGCTCAGCATTATAAGAAATCATAAACTGTTTTTATTTCTGTGGACAAGGGCTCATCTATAAGGCATCATAACAGCAACTTCATTCATACAGTCATTGCGGTTATCTTCTGTCTTCAATATATGTCTTCTTCCCTTGGCTTAGGAACATATATATATATATATATATATATATATATATATATATATATATATATATATATATATATTTTTTTTTTTAAGACATTCAACCCAGCATTATCTCAACTGCCCTCAGAGACACCAATACATCTCTCTCTCTGTCAGAAAAAAACTCAACTGCCAAACTGCTCTCTCCCCTCTCTGACAGTTACCACCGACCACACAACATTCTAAAACCATTTAACTCCTTACACACTGGACACAATCATATAGTCATCAACATAACATAACATAGCATAACATTTTTACATATTAATTAACATGACCTAAAACATATAGGATAATCAAATTAACATAAAAGCATATTATACAACTAAACTTTTACTGACCCCATAGGGGATTCAGGGGAATCATGACAATCGCAAACATGGGCAAATATTCATAAAGTATGTTCCTTTTTATTTAATGTCTGACTCTTGAAAGGACTCATGTTTACATAATAGTTACATCTAAAGGAGGGGTCATATAACTGAGCTGTACAAGACTGCCTAGAATAGTTGAATAAGGTTAACTTTATATATTTTTACAATCTATAACAATTTTTTTTTTGTTGCCATTTTTTGTTTTTCAAACCAGAGTACTTTGTATCAGAATCTGGAGTATTGGAAGTATGCTCAACTTTGTTTGATACATTTTTTTTTCAAAATGTTCAGCCTATGAACCATGAAATTGAAAGTGGCTTGATTGATATGTGCTCATGTTTAACATAATAGGATGATTAAAATACAATTACATCACCTTTTGTCTCTTCAGACTGACGTCTCCGGTGACTTTCTTATCAACACTTGCAACATTGAGAGTTCATATTATTGGAAATAAACATGCGGGTGTGTTAGGAGAAAACATAAATTAGGATAGCACATTGCAGACTGATATTATGTGTATTTAAGAGACTACTACCTCTAAAGACTTAGCAAAAAATAAATGTTTTTATAGAGGTGCTATCAAAGTGGTGTCACCAGAATACTATCTGCATGATTTCTGTTTTTTGTGCTAAATGATCACATTGATTGTAGTTGGTTTTCAGGACTCCTTCAAAATCCAGATAAAGACTACTAGGGAAGGTCTTATAGACCTTAATGTAACTACTCTATATGTAATCAGTAATAAAGATTTTTATTTTGTATTACGGAACACAGTCTCTCTATATCTGTAGTACTCTTGAAGAAGCCAAAGAAACAAAATTGTATTTTTATTTTCCTAGTTGCATTGCAGTTTTTACACCTTTCACTCCTCCCATTCCTCAGAGTGTGACTATGGGAAGTGGGCAGGCAGTCTTCTGAGTTCCTTTAATAAGTCTTCTAATGTACATAGACTTTGGATAAAATGGAAGGTACTGGTCCGGTTATACTAGAAGCTGCTCCATTGTTTGCTGTGCTCTGTTAGCATTTAAATATTCAAGATTTAAAGCCTGCTACTTTCTGACCTTGCAAAGTGACGCACTCAGTGGATGGAAAGTACCAGAAAGCCACAGAAAAATCAAAATAATAATTTCTAGCTCTGCATAATAGGGTTTTAATGGTCGTATATGAAAAATGCACTTTTATAGATTAACCAATTGTTGTTGTTCAGTCACGTCCAACTCTCCATGACCCCATGCAACACTGCACATCAGACTGTTACTGCCCCTCTGAGCTCCATCAAGTCATGACCTCATATATCCATCTCTGCCTCTGTCGTCCCCATCTCATGTGCCTTCAATCTTCCCAGGATTAGAGTCTTCTCCTGTCTTCTTATGATATGGACAAAATATTTGATCTTCAGCATCATGATTATACCTTCTAGTGAATAGTTTATCTTCATTTCCTGAAGAATTGATTTATTGTATCTTCTTGCAGTCCAAGGGCAGTTTTCTCCAACACCTCAATTCTGCGGCACTGAGATTTATTTATGGTCCAGCTCTCACATCCGTATGTTACTACTGGGAATTACTATAGTTCGAACTATGCGGACATTTGTTGATAGTGTAATATCTTTACTTTTTTACTAGCTTGTCCAATCTTGTCATTGCTTTCCTCCCCAGAAGCAAAAGTCCTTTAATGTCATGGCTACAGTCACCATCTGAAGAGATCTTGGATACCAGGAAAATAATATTTCACTGCCTCCACTTCTTTTTCCCTGTTTATTTGCCAGGAACGGAGATTACCATTTGCCATGATCTTTGTCTTTTTTTTAATGTTGAGCAGCGGGCCAGCTTTTGCCATCTCATTTTTCACCCTTATCCATAGGCCCTTTAGTTCCTTTTTACTTTCAGCCATCAAAGTAGTATCATTGGCGTATCTGAGGTTGTTGATATTTCTTCCAGCAATATTGATTCCAGCTTTGGATTTACCCAACCCAGCCTAACTCATGATGTACTCTGCATATAAGTTGAATAAATAAGGTGACCATATACAACCAATACAGGGTCCATTTTTTATGTGATCATGTATTCAATTTTAAGATTGGGTACGTTTTCCTTACTTTTTTTTAAAATAAAAAATGGAGTATTGCAGTATATATCATGGAAGTAGTCTCCTTGTTCAATGTTATTTACAACTGGAAAAAGTGAGTTAGTGAGTAGTGGCAGTCAGAGATTATTTGCGAACAGGAATCTTAACCATTCATTGTCTAATCTATTGAGCTGTGAATTATAACATGAGTTAAGAGTTTTCTTGATACATTCATTCTCACCAGGACTGCCATTGCCTTGAGTTGATTATTTCCCATGTTTCTGTTATGAGATCTAATTTGATAGACATCTGAACCCTGGGGAGTCCTATAAAAAACATATAGCATCATTTTTCTTATGATAATGTATTTACAATGTAAATTAACAAGCTGCATAAATGATAATGTAGTCATTTCAGAAAACACTAAAAGCTTTATCTATTTTAAGTATATTATTTGTAATTGAAAAAGCAATATACTCTAAGTGCTGACCAAATGATCTTTTTAAATGAGTATGTTGTAAAATATTTATACAGCTGAAATTAAAGGCTAATTTCTATTTGGTAATCAAGGGAGAACACCAGTGTGAATATCTGATGTATAGCACAACTTTGCATGTTTTCTATGTTGTCATATTCTTTGAAAATTCTTAGTGCTAATCACACCTCAGAACCTCACAATGAGGTACCCTGGACATATTATTTCAAACAATTCAAATTGTTATATAGGGATAGAATCCATACAATGGAGGTACTTGCTGTCATAATCCAATTGTTATAGTCCTTCAGCTATTAATGTAGCATGGAACAGAACACCTAAAGAAGCCACAGGGTACTCAAAAGCCAGTAGGTAAAAATAAGTGGCTATGAATTATGCTTAGACTTAGTCAAGCCCCAAGAGTTCCCATCATTTGGCATCTGCCATGGGAAAAGGACAATACAATTTAATTTAACACTTGCACTTCCTACCTTTTTAAGCAAGGTTTCACAAATCATTTCAGCTATGATACTCAATTTGCCCTTTCATAAGACTATTAATGGGACCCATATATAATATAGCACCTACTGATGACCAAATATTCATATTTAAGACCTCAAACAACTGTTGGAAACAACCAACTTCTTAAAAGTATTTTCCAGGGTCTAAATCAACTGTCTTTCTGCTCCTTGTACAAAACTTTCTATCGAGAATTGGCAGACCTCTGTCAGGATAGTTTTTCCTTTTGGAACCTGTCACACTTAATAGGTTCATGGAGATCCAGTTTTTGAAAAGTTGCTCTGAGACTATTGTGCATGAATGATTTGTGTGTGATTTCTGAAATGAAATGTAATTCTAATGATCCTGTTTTGGATTTTGCATTCCTTTTTTCGTGTTGTTGTGAATGTATTCTACAGTGTGTGGCTAGCTACAGTATTTCTGCGAACTATATTTTTCAAAGAAAAGGTTGGTGTACATAGCCGTAAATTTTTCTTTTATAAAATAAAGTTTATAGTACTTGAAGCAAATATGATATGTTCTACTGTTGTCTGTTTTCTTAAAGGTTTGTAGTTTCAAGTGGAATTCTTTACTCTGGGAAGATGAAGATGTGATTGATTGTTGTGGTATCTTAATTTTATAACATACTAGCGACTTGCCCGTCAAAAAATGACAGCAATGAGTTGTGTGTTTGTAAATTTGTTTAGTTAGTAATATACGTATTTGACACTTGTAAGGTTTTAGTTATGTCGAAATAAGTACAATTCTTATATTAAACATGTTTGTTTTTTGAACATTTTTCTTTTCTTCTTGAGTAACTGTTAAAGAGTTTTTTTGTAGTAAAAGTATTAACATTTGAATGTAAGAACAGTTGAACTTTAGATCAATCTGTATTGTAAACTTGAATTAATTGTTTTTTAACATGCAACTTGTAGCTCAAGAACTGTTAACTTAAATATACATTGAATTCAGAGGAAGGCAAACAGTAAAAACCCTCTTTGAAACGTAGCCAATTGTATCAAAGCGGGAAAAATATGAATTCCTTCCTGACCCCATTAACTGGCGATCAGATTACTCCCTGGATTAATGTTTAACATGAAATACAACATTTACATTGTGACTGAAAACTTGCTTGTGCTCTTAACATGAACTTTGTAATATGTCTAACTAAGGAACTTGAAAGGTTTTTTTGTGAAACTTGTAACGTTATAAACAGTAACATAGTTAATTAACATTTGAACAGAATTGTTTAAAATAATTATTTATTAGTTTTCAATGGTTGACCTTTTTGTTTGTTGGTGTAGTAATTGTTTTAAATGGCACATAGTTTCCTCTGTGGAAAAGTGGTTCTCTAAAAAGAGAATGCGAGACCTTAAAGTTGGTCTGCGATGTGTAGCCACTGTTCTGTATGTGTTTTACAATTGTATGTAGTTTAATATGGAAAGATTGTTGTTGTAAACCTAATTTCTGTGGCGTAATAATGATCTTTTGAAAGAAACGGATGGTTGTCTGTAATTTTTCTGATTTTTTTTTTTTTTGTGGTAATATTGTGGTTTATTTGATTTTTGAGTTTGACAATGTTTTTAGTAAAAATGCATCCATCCTGTAATAAATCACCTTGACTTTCATTGTTTTCAATGTAAACTTTAAAAGCCTGTGGATTTTTGCACCGTGATAAGGCAATGTACAATTGGCCATGTGCAAATACTGGTTGTTCTAAGAATATACCCACAGATTTGAAAGTTTGTCCTTGGGATTTATTAATGGTCATGGCAAATGCCATGATAATGGGAAATTGTCTTCCTTAAAGTATAAAAGGGAGACTACTTTCACTTGGTGCTAAATCTATCCTTGGTATGAAAACTCTCTCTCCTTATGGGTACCAGTTAAAAGTTCAGCATCTATGAAAATGGTCCTTTAATTGCTGAACAATTAATCTTGTCCCATTGCATAGGCCTTTTTTGGGGTTCATATTTTGCAGTAACCTGACAATTGCACCTTTTCTTTAGCTGCAAAATATGTGTTGGCATTCCAGAAGGAGTTAATGAGTTAATGAGTTTATGAATTCAGTGGAAAAGTTTGCCTGACTGTCTTTGTCATCAGCAACTACGGAATCAGCACTGTGATAATTTCTTTGTGGTGCATTATTTTTTTTTAAATATTTCATTATTGAGCATGAATGCATCCTTATTTTTACATGTTAGTATGACTTGGTTGGCAAGTTCAGAATAGTCCTGGTTTTTTATTGTACTTTGGAATATAGCCGATATAAGATCTTGTTGTCGAATCATGAGGTGGGATGTGCACAGTGTCATCAGGTAAATTTGGTATTTTTTTCTCTTTTTCCTTCTCCAATTGTAATTAGCCAATCATTGAAATCATTTTGGCCTTCTGATCTCATATTTTGTTGTAATTGAAGATGGGTAAAATGTTTCCATAGTGTACTTGACTTTATACAGGTTTCGATAATTTCAGTTCGATTTACATGTACAACGACATGTTTGTCTAAAATTGCCACCTAACAACATTACCTTTCCACCAAATGGAAAAGTATTATCCATGACTTCACGAAGCAAACGGTCAATACATTGGAGGGCATAGCATGACATCATTGTAGCCTCATCTATTATAATTAATTTACTTTTTTTTTAGTTTTTTTGCTTGTAATGATGTCATTCGAATATCTGACACAGAGGTTTCTAAAATAGGCACTAGCAGTTTAAACCCACTATGTACAGTTCTTCCACCTTCTAACAAAAGTGCAGCAATTCCAGTGGTGGCAAATGTGCTATTTGACCTTGTGCTCGTACAAAACTCATTAATACATTTATATAGATATGTTTTTCCTCATCCGCCAGGTCCATCAAGATAGAAATAACGCTCTTTGACCATGTCATCATCTAGTGCATTTTTTATGGAATTAAATGCTTGCAATTGTAATGTATTTAAAGTTGCAAGTCTTTATTCTGTCCTTTTGTACTTGTAGTTGAATGTCAGTCTTCAAAGTTTATGTCATCTAGAAGACCTGGATCAGGCAGATTAAAACTTGCACAACTTAATTCATGAGTTAAAAATACTTCTTGGATTTCCATTAATGCTTTTAAGTGTGCAATTGGTTCATTGTATCGTTGCATAAAGTCTTCAGCCATATTACTTTTAAATGTGTCCCACAAAGCTAATGCATTTGGAGCATTTGAGAAGATACAAATGAATGCAAATTGTTCCCTCATCTGTCGTGGCATTTGACATAGTGCTGCTTCTTCTAAACATCTTTCCCATTCTGTATCCTCAGCTAGTAAGTTTCTATGTCTGGCAGCTAAATGAAGAGATTCATATACTATGGGCCTCATTCTATTATCGCCGTAGGAGGTGCGGGGCCGCAAGGACCGGCCGCAAGCTATTCGGCTATTCTATTCCCCTCCGGCCGGGGATTCCGGCAGGCTTGCGGCCGGCACCTTGCTATCCCTTGCGGCCGCTCGCCCCGGAGGAAAGCCTTTGATCTAAAACGGCCGCAAGAGTTTCGGCCGCAAGAAAATCCTGGTTGCTATTCAATTGCTCCGGGAACCCTCTCTGCAAGGCTAAAACCGAGCCGCAGCTTACTTGCGGCAAAAAGGTCCCGCTAGCACCAATTAAGCACATTATAAAGCCGAAATAAAGCCATCCTGCACTCTGAGGAGACTATAAAGTGATTGTAGGTTTTAGCAAAAATAGCACAACATTCCCCTACACTCAAATCCGTAAATAAATTATTTTTTAATTTGTCACATATCCATGTAAAAAGTCCAGAGGGCTTGGAGCACCTCAGACCCGCCCACGCTGCGGCCGGAAAATAAACAGTTAATGCAAACTCGGATTTGGGCTGATGTGCAAGCTTGAGAGGGGGTTGCTATTAATCCTCATGTCCCCCAATATGATCCCTAGCATTTACAGAGCTGTACAGTGCCGTCTTGAATTTATTTTTGCGTTTAAAGATTTCTGAGCTTACGGCCTGTTGCAAGATATACGGCCGGCCGTTAGATAACGGAACCCCCGCAAGGAATCGCAGCCTTGCGGCCGTTTTACGGCCAATAATAGAATGAGGCCCTATGTCATTAACAGTTCTTAAGTGTTCAAAACTTTGTGCACCAGGAACATTTAAAAGTAGTAGTCGTAAGCAGAAACGTTCAAGGTCTCTTGGTCTGACTGTGTGAATTTCTTGGTATTTTATTTCTTCTGGTTTTTCTTGATCTCCATAATCCATTCACAAAAACATAGTGATATGGAATTTTAATATATAAGAATTGTGTTGCCTGTGAATCTGTAGAATTTAATTGAAATCATGCAGTTAGTGTAGTGTGACGATGCTCACTTTGGGCCAATGCATTAGTTTAATTTCCAACATGGAAATACACTAAATGTCTTTGTGGCAAATGTACTGCTAATCTATATACTGCATGTGATCTAACGTGTATTTCAAACTTTTTAAAAGCCGCCACATAGCTTCTGGCGAACTGACATAGCGAGCATCTACATGAGATGCAAGTTCATCATGTACTAACTCGGTGCTTTCGGTATTGTCTGCACTTTTGACGACTACAGTAGCTGCATCAAATCCTTTGCAAATATATTTGTAGACCTATTTAATGGATTTGATGGAAGTGCAGGCTTCTACATTGTGTGCATTATACTTCATAAGTAAAGGTGGATTGTATGGTACCACATATCTATTGTCGACCTTTTTGCCACAAATAATGGCACGATCTCCCTCTCTTCTTCTATATAATGGATAGCCATCACAATTGGCGTAAGTTTTGTCTCTCTAATCTTTAGGAAATTCTTTTGTACATTTATTATTTTCCATACATGGTGATTGTGGATTAAGCTCGCCACAGGGTCCATTAATCATCCGATGAGTTACAATCTCATATAGTCTACCATATAGTTCTGGATCTGGTAGTTCAGCAACAATGACTGCATCCACTTTGTCAGAAGTATCTAATTTTATCTTTTTCTTGAAGGATTATCAGAAGATGTGCATGTGGAAGGCCTCTTTTTTTTAAAATTCAATATATACATAAGCAAGACATTTGCCAAATAAGTGACTTATAGTGATGTCATGTATTAATTCATTTAATTTAGAAAACTCTGGCTACTAAATCTGGTCTATCGAAAGGACTTTGGGCAAGAAGTACATTTTGTGTAATTTCTGGCCATTGGGGATTACATGTAAATGTAATAAATAAATCGGGTTTTCCAAATTTGGTGTCAATAGCCATGGCATTGTTTCTTTCTCTTATTGCGAGGAGATCCCTGGAAAGAAGATGGTAAAATGATGGCTTTGCCAGCTGTCAGGTATCTTCTTGTAGCAACCTCAGCGACATAATCCATTAATCCACAATACTGTTCTACACATAGTTTATCTTGTTGATATTTTATAAAGTTTAAATTATTGGCCTCAACTTGCAAATAGGAATCAATAATCCATTGTTGTGTTAGTTTTCCACCACATAAAATTGGATTAAATGTATTTCGAATGGCAATTTGAGCTACTTTAAATTCAAGCATGGAAATATTATTTCACATTCGGACTTTAGCATTTGAGTAACTGGGAAGGGTTATATTTGGTTGCCAGCCTGCTTCTCCGTGTGGGGAAAAAATGGGATATGTCATTAGATCTAAATTAGTACTTAAGATACTGATATTAATGAATGGTTGCTCCTCATTTCTGGGATATATTCTAATGTCTCTTTGAAATGGTGGTTCTCCTTCATCATTTTGAAACACCATTGCAACCTCATTTGATGTTGGCAAATTATAACTGCTGTTTATCAGTATATCTATCTCTCTTTTTAAGCACCATATTGACCTTTGGGATTGGTAATTGATGTCTTTCTGCATGAAGTTGTTGTTCCTTTTCTACTTCTGCCAATTTGTTATAAGCTTGAGTGTTGGCCAGAATTTTATCTAGCTCTATAAAAACACTGGGTAAGCATTTTTTATTTTCTTGCAGCTGCATACGTTGGTCAACAGCTTCCATTGTATCTAGGACATATAGTTGAGCAAATTTTCTTTGCTCTCCTTCCTGGATGTAAATGGGAAGTACGATGGTAAATTTGGCCTTGGACTTTAAAGCAGTAAGGACCATGTCCTGGTACATTAGCATCTAATGTTGCTGCCATAGATGCATATGATATGGCACTATTGTAGGATCTTATATTTGTTTTGAAATTTTTGTAGTTTGGAAAAGTAGGTTCAGTCATAATGTTTTGTAAATAGATTTGGAATTGTTTTCTTTCTCGAAGTTTGACCTTGCCTTTTTGACAGCAACTAATGAACTGTCCTTTTTTGGGTCTTTCCTGTTTAAAATGATAAGCCTCACAAAACTGACAGAGAATATTCATGTCACCACAATTATGAACCTCTACTGCTAAAGACTTGAGTAAAGGACAATTTGAAGAGCATATATCAGTTTCAGTTTGTAATTCATCATTTGAAATGTTATGTGATGTTTCAGGAACAGGTTCTAAATGCTTTCTTTTTTTAGTTGCTTTTTTGGGTTTAGCTTTTATTTTTTCAGGTAAAACTCTTTTGCTTGCAAGTCGTTTCCGTTCTTTTTTTCGTCGAATTTCCTTCTGCTCCGGTGTCTGCTGGTTTGCCCATCTTTGTTGTCTTATCTTTTCCTGTTTGGTCTCGTTATCAGCCATCTTGATCTGGAAATGAAAAGAATGTATCATTAGTTTATTTTGTGATGTTAAGTTGGTTTATAAAATGTTTTTTTTGCAACACTGTTGTTATTGTAAATTAACTGTTGTATGTGATTATAGGTCATTGTAGCTGAACTTGCTTTCTTTTGTTAAATGAGTCTGTTTTATTTTTTTGCTGTTACTTTTTATGTTTTAAGTTCTAATTTTTGGTTTAGAGGCATAGTAGACCCAAGGTAATTACTTTATAGGTTATTGCAGATGTTGGTGCTTTATAGTGTTAAATGAGTATGTTATTTATATTCTAATTTTTTTGGTTGTTCGGTGGTTTTTATCTTGTAGGTTTGTAGGGTTGGCTTAGAGGCATAGTAGAGGCTAAAAAATGGTAGTAATATGTTGCTCTTTGAAATTTGTACTGCAGGTGATTGTTGTAATAGTACCCTTCTATTTTACTTAGAGGGTGTGGGTGTGAAAAGAAGGTTTGTATTCTTTGTTAGGGGTTAGTAGTATTTGTTGTAGTATTGTATTTTATGTGTCTCTTTAGGTTTTGTTCTTAATATTGTACGTTAGTGCTCTGAACTGAGACTGTGTTTTTTTTTTTTTATGTGTTTTCACTATTTTTTGTACTATCCCGTTTTATCTTGGTCACGTTTTGTTTGATAGTTTGAAGTTACAGTCTACTGTTAAAGGTTGTTGTACGTCAAAGCTAAGTAGTAGGTAAATGAGAAATGTGTCCGTAATATTTTGTGAAAGCTGGTGATTTGTGGGGCTTGTTGTTGTGGCTGGTGTGGTTGGTGTTGTTGGTGTTTTATTTAGGTTTTTTTCTCTTCACATGGCTGCACAGCAAACATGTTAATTTTTTTTTTTTTTTACTTGTTATACTGTACCTTGTTGGAAGTGTGATTTGAAGATGAATATCCCTGGATCCGCTGTTGGAAATCTTTGTGCGAGAGTCTTGAAGCAGTGTCTGTTGTAAAAGAAAAAGATAAATGTTATTTGATTATAATGTATTTTTCATGAATAGCATAGTTTATTTTTTTGCAAAGCAATGTTTTCTGATATTAGCTTTGTTTCTTGTGTGTACGTTTTCTCACACTGTCAAATCAATAACATTTTACAGTGCTGGCTGTATTTGATTAGTAATGTGTTTTGTGTAGACCACTGTTGTTGTATTATTATTTTACTGTAGTAGTTGTTTGGTCATGAAACAGGATTTTTTTTTTTTTATATACTGTATCTGTTATCCTGATTTCTTATGATATGCTGTTTTTTGTGCACCACTTCAAAATGGTTTGATTTTAGTTCTGGGTTACAGTTATATTTTTTTGTAGAGTAATCATTAATGTTTCCATTTTGTAAATGTTAGCAATGTTTGTTGGACTATCCTGTTTTGTGTCCACCACTTTTGGATGCTGTATTTGTCTTGTGGCTGAGGGTTAAAGGTTGTTGTACAGTAAAGCTGACTGTGAATTGTATTTTCTGTATGTTAGAACTATTTGCAGTAGTATCCTATTTAGCGTCCGCCACTTTTGGTATGCTTAATTTGGATTCTTTGTGAGGGCTAGAGGTTGTTCAACAGTAAACACAAATGTTAATTGACTTTTCTATATGTTGTGGGTTTTTTTTTGTACTATCCTGTTCTCTGTCCACCACTTTTGGGATCTCCATTTGGCTTGTGGGTGATGGTTAGAGGTTGTTGTAGAGTAAACAGGAGGAATACATGTCATTTCTGTATGTTCCGAATGTTTGGTATGTTATCCTGTTATGTGTCAGCCACTTGTTTTTTCTTACTGCGTTGTTAACAAAAAAAAATTCTGTGCAAGTGTGTTTATTTGTGACTTGTAAATTTGTTTGG
Organism: Discoglossus pictus; assembly: GCA_027410445.1. NCBI lineage: Eukaryota > Metazoa > Chordata > Amphibia > Anura > Alytidae > Discoglossus > Discoglossus pictus. The sequence goes on along the minus strand of CM050163.1, from coordinate 470,365,647 downwards.
AAAGTTTCTTGAAGTGTGGTGTTTTTGTTTCTGTAGTTTGTATTGAGGCTTGTATTTTTTAGTTTGACTTCTGATATTGGCGGGCACTAAACATGGGATTTGTGTTTCTTTTTGTACTTGTTATACTATACTTTGAGTGAAGTCTTTTTCTTGTCTGAATGACAGAGGGTCCCCTCCTGTCAATCTTAATCTGCCAGTCTTCTTGTAGTGTCTGTTTGAAAGAGAAAGGTAAATGGTTAATTGTATATTTCTTGTTTTGGTTTTAGAAAAGCATGGTCTTTTTCTGCATGTAATGTATTTTTGTATCTTACCTCTTCTTCTTTCTTTCTGTTCTTTAAAAGTGATCCTCTTTCACAGTCCACGGTGCAAATTCTTTAGTGACGCTGTTGATACAGAGTCTGTTTGAATAGTGAAAAAAACAGGAAAGATTGAGCTGCAGGTTAAATATGTATTGGTGTTATTTTTGTTTGCTGTGAAATAATGTCAGTTGAATATAGTTTTTATAGTTATTTCATTACTTTGAGTTAAAATTAGCTTGTTGTAGGGCCTATACACATATATGTGCATTTCACATGTCACTATACATGAATGACATTTTGATTAGGAATGTTTGAAATGTTTTATTTTTTTGCTATTTTTTTGGGGGGGTCTTTCTTAATAAATTAAATATATTATAGCTTACCTCTCAGTTGGAATTTGCAGATTGTGAAGTTGTAAATTAGGAAGTAATTCTCTTCTGTAGTAACGGCAGCAGTGAACTGTCCAGTCACACTGTTCGTCACCTGAGGAGAAATGAAGAATTTTCTGGAAAGTAGGCAGTATTTATAAACTTTGAGGTGCTTGAAACCGTTAGAAGGCAATACACATGCGCTATTTGCGTTCCAGCGTTAAATTTGCATTCCAGACGCCATTTTCCAGCTAATAGTTGTCTTTTTCATTTAAAATGGTGGGTAATAGCAGTGTGGTACGTGCCGCATAGTGTGTGTTACGTGCCTCGTGAACTGGACTGGATCGTTCTTTCCGTTTTGCGAGTAAGTGTAGTAGTTTTGCATCCTTAGCCTCGTTTTCGTTTTGTTCTGTGGCCATTTTTTCCTCTCGCTTAGGTGATTTTCGGCTGTCTAAACTTTTTAATTTGGACTTAAATCGAGTTGTAACTTGCAGAGGTCTTGTGTGCCCCCCTTGCTGGGGGTAAGCTTTTTATGTGTGTGTTTGAATGTATTTCTTGTGTTTCTAATGGTTTTCGGGTTGCGTCCTTGTTTTCGTATTTCGTATGTCTTTTTCGGAAAATCCGCAGGTGTTTTGTGCTGTTTTGCGTCTTTAGAGTCCTGTAGCCTCATTTTTGTTTTTTTTTCAGCGGCTATTTTTGGTCTTGCTAAGGGCATTTTCGAGTGTCTAAAGTCTTATTTTGAGTTAATTTGAGGGGCAACTTCAGTTTTCGAGGTCCGGGGTGCCCCCCCTTGCTGTAGGTAAGCTTTTTATGTATTTGTTGTGTGTATTTATTGTGTTTTTCAGGTTTTCATGTGCGCGGGTTGTGGTCGCTTTTTGCGAGATCTTAGCGCGTCTCGTATCTTTGTCTCGTAAATTTTTGGCGCTCCATGCCAGCAACTGAAGCCCTCGCTTCGCGAGCCTGCAGCGTTAGCAACAACCCGCATGCTCACAACTATATATATGTGATTTAAATATATATGGAGCAATTGACAAATGTTAAAATTTACACAGCAGAACTTCTTTTTCCATGTGGGATGGGGTCTATGTGGATTTCCTGACTACTTTTTACTGTTCATTAATTTGAACCTACCCAATGTGCAAATAACACACATTATTGAACAATTCATTTTAGCAAGAGCGAAGCATTCTTTTGTTGTATTATGAGTTGTCTAATTCTCATGAATGTTTTAAAGAGGAAAATTAATTTCCATTGGGCTCAGTCTTGATACATTTCAGCACCAACGGCTCCAGTGATCAAAGTAATTTGCATGCATAATTTATATATGCTTCCTTTTTGTCTAAAAGCAGAAGCAATTGAATAAAAAAGGAAATCATGGAAATTCCACTATTATAATTTCATTCTGAATCAAAGTAACATTATTAGTGGTAACTGGTCCTGAGATTTTGTCATGCAATCACTCAGAAACAGCTAATTTAACCTCTCTATAATAGGAAGGCTCTAACTGCTGAGCACCTTATAAATAATATAGAAAAGTGAGCTCTGCTTAATCATTGTGTTGCTTTAGTTTGTGGTTTCTTCCTGGGGTATGAAAACTTTGGTGGTTTTAGCAGGTTTTAATGTAAAACATGCATAAAATTATTGCATTTAAAGGGACTTTGTCACACCAAAAGGAGGTTGATTTAATTTTAAAGAGCAACTGGCTATATATATATATATATATATATATATATATATGTGTGTGTGTGTGTGTGTGTGTGTGTGTGTGTGTGTGTGTGTGTGTGTGTGTGTGTGTGTGTGTGTGTGTGTGTGTGTGTGTGTGTGTGTGTGTGTGTGTGTGTGTGTGTGTGTGTGTGTGTGTGTGTGTGTGTGTGTGTGTGTGTGTGTGTGTATGTATGTGTGTGTGTGTGTATGTATGTATGTATGTGTGTGTGTGTATGTATGTATGTATGTATGTGTGTGTATGTATGTATGTATGTATGTGTATGTATGTATGTATGTGTGTGTATGTATGTATATATAATCTCTGACACAAATACCATCTTGTCATGGGACAGTCAACATCCGGTTCCCCTAAAGAAGGGTATACCGATAGGACAGTATATTCGAATAAGAAGAAACTGTGACACGGAAGAAGAATTTAAAATCCAAGCAAACCTGTTACAAAAGCGTTTTAAAAGAACAGAGGATATTCTAATCGTACATTAAAACAGGCATATAAAAGAGCGCTATTATATGAAACTCAAAGGAGAAGGATGCATAACTGAGATGTATCGTGAAATATGGGACTGATAATTTTCAAATTTAAAGACATATTTTATTTTATATATATATATATATATATATATATATATATATATATATATATATATATATATATATATATATATATATATATAATCATAAACAACCAATCATGATACTATAGGCTTGAACACCTAATTGATTATTTAGCAATGAATATAATACATATAATACTTGTTTTTCAAAATAAGTTTACTAAGTTTGCCTGTAAGCTGTGATGAAAGCTGCCATTCTCACTTACCCAATATGGATATCAAAATTGCGAAAGTGAAGCACAAAAACCTTCTTACAGATAAACAACCAGACTGTCCAGAATTGTTTCAGTGTTTCTAAATGAAGTTTAAAATCACATACTAGATCAGCTTGTAAAACAACTTCTACCGATTAGTTTGTATATTTTTGAAGGCAGATGAAACCTTATAGAAGAAACTTTGGCAGATGATTTCCATGGTAAAAGTATCATTAATTAATCCTACTTTTATTACCTGGAAATGTTTTTCTTTTCTGTGCTTTATAAATTATCTGGACTAACAAAAAGCAGTGTATTTCATTTGCTTCCCACATGTTGCACTTTTGCAGAGTGATAAAAAATACATTTTGCAGATTAGTTTTTCTTTCTTGCCAAAATAGTCTGGTTAAGATGTGTTATCATTGCATTACTAATTTGAGTGCAGTGTCTTCACTTTCATCTTTTCTAACATTGTGTCCGTAGATATCCATGATCATTTGTTCCACAATAAACATTTTATTCCAGTTCAAACAAGAATTGATCATTTTATACAGTTATTTCAAATGTAATAGTCATACATTTTAAAATAAACTCTTTTGAAGAACTATGCTTTAAAACATGCGAAAATGCAAAGTTTTTTTAATTAATGCACTCTCATAAGAAAGTAACAAATCTGCTAAAAAAAAAAAATACTTTTCTGGATCCCTACAGTAAAAAAAAATGTTTGCACATAAAAATAAAAAATATCAACGAACTTCATTAGTTCCTACATTTGACTGTGGAACCTATAACCTGGTGTTTGAGTTGGTCTCAATGTATGAAACCTCCCACCTTGGCGAATATAGCGTATTTCATATCTTTCCATCCTATTTCTCTATTATATAATCAGTGATAAACACTCATAATGTGCAACTGGATGGATATATATATATATACACATATATATATATATACCGTATTTTTCGCCCTATAAGACGCACCGGCAGATAAGACGCACCTTGTTTTTAGAGGAGGAAAACAAGAAAAAAAAAATCTGAATCAAACACAAATACACTTTACACACAGATACACACCTACATTACACACAAATATATATATATATATATAGATAGATAGATAGATAGATAAACATACATACACACATAAATATACATACACACACACACACACACACACACACACACACACACACACACACACACACACACACATACACACACACATACATACACATACATATCCATATACTGCAGCATTTGGGAGCCCTTGACCCTCCCTGACCCTCCTGATCCTCCCTGACCCTCCTGATCCTCCCTGACCCTCCTGATCCTCCCTGACCCTCCTGATCCTCCCTGACCCTCCTGATCCTCCCTGACCCTCCTGATCCTCCCTGACCCTCCTGATCCTCCCTGACCCTCCTGATCCTCCCTGATCCTCCCTGACCCTCCTGATCCTCCCTGACCGTCCTGATTCTCCCTGACCGTCCTGATCCTCCCTGACCCCCCTGATACTCACCTTTATAGATACACATACATACATATACAAAGAAAAAAATAGAAAAAATAAATAAATAAATAAGCCAGATGGAAAATCAGAACACAGAAGGATAAGAAGTAAATAGTAATTAGAAGAGAAGAGAGTATAAGCCATTCATAGCTAAAAAATAGCTAGATAGCTAAATAACTCAAAACTCTTAAATAGTAAGTCCTCATATTACTGTAAAAGTAAATCATAGGACTTCTATAACATATACGTGGGAAAGGAGAAAAAAACAAGGTATAAAAAGACCAAATGTGAAAAGGGAATAAAAAGGAGTGACAAAAACGGATGTCTCCTAAAAAATAAGTAGTTACACAAGGTATAAGAGAGTCTTTTAAATGGTGTACAGTTCACCATATAGCAGCGCACAATGCGCTTACGGTATCATAGAAGGAATAATATCCTACTCTGTAGGCTCTTACCTTAGTTGTAAAAATGTATCACATAAGATCGAAGAGTAGATAGGAGACATCTCCATATGTCAAAATAGTAAAGGGAAAAAGGTAAAAAAAAACACGTAGCCGACCGGTTTCGATAGATACGTTGCTATCTTTCTCAAGGCTGTGTTGTTTGCAGACTCCAATTTCATTTTCGCGGGTCTTTTTAAAGTTTCCTTGAGCCAATAGGAGTATTTGGCATTGACTACTGCTTATTTCCGGGTCTGACGTGAATAGAGCGTAGTAACGCGATGACGTTACTCGCATGTAGCATTCCAGGGACGTGATGACGTCATTGACGTGTTCCTTAGTTCCTGGCAAAAACACCCGACCTGGTAATGGCGGAAATAATAAAGGAGTGTGTCCATCGTAGTGTTTTTTTCTCTCCCCTCCTACTTCTAGTAATATCTAATAATACTTTTAAGTATATAAATTGAAAAACCTTTATAGACAAAAAGATATAAAGGCTGCTGTGTTCAATACGTATGCACAAAATTGGACTAACATTGTAGGATTTAGATGTGCATATTTAGACCAAAAGGCTTATTGTTTTATTGTTATACACTTCTAGGTAACACTGTATTAAATTGAAAGTGATGTAGTTGAGATTATAATAGATCATGATTGTTAGAGTTTGTATTTAGGTTGAACTGGAAACTTTATAGATTTGTTGTATCTATTGTAAGAGATAGAAAGATTCTTTATCTGATATTTATTGAATTATTATTATAGCGTTCAATAGATACATATATATTATGTTGTTGCTTGGTATATCCAATAGTAATGCTCTAGAATATTTAGAGAAAAATATATAATAATACTGTCAAATAAATGGACTAAATGTAAATCCTTCGTTAAGGCCCCATTGGCCCTGGGCTCCCATCAAGTAGATCCATTTGCATTCTTCCTGCATTAGTTTCTGGTCGATGTTACCTCCTCTTATATTGGTTGTAACGTGGTTGATAATATGAAATTCGAGACTTCTTACATCTCCTTGATGATAGAGTCTAATGTGTCTTGACACTGAAGTGTCTAATTCTTTGGTTATGGATGAAACGTGTTCAAGTATACGTCTTCTTATCTGTCTAATTGTTTTTCCCACGTATAATTTTTTACACTTACATACTATAATATAGATTACGTGTGTGGATAAGCAGTTATAGAATGAATTTAGTGGGAATTCTTTCTTGGTGTAGGGATGGTGAAAGGATTTTTCGGGTTTAATAAATTGGCAGGCTTTGCAATTTCCACATTTGTATAAGCCTTTTGTTCTTGTTAGCCAATTTTTATTATCTTCTTTTTTATTTTTAAAGAAGCTTTTAACCAGTTTATCACCTAGATTAATTCCTCTTCTATAAGTTATACTTGGATAGTTTGAAAGAACTGTCTTCAATGCCTCATCTTCGTATATTAGGTGCCAGTGTTTTTTTAGAATATTTTTAACTTGCTCGCTATCAGTTCCATATGATAAAATGCATCTCATGTTCTTGTCCTGATTTTCTTCTTTCTTTTTAAATAGGAGTTCTGTTCGGTCTTTGTTTAATGCTTTTTTATATGCAAGTTTTAATATTCTGTTTGGGTAGCCTCTTTGTTTTAGTCTCAGTTTTAATTCTTTAGCTTTAAGTTGGAATTCTTCTTTTGTGTCACAGTTTCTCCGAAGTCTCACGTACTGACCAATTGGTATACCCACTTTTTGGGATCTAGGGTGCTGGCTTTCCCATCGAAGTATACTGTTAGTAGATGTTTCTTTTCTGTATATGGTAGTATGAAGTTTCCCTTTGGTTGATTTTGTAATTGTAAGGTCTAGAAAGTGTATTATGTTTTCGTTTGCTTCCCATGTTAGTTTGATGTTCATTTCATTTTTGTTGCAATTCGATGCAAGTTAAAAATATTCTAAAAAAACACTGGCACCTAATATACGAAGATGAGGCATTGAAGACAGTTCTTTCAAACTATCCAAGTATAACTTATAGAAGAGGAATTAATCTAGGTGATAAACTGGTTAAAAGCTTCTTTAAAAATAAAAAAGAAGATAATAAAAATTGGCTAACAAGAACAAAAGGCTTATACAAATGTGGAAATTGCAAAGCCTGCCAATTTATTAAACCCGAAAAATCCTTTCACCATCCCTACACCAAGAAAGAATTCCCACTAAATTCATTCTATAACTGCTTATCCACACACGTAATCTATATTATAGTATGTAAGTGTAAAAAATTATACGTGGGAAAAACAATTAGACAGATAAGAAGACG